>OY292399.1:6465865-6890195 GCA_958496205.1 Idaea biselata
AGGCTTGCTGCTAGATATTCTGATACATTATACTAGTACTCTAAAGAATTTTAATATTTTAGTAGGTATGTAGCTACTTTATAAATCTAATTAAAATAATATCTTAATTCAAATTGGGGATCTAAATGGTGTAATGTTTTATTTACTACTTACAATGTTTTTAATGTTATCTAGTATATTTTATATTCAAATTCTCTCAGATGAATTGAGTTACCAAAACAAAAACAAATTGCAGCTTTACTCTAAACATAAAAGGTAATTAAAACACTTTCATAAAGATATTTAATATCATCACAGTCTAAACCTAAATGAAACTCTGTTAAAACAGGATTAACAGAATGAATTAAGTATTTGCAAAAGGATTATTTCGATGTTTTAACTACACTATTTGCTCGCCTCAAACTGTTATTTTTGCTACCCCTAAAACTTTGTAATTGTTAAATTTTAAATGGATCGAGCAGTCTGTGGTGGAGTTATTTGGGGTCTAGATTTACCTTAGAATATTAAGTTATTTGAAAATGGTTACGTTTCTGCGAGATTTTCGCCACTTTATTACCTATCGATGTTACCTAACGATACGATGTTGTGTATTGTCGATTATTGATATTTAAGCCAAACGTTCATCGGGAACTAAACTAAGTTAGTAGTTTTCAAACAAGTAAGCTTAGCTGG
Organism: Idaea biselata; assembly: GCA_958496205.1. Taxonomy (NCBI): domain Eukaryota; kingdom Metazoa; phylum Arthropoda; class Insecta; order Lepidoptera; family Geometridae; genus Idaea; species Idaea biselata. The sequence goes on from OY292399.1 coordinate 6,466,538, forward strand.
AACATATCTGAAAAACTGGCTTGACTATGCGAATCTAAGCAAAACTAACCTAAATTCAATCGGCGCTGGACGTTCGGCTAAACCCTGTGCTAATTATTATAAAACGTGAATATAATCTATCCATTTTCGGGCTCAATATTATAAGCCTAATTATAATTTTGAGGTTAGAATACAATGTCGAACTTTATTATATACTTACCTAACTTACATTTATGATAAATTGTTGTTTTATGTAAAAAAAAAAATCAAACTAATTCAAACCATCTATTCAAAACATGTTTACAGTAGAAAACAATTCATTAAGTTATTTTTGATCGAAAAATAAGTGCTACCGAAATAAATAAATAAGAGAGCAATTCCCCAAAATCCCCAACAAATCAAAACAAACTCCTCAACTTTCCACACGACATCATCTCACCTGTCACTTTCAAAGTCTTCGCATCGACGAGCACAAAATCTCCTTTCCCGCCTTCAGCCTTATCACCCATCGTTGAAATCATGATTTCACCGGTTGCCAGGCAGTGGGCCGTGTGAGGGAAGCTGCAGTTGAATGACCTCATCTCGGAGCCGTCTATTACCTGGTAACGTTCAAGATATGAAACTATGATAAGGGAGTGGAAACATTTACCGGATCGGATTGAGATCGTTTAAAGTGAAGGGGTGGGTGTGTTTTTGTTATTTTAGTTCTTGGAGGTGTACTGTGAGGTAGATCGTTTAGTAAAATAAAGCTAAAGTAAAAAGCTCTATAAGATCAAACTTGGGAGGTATATAACGCAGTTGCAAAACAACTTTTATTAAAAATAAGCTGAATCCCGCAGTTTCATCTGCACGTTAATCCCGATTACGCGGTATTATCGGGATCAAAAGTATCTAATATCACTCTTCATCACGTATAACGTATATATGCAAAAAAATATAAAAATAAATATAAGTATTATATCCGTTGTCTAGTCACCGTAACACAAGCTTAGTTGCTTACCACGGGGTTGGATGGCGCTGTGTGTTGTTCAGAGAATTTATTTATTTATTTATATGCAAATTTACATTCAAATCGATTCAGCCGTTTTACCGTAAAGATGGAGAAAACAAACAAACTTCCGATTTTTACCCGACTGCCGAAGGATTATTATGTTTTATTATCATAGTTTAGATTTGGATAATCACGAGACAATATGACGCGTAGTCCTAACAAATTGCCGAACATTGATATGAAGTAAAATGCCCAAACTTTGCCGACAGATTTAGTAATTCTTAAAAGAAAAAAAATTAAAAGAAGAACTATGTAATGGAAATAATACATTTTTAGTTATGATCACGCCAAGCCGTTGCTTAGACTGCACGCACGACCATTAAAGATCGGCTGGTACAGCTACGCCAATGAGCTCCTCGTAAGCTATTCCATAACCAAGAGTGATAGTATTTTAAACACATAACTCAAAAATAATATAGAAAAGTAAGTTAATAGCAGTAGATAATGAACCGATTTCAATGATTGTGCAACTGAAATAATAATACACTTTATATCACGTTATTCCTATAAAACCGGGGCAGAGGAAGTTAAATCTGAACCCTTTTTAATAAGGTTGGATTAAACTTTTAATTTCCTTCAAGTTAAAGTCCTTAGTTAAAGGATTTCCAAATGAAATGAAAAAAGGATCCATTTACAATGCCCTATTTATACAGATACCTACTAGGATTTTACAAGCGCCAGTAAATTAAATCTTAACTGAAAATAAGTGTGAAGTGATTTAAAGTTTGAATAGGAAATCTTTGTAACAGTTTTTATTACTAACTGTTTTTCCAAATAGGAACAGTTCCAAATTGGAATCGATCCCGCGATAAAAAGTAACATAAGTCCAAAAGCGTCCAGTCATAAGTACCTAGTGTTATTTTTTCTCTTTTGTCTGTAGTTTTATTGTAGTTTCACCTAATTGTTATATTGTAATTTTATTTAGATTTAATATGTGTTTATGTTTTCGGATTATAAAGCTTCAATACATAAGTCCTTATCCTAAGTTCATTCTATTTCTGTATCAACATCCTGAGTTCGTTGTCAACATCGCCTTCTATTTGTTTATCTTTTGTTTCAGTTTCCATCGGCTTTTGTTGCTGTTTCGATCGTCCTTTATTTTGTTTTTCATATACTTTTGTGTCTGTTTTGATCACCTTATGGGTCAATTCACACGTACCACAACCACACCACAGCCACAACCACACCACAACGACGCCACGGGGTCGGGCGTATTTTTGTATTGAAAATGAATATTACAATTCACACGTACCACATTTTGTTATCGACCACCTGTGTAATACGACCACATCGCAACCACATCGCGACAGCAACGCCACCACACCGGCGGCGGCAACGCGGCCACATCGCCACTACATGACGTCATCAACAGCGCGCGCCTATGGTTTGTCAAATATAGCTTGATTCCTGTGACACATTCTACCGTGGTATAACAAAAAAGCCGTTAAGCCACATGTACACACATACACCACGTAATTACCACATCGCAACGACAGCGACAACGCAACTACATCGACATTTTGTCGGTACCACAACGCAACTGCAAAAAGCCGCTGCGACACTATTCACATGTAACCACAGCTTGACCACATTTTGTCGCTTCTACGTGGTGTGGTTGTGGTACGTGTGAATTGAGCCTATATTTCTGTTTCGATCGCCCTTTGTTTTGGATTCGATTTTTGTATAGGTGTAGAGAAGTGCATTCTATTTTATAAAAAAAAAATTGTTCAGCTTTGCACGTTATGCAATACATGCGATATTTATCGGAATTCATTCAGCGGCATACCTACTTCATATGCGTGAAAACACAGTAGACACAAAAAGATAATCAATGTATCAATTTATGTGACCCGTATCGAGACTTTCAAAATATTAATACTTACAAAAATTTAGATTACTTAAAATAATACCAATTTCCATTTTATAAAAACAATTCATCTTCTTAAAGTCAAAATAGAAATAACAAAAGCATTTACAAGAAAAAAACAAATTAACTTCAATTCATTTGGGACATTGTTCAAAGTAGTTCTAAGTAAAAACTGTAATAACTAAAACAGCTAAATATTAAAAATACAAATAACAACGTCTACTATAGAAATAACTTACAGCGAACTTGAGCTAGCGAAAAATGTGTAATGTAAAGTCTTTCATAAATTAAAAAAGTTTGTTTTGTTGACATAAAACAAAAAGTTAGTTCAGGTTGACACTCAAAGGTAGATGTCGGCTCTAGTCGCAATTTATCAATAGGTTTAGATCTGAATTATATATGGACGTCTCGCACTGAATTTTGTGCCTATTTGATCTGCGCCATGTTGCGCTGTTGTCGCATATTTTCTATTGCAAGTGATGGTGACCGACTCCGGAACTATTATTTTCATGGAACTAATAAATCCTTAACGTATTAACATGGCGCAGATCAAATATGGGTAATAGTATGGTGACCGTCCATGGAACTAATAGTTCCGGAGACGGTCACCATCACTTTCAATAGAAAACGCGCGACAACAGCGCAACATGGCGCAAATCAAATCGGCACAAAGATCTAATGTCATTTTGTATGGTATAGCAATTCCAGCATACTTGTAAAGTTTCATTTCAGTGGTTTAGATAGATAGCGATACAATGTTACGTAAATTTCATTACAACGTCATTTATCTGGTTGGAGGTGTAATAGGCGCTTTGGCATGCCCTCTGTTAGAGAAACTTTGGCGCTTTACAAACTTTTTTGGGGTTGCATAGACGTATTGCATTCCGATTATACACAGCTGCGTTTTTCCTGTGTGGTAATACCGCATGCTTTTATGCGATAACGATTTGCGGGTACATTTTTCATAGAAATTACTCGAAAATCGTTATCGCATGAGGACCTCAACGAATTGACGAACTACTGAGGTATTACCGCATAACCGTATTACCGCAATGCATGAGTTAAGGGTGACCAACCTACTCGATTCACCCTTAGTAATCAGTAATTAGTAATTACACGACAAATATATTTCACAAAAGTTCGTTACCTATCTTAGTCAGCGTTGATAGAATGTATAAAATTAAGTGTTTTAGGTTTATTTAGTTGATATTCATTTTGTAATCCATAATTGTAACTTCGGAATAAAGTTTTTTTTAGAAGACTTTCAGCTTGTTTCCTTAACTCATGCGATAACGATTTGAGTACATTTTCTACGAGGACCGCAACGAAGTTACACACTGCTGCGGTGTTACGGCATAACCGTATTACCGCAATGAATGCGATAATGGCATGCGTTTTTGCGGTAAAATACACCTGTGTGGCTTTATTGTATTAAAATTACAATGAAATACAGATAATGGAACAGAGTAAATTAAAAAAATGGTTTGCTTTTTTTGCGCGAAGGAATAACAAACACACAAACTTAAATCTTTACGATATTAGGTAGTAAGATAATATGTTTAGATTCTAATTAGTCCTTAGAAGTAAATTTGATTATTTTTTAAAGAACTACAGTGTAATTTTTCGTTTGCTAATTAAAATACTCCAAAACAATTACTTCGTTAAACATTCTGAAAATTACCAGACTCTCCATCTCTCGTCAGTTTTGTCCGTCACTTCGTTTGTTCTTCGCCTCTTTGAAAATTAGGCCATTTAGTAGCCTACCCAGTGATCCTGTTAAAACAATAGTTTAGATACGTCATCGAGCATATTTCGTGGCTACGCAAGGAGAAGGTAATTACCACCACATCTTTCATTCACATATCAACCTCAGTACCGATCGCCCGCTTGACAGAAACGTCATAAAATCCGTTTAAACATTACACAAAATGCTTTCGTGCATTTTTCAGCTCTGTAAAAATTATAAATAGCAATAACAAAAGATAAAAACAACGTTTCACCAGGAAGTAAGACAGTAATGAATTGTTTAAATATTTTGTGTTTTTACGAAAGCGAAAGGGATAACAATAGTTGTGACAGTATAGTCTGTAAAGGAAAGTGACGGTGAGGAAAGAGCGAGACGTACATATATAATTTTAGGTGATATCGAAAGAGATAACAATGGTTGTGTTGTGACAGTATTCTGTAATTAAAACTCGTTGTTTGATCTGTCACCAGTCATCAGTTGTCAGTCTTATTTTGTGCCGTTTTTATTGGAAGCGATGTATGAAGATGCCGATTCTATTTATATTTCATTTCTCTGAGCCTACCTACCTAATTGAATTAATTTTAATTGTTTACCTAACTAACTACGCCCCGCTGTTTCACTCGCAGTCTCGATGCAGTGAAAGTTTCAAGACCAATAAATAAATAAATATTACAGGATGTAGCATACCTACAGTGCAATCTAGTCCCAAACTACGCAACTAAGCTTATGATTGAATACAAATTTTCATAATTATGTACCTACATCGACCTTTGGGGTAGATTTAAATTAATTGATCACATACCTACATAATATTATGGTACATAGATAACACTGACAATTGACTGACAATCAGAAACAAACATTACTTAGCAATAATGATTTTTTTTCCGGCGGTATTCGAACTCGCTTAGGATACTTATGGCCGAATACAGAAACGCAACTCAAAATTTGAGTTCTACTTAAACCACTAAGCACCTCTCAAATTCTAAAATTCCCAAACTATTTTTGAATTTAGAAGCTGCTCAATTATTTAAGTAGGCCTCAAATTTTAAGTGGCTTTTCTGTATTCGGCTGATATAGATACAAAAGCATCTATAATATTTACTTACTTTATGAATCTTCGGCTTCCTTGGATCAGAACCAACATCGACCACATAAATGTTGCAAGATTGAAGTCCTGGTAAGATGAGCATATCCCTCTTCAGGCTTTCGTCGCCATGGCAACTCGAACACACATTCCATCCCGAATGATGGAGCTCGTCTCCAGCTTTACCCGTGTAGGTACGGTGAACGACCTGCAGACAATTTCGGGCATTATAGCATAGAGTAGGTATAATAATCCTAAAGATTTAGATTACCTATACATATGGGAACCCTATTTCAGAACTTTTGATCAAAAATGTAAACACAAATCCTAAAAATGTATTTGACAGTGACAGCTCTATATTTACTTTTCCTTTAAAATTGACAGTTATTTGTTTACATTATTGATCTAAGTTTCCAAGAGTATTGATGGTGGGTATTCTAACAACGACGTTCGAATTTTGATCCATCTTTTCTAAAGGTGTGTGAGTAATTTTCCGAATAGTTTGACTTTGAAAATGGTGAAGCTCCTCCGTCAGATACGAGTTTGTTGAAATGGATCACTATCAGGCGATCTTTCTCCTTCTAGTCTCTAATAGAAACCAGTCCAGTTCTATAGAGAAACAGCTTCATACAAGCGCGCGGGGCGGTTGTTACGCCACTACATGCTCAGATATGTGTGCGTGACTTCTCACTGTTTATCCACTCGGGTTTGCTGAGGCCGCCCGAAGATGCTTCTCGGCTCACGTACGTGAACCCATCGGCACACTGTCGGTGAGAGGTCACGCACGCATATGCGCAATGCGCATGTAGTGGAGTACCTTGTATGAAGCTGTTGCTCTGTAGGATTATATAGATACTCGGTCACAGAATAAATAATAGTACTACGACTCGGTGGTGGAGGGACCCTTCACTGTTGCAGATTACTAAGCTGATAGTTTAAGCTGATGCAAAATGGCTGCAAATCTGACAGGCTTCCTACTGACTTTACGTCATTGAAGCCAATCGACTCAGTAATCGTCAATATGTGAATGGTCCTTTAGGCAATTATGTTTCTGCGGTATTATTATTCTGCGTTAGTTCAGATATCGCGGGAATATGGGGATAAAAAGTAGCCCCAGGTTTTTCCACGATTTCAGCTATTTATATATCGAGTTTCATCGTAATTAGTTTAGCGGTTACTCGGGTTTTTTGAGTGAAAAGGCAAAAATCACAAACACAGATTACGAACTTACACCTTTAGAATACTAGTAGGATTAGAATTGACTACTAAAATTATGAGAAAAATGGTTGCTTGAATAATAATTACTCCCTAACTCTAAATGATCAATAATTTAGAGCTGGGGAGTATTACTTAGATAGGCAGATAGTAACAGTTTAATAAACAGGCTTGTCTTAATAGGTACCTCTACTCCTTATTTTAAAATTTAAATTAAATTCTAGAATTTGATACCTGCCTCCTAATAAAAGTATTGTTTCATGGTTATCTGTTTTCCTCTTCTGTTAATTGTGTTTTTAGGTTTATTATTGCTCCATTATTTTTTTTGTGTCTAGCCGTATCGGTATTCATAAAGTAAAAACAACTAGGTACCTACCTACAAAAATAAATCTAATGAACTACAAAAACACGAAACATATACTTAGGTAATCAGGTGACGGTAACTATATAGACAGACGCGTCTTAGTGTGAGTTAACGCTCACTACCTGGACCGGTATTACACTAAATGACACAAGATGACAATACTATTACGATTATATCGACACACTATTGCCATTATATCGAGACTGTGACTTTGGTAGACTTCAATAGTATCGTAATGGTGTCTCAGTGGAATGAGGAGGAACAGTAACTTTTTATCCCGGCAGAGGGCGCGAGTCAATTAATCTTAGGTTTGAATTAAGAACTGTCAAACAGGTGTTTTTTACAACTCTCGGCGCCAAATTGGCCATATCGGTCTCAGATCATAAGAAAAAAAAAATTCGGCGTTTTCATTTGTGGAGCATCATCAAAAAAAAAAGATCATCCGACGCCAGCGCCATCTGGTGACAGCTTTGCGTGTGGCACCCCATTGCAATAGTTACCATGGTAACCAACCTTCTCTGTCTGTCTGTCTGTCAAGTCTGTTAAAAATCCATCCTCATTAGAGTTTTGAAAACTATCGAAACTCCATCAGTGGCATCTCAGTGGTGTCGCAGTGGTGTGTCTATAAAATAGTTAAAATAGGAAACTGCCAAATGTGTCAAATACACGTCAAATATGACGATTAATATTCTATCGACACACTATTGAAACACGATTGCGGAGCGTAATACCGACCGTCCCTATATGCTTATATCTTTAAAACTACGCAACAGATTATAAAGCAGGTTTTTTTAATTCATAGAGTTATTCAAGAGGAAGGAATATATCTAAGATTACCTAGATATTCCAACAACGACGTTCAAATTTTGATCTATATATTTTTCCAAGGTGTGTGTGTAATCTCCGGACAGTGACTTCGAAACTGGTAGAGCTCGTCCGTCAGAGACGAGTTAGACATGTATTATCCGACCTTTCTCCTGTCCACCCAGTCCAGTTCTTAGATAATATATGCACCGTGCGAAACCGGGGCTGGTCGCTAGTTCTACCTTAAAACTTCTTACTCCACACATCACGGTATCGTTGCGTTTTTATGTAAATCACGTTTGTTGTATAAGATCCCCTCTTTTTTAGTAGTTTTTGTTGTTATAACAGCTGCATAAATACATCCGCTTTGAAAATGTCAACCACGGCAATCACGGTTCATGAGATACAGCTTGGTGACAGACAGACAGACAGCTGAGTTTCAGTAATGAGGTCCCGTTTTGACCCTTTGGTACCCTACTGTACCGAACAGGCTTTTTAGGGTTCCGTACAACCATAAAAAGCTCGGTACAGTAGACGTAGACCGTAAAGGTACGAGTTGGCAACGGGCGACGTGTCGCAACGACACTATACTGGTTTCTATGTACATCTATGAAATTCCTTACGTAGTTAGCGACACAAAGCTAGCGACGCGTCGTTGCCGAATATCATAGAAATACATAGAAACCAGTAGTGTCGTAGCGACACGTCGCCCGTTGCCAACTCATACCTTTACTGTGTTCGTAGTCTACTAAACAAACCTTATCCTTTCAATAGCCTTTATCTTGTATCCTACTTACAAAATCCCCCAGATATATTGCATTCCGACTGTTAATTTAGCTCGGACGGCGTTGCAATAGCTACAATAATACTTCGCTGTGAACCCTGGATCCGAGGGATTACCGGGTCGGTATTACCCGACATGTCCCGGCTAAATGGCTATAACGTTTTATTTGCTAATACCTACGGAGCTGGTGCGTAATTGCGTTTTTCCTCCCGGGTGTGAGGGAAAGATGGCTAATTCTTGACAGATGTTTTTTCTTCCGAATTAAGTTGGATTGAGATCTGTATTAAGGTCAAAAGGTTGGTCGTTGGATGAGAGACAATGTAGTAATATTTTTTTTCTCCTGATGGAAACGAAAATTCTGGTTTTTTGCAAATGAAAAATAATAAATCTATTTAAAATTTGTATATAAACGTTATTCCCTTGTTATAACCACAGATAAATTACTATTTAGGTAATATTTTGTATTTTTTTATAAAGTTGACGTTTTTCAAAATGAAATTACAAACAAACGTAATTTGGCTTTCGCCAAAAATCCACCTGCTTACATTATAAACTTCTGCATAAATTATGTTTCGTTTGTCTTTTACTATGGCATGAAGTTCAAAGTTAACAGACAGTGACATACACTTAGTCATCGTTTATAAGCGGTGCCAATGTTTAGTGTAATACTACATCTTTCGCACTTTTTTAAATGACTGAACGTCCGACTGACACATTTTTTAGACAAAATAAGGATTATTTTAATTTATATCACTTATACGATTTACGCAGAGTTTTTCGTAAAGTTTACGATGTTTTTAACGTAATCTGGCACTAGCGGTACAGTTCACCTAGTTGGAGTTGGTGTCTCGACGCTTCTTTTACGCCTTTAAAAATAACACAAAATAGATTGAATTCACAACGATAAGAAGAAGAAAGAGTCATTTTTCTTTGTTATAAATAACCTACTACCTGCTATATGCTACTAAAATGTTTATTTCCATGGAAAGCTTTTCTATGAACGAGTTTATTATTTTCTTAACGACGGAAAAGCGTTGTTATTTTGATATTTTCCAGGCTAATGAACTACCTATTGTTTGGCGCGCAATCAAGCTTCGATTCTTGTTGATTCACCCTAATTTTGGATACAATAAAGTATGTAAACTGGGATGTTTAATTCAGAAGGTGTACAATGCGATGTGCTTTTGAATTTGTGTTTGAAACGTGACTTGAAAACTAGTATTTCGAAGACTTGAACTTGAGACTTTTTAAGCATTCATTATAAAATTCAAAGTCCTGCCTGACTGATTGATTTATTGACTAAACTATATATCAACGCAGAGCCCAAACAACTGGTCTTAAAGCCATGGAATTTGGATAGTTTATTACTCCACGTTTATTAATAAGGCTATAAGGGTTTATTAAAATCTGTCGCTATACCTATTATATAACAAGGTACTCCGTGTTATATGTTTTAACCGACTTCAAAAAAGAAAGGTTTTATCCTATGGTTTTATCACAAAAACTAAGTTGCTATTTAATCTATAATATTTATAAGAAATTCATGTTATTTAAGTTTTTAATTTTATAATAAAGGGAAAATAAAAAAATTATAAATCTAGCATTAGGTTCTATTTTTTAAATATTTGTATGGTATACATTGGTTAGTAGGTAGGTACTTCAAATGGTGTACTTACCTCGCTGTAAGTAGGTGACTTGGGATCGACGTCCACGGTCGCTAAGTAATCTTCCTTCGTTTGATCTGGTTGGACGCAAATAACGTACAGCAACCCCTCTCGAGGCCCGTTTTTAAATGCTGCCATAGGGGAAGCATAGCCCGGTCCTCCTTTACCTGTAGAAAAAAAAATGTTTGTTGTAAAATAATTTGATGCGTGCCTCAGTCGTAAGCGAGGAGAGATGCAGTCCATAGTTTCATCACGACAGAACGGGCACCTGTGGCGCAATTGTTTAGCGCATTACACGGAATGTAAAGGTTACAGATTCAAGTCCTGTTGGGGGCAAATTTTTGGAAAGCGTTTCTTAAAATTAGCAAAGAATTTGATGTTAAAAAAAGAACAAAAATGGACTTGATTTAGTTAAGAAACGTCTGTTTTTTTTAACTATTTTAATAACCAACACCCTGATTTACTTAAAAGACGACTACAGAATTGAAGACAATAACCTAATAAAGAAAAAACTCAGCTTATTGAGTCCAAAACAAATTCATTTTCACAGACGCCATTAATCACAGATTTGAATAAATCGAGTCTTTATATTAAATTTCCCAATAAAATCCACACTGAATTGAATTTTCCTTCATAAATTCTAAGCTATTTTTAAAAGCATCCAATTTTCTCGGAGGCTCGTTCGTAAAAAGGAACTGTCACCTTCAATAAATCGTCGATAGACATCAAAACATTATTTTCCGTTGCACAAACGAGGGTTGCGGGCCTTGTGGGTGAAGCTACCCCACACTCCCCGAATTAGATAATCACATCAGGTAACGCTTGCATATAAATTACCCCATTGTTTGGGTAAATCTGATCGATATAGGCCGAACCATTGTTAGGCTGTTTATATACTCGCTAACTTTTTACACCCTCATGAATATTCAAACGTGAGTTGAGCTTTGATCTTGTAATGAAACACGGAAGAGACACTAATACATGAAATGGCACTGTTTATTTGGTTTGTTAATGTTACATCCCTAATGAGGGCGTGAAGACATTTTGCTGATACTCCTACAGCCAAGCAGTCAGAGCCTATAGTGGATTTGTTGTGCTCTGGTTTAAAGAATACTTATGTGTATTGTGTGTAGGTACATGAAATATAAATAATGCGTCTGTAATTTTCGAATTGTATTTATAAAAATTGCAAAGATCTTTTATAAAAGATCCCGTTTTTAATAGTAATGATAAGTACAATGCCGTCCAAAATACAAAGCACTTAACTTGATTAAACATGTCGTAATTAAAAATGACAGTTACGAGATGATCCCCGTAACTTTGTTTGCCTACTAAAACAAAGTTGTTAAAGCCGAAACTCACTTCGACTTAGAAAAAGAAATTTCACGCCCTGCTTTAATTTACCAAGCAAGTTTCAGCGATGGATGCTATTTTCGAGGCGCAACGTTGTGTTGCGAAAACGGGCTATCCAAATATTGAGTTTTATCCTTCATTTTGGGTGAAAAGTAATTCCTTTTTCAACAAACTGGGATAAGATTAACTCTTCAGAAAAACAATTTAGATCTACTGTATTTCACGTCTTCTGCCTCGAATGATCTTCGTCACTTCCTTTACTTTATGAGACTTGTTAAATGTACCGACGCGATTAATATTCAGCGAAGTTCTTGCAGATTTTTCTTTTCATCAAAAAGAGGTTTTTATCTAAACAGTGAGATTAAAATCACTAAGGTTTGAGAAGGCCGTTCACGTTGCTTTGAAGTCGCGCCTCGGGGTTCAAATGATAAATTGCAGATCGCTTGATGTGCCTGACACTTTTCTCCACATTGTGACCTTTTACTGGGTCCTTTATTTCGCTTATCAAGTGACACGGACGAATAAGTTTCTTTAACAGCTGACAAATAGGAAAATGGTCGGTTCGGACGGGTATAAAGTTTTATGATTTTACATATCGATAAAGTGGGCTTTGTGGTATTATAGTAAAACTAGCAGCGCCCCGCGGTTTCACCCGCGTAAGTCCCGATTCCGTGGGAATATCGGGATCAAAAGTAGCCTATAGCTTTTCTTAATAAATGGACTATCCAACACTGAAAGAATTTTTCAAATCGGGTCAGCGGTTCCTGACATCATCAAAAATCCTCCCATGACAGGATTCGAACCTGTGCCCCTCGCTTGCCGGGCGAGTGCGCTACCGACTAAGGCTCGGTTTGAACTGGACTGGTACATGGCGTTCAAACCGAGCCTTAGTCGGTAAACAGTGAGAGATCATAATCAGGAATTCACCATGACACGTGGGTTCCCGTGTAGCGCAGCGGTAGCGCACTTGCCCGGCAAGCGAGGGGCACAGGTTCGAATCCTGTCATGGGAGGATTTTTGATGATGTATTTCTCCTTGTAAAACATATTTTCTAGTAAAAATGCCTTGAGCAATAAACACATAAGAAATATTAAATAGAAGAAAGAACGACATCTAACGTCGGAAGCGTTAACTGTAAAGTTAACCATCTGAGCTATTCAATAGTTGTAAAACTGGACTGGTAGATGGCGTTCAAACCGAGCCTTAGTCGGTAAACAGTGAGAGATCATAATCAGGAATTCACCATGACACGTGGGTTCCCGTGTAGCGCAGCGGTAGCGCACTCGCCCGGCAAGTGAGGGGCACAGGTTCGAATCCTGTCATGGGAGGATTTTTGATGATGTATTTCTCCTTGTAAAACATATTTTCTAGTAAAAATGCCTTGAGCAATAAACACATAAGAAATATTAAATAGGAGAAAGAACGACATCTCACGTCGGAAGCGTTAACTGTAAAGTTAACCATCTGAGCTATTCAATAGTTGTAAAACTGGACTGGTAGATGGCGTTCAAATCGAGCCTTAGTCGGTAAACAGTGAGAGATCATAATCAGGAATTCACCATGACACGTGGGTTCCCGTGTAGCGCAGCAGTAGCGCACTCGCCCGGGAAGCGAGGGGCACAGGTTCGAATCCTGTCATGGGAGGATTTTTGATGATGGATTTCTCCTTGTAAAACATATTTTCTAATATTTTTTTTGTTTTTTTTTAGATATTCTCATTATGTACTAGAAAAATAATGCCTATAGCGGTCGGTCGTACTGTTTCATTTCGTTTACACAGTGCCAGCTAGCGTACCAGATACTGTCGTCCAGCCAGTAAACAGCTACCGGCGTAGGAGTACTACCGTTATTTTATTATTATTTCTATACTTTTTATATTTTTATATCTCTCCATTTATTATGTCATACAAATATTGTCTGAATTTATAAAAAAACGCCCAAGTGCGAGGCGGAATCGGTTTTCGGGTTCCGTAAACCCAAATCACAAAAATAACACGTTTGTTGTAATATGGGAGCCACGCTTAGATATTTTGTTTTGCTTTTAGTATTTAATATTATTAGAAATTCATCATCTGTAAAAATTTCAGCTCTAGCTATCGCAATTCATAAGATATAACCAGGGGTATATTCCCAGTAGTCCCCTTTAGCCCTGTCCCCCGGAGTGACGGCTGGGAATTTTCTTCCCAGTTGTCTCCGGGGTGACAATTCGTGCCAACTGTTCCCTTTGAAATCCGACTAGAGGGAACAAATGGGAAGTCTGTTTCCCAGTTGTCACCCCACCGGTGACAACTGGGAAACAGACTTCCCATTTGTCTCCAATTGCTACGATTCCTTACCAGAAAAAAAACATGTAATGTAACCATAGATTTCAGATTTTTTATTTGTGTTATTTTGTTATATATGTCGTAGGATAACTTGATAAACCGAATAAATAGATATCGGCTATGATATTTCTGAAATAAGTTAGGATTTTTGCAAAAAAAACTCATTGCTTTGGTAACATTGCGAAAATAGTCGTTGGCTGTCATGAACTAAGCGCACTGGACTGAACTGGACTGGTACATGGCGTTCAAACCGAGCCTTAGTCGGTAAACAGTGAGAGATCATAATCAGGAATTCACCATGACACGTGGGTTCCCGTGTAGCGCAGCGGTAGCGCACTCGCCCGGCAAGCGAGGGGCACAGGTTCGAATCCTGTCATGGGAGGATTTTTGATGATGTATTTCTCCTTGTAAAACATATTTTCTAGTAAAAATGCCTTGAGCAATAAACACATAAGAAATATTAAATAGGAGAAAGAACGACATCTCACGTCGGAAGCGTTAACTGTAAAGTTAACCATCTGAGCTATTCAATAGTTGTAAAACTGGACTGGTAGATGGCGTTCAAACCGAGCCTTAGTCGGTAAACAGTGAGAGATCATAATCAGGAATTCACCATGACACGTGGGTTCCCGTGTAGCGCAGCGGTAGCGCACTCGCCCGGCAAGTGAGGGGCACAGGTTCGAATCCTGTCATGGGAGGATTTTTGATGATGTATTTCTCCTTGTAAAACATATTTTCTAATATTTTTTTTGTTTTTTTTTTAATATTCTCATTATGTACTAGAAAAATAATGCCTATAGCGGTCGGTCGTACTGTTTCATTTCGTTTACACAGTGCCAGCTAGCGTACCAGATACTGTCGTCCAGCCAGTAAACAGCTACCGGCGTAGGAGTACTACCGTTATTTTATTATTATTACTATACTTTTTATATTTTTATATCTCTCCATTTATTATGACATACAAATATTGTCTGAATTTATAAAAAAAACGCCCAAGTGCGAGGCGGAATCGGTTTTCGGGTTCCGTAAACCCAAATCACAAAATTAACACGTTTGTTGTAATATGGGAGCCACGCTTAGATATTTTGTTTTGCTTTTAGTATTTAATATTATTAGAAATTCATCACCTGTAAAAATTTCAGCTCTAGCTATCGTAATTCATAAGATATAACTAGGGGTATATTCCCAGTAGTCCCCTTTAGCCCTGTCCCCCGGAGTGACGGCTGGGAATTTTCTTCCCAGTTGTCTCCGGGGTGACAATTCGTGCCAACTGTTCCCTTTGAAATCCGACTAGAGGGAACAAATGGGAAGTCTGTTTCCCAGTTGTCACCCCACCGGTGACAACTGGGAAACAGACTTCCCATTTGTCTCCAATTGCTACGATTCCTTCCCAGAAAAAAAACATGTAATGTAACCATAGATTTCAGATTTTTTATTTGTGTTATTTTGTTATATATGTCGTAGGATAATTTGATAAACCGAATAAATAGATATCGGCTATGATATTTCTGAAATAAGTTAGGATTTTTGCAAAAAAACTCATTGCTTTGGTAACATTGCGAAAATAGTCGTTGGCTGTCATGAACTAAGCGCACTGATTGGTCGATCGGAACACTCCAAGCAACATCTTCTCTGATTGGTTAATGACTTGACGTTTAACATGTCATTTAATTCTGTGATGTACTTTGTTAGCAATGTTTTGTTTCTATTAATGTACAGAGCACCCCGATTAGGATAGGTTAGGTTAAAGTTAGAACATGATTGTACGCAGCAGCGGTCGCGGCAGCGGTCGCCAAAGCGCCTAATACTATAAATAATACGCTTATTACTCTACGACAAATTACTTCAAACCTACAAGGTCAAATAATAAACGACCTCTGTGGCGCGTCGTGCGAAATCACGACTGCAATGCAGAAGGTTGCGGGTTCGATTCCCGCTGGGTGCAAGTATTTATGCTTAAAAAATAAATATTTGTGTCTAGTCTGGGTGTCTCTCTATATATAATATGTATGTATTTACAAAAGAAAAATAAATATAAATGAATTATATCCGTTGTCTAGTCACCGTAACACAAGCTTAGTAGCCTACCACGGGGCTAGATGGCGCTGTGTGTTGTTCACAGAATTTAATTTATTTTTAAACCAATCACGGTAGAGTTGGTCTGTAAACGAAAATTGAGCTAATCAGATTGAAGGAGAAACAATGTTACAATGAGTTTATTTTTTGCAAAAAAACCTTACTTATTTCTGTAAGATTGAGAAATATAATTTTTGCAAAAAAACCTGTTTATAAAATTATCCTACGACATATATAACAACACAAATAAAAAATCTGAAATCTATGGTTACATTACATGTTTCTTTCTGGGAAAGAATCGTAGCAATTGGGAACAAATGGGAAGTCTGTTTCCCAGTTGTCACCGGTGGGGTGACAACTGGGAAACTGGGAACTGGGACTTCCCATTTGTTCCCTCTAGTCAGCTTTCAAAGGGAACAGTTGGCACGAATTGTCACCCCGGAGACAACTGGGAAGAAAATTCCCAGGCGTCACTCGGGGGACAGGGCTAAAGGGGACTACTGGGAATATACCTAACCAGGTGACAGACAGACAGAACGGACAGTAGAGTTTTAATAAAAGGGTCCCGTTTTTGCCATTTGGGTACGGAACCCTAAAAAAATTAGATAACACCCGATAAAGTATTGCATTGCAACAAGATAACACAAGTGACATTTGAAATCAAAATACACGTTGAACTTGACCTTGGAGCTATTTTGAATCATTTATTTTGTGCGCTACCCATTTGCGATACCGGTTGTTTTTTATACGCTAGTCTCACATTCAAAGGCAAGTCTAGTATTTTAAGAGGAAAGTCTACTTACTTTTTCTACATACAAAAACGTAGTCTACTGTTTCCTCCTTGGATAAAGACATTGTAGCTAATGTGATTATGCCATAAATAAAACCTACGTGCCCCTACGTTTTGTTTTTTTTTTATTATTTTCTAATTAGAATAGAAAGCAAATTTAGAAAAAAAAATACTAACGAAAAAAATCAAAACGTAGGGGCATGGTCACCGGCTGATATATTATGGCATAAACATATTTTCTCTAAGCTTTTATCCAGGGAGAAAACAGTCGACTACGTTTGTAAAGTTTGTATAAATAAAAGAGTAGGTAGACATTCCTCTTAAGTAGGTATCTATGAATGAAATAAAATCATTCAACGACAGAAGTCACTGATAGAAAACCGACAATCACTGTAAGTACTTACTAGAATAACATAACAAACAATTTTATCAACATCGACTATAGCCAAATAACTATAAAAACGTATCTCTCACACAGTAAATAGGTATAAATACCAAACCTTTTAGGTTCCCATTAATGTTCCCAAAATAAATACCGATTCAATTTCTAACATTCCATTTCAATAAACGTAATGTATACGAAAATAACAAATAGAATACTCACAACACGACATTTTGCTTCGCTTTTCACAAATTAAAATCGATTCGTCCACGCAGACACACGGATTTCTATGGACTCAAGTAAATAAACATTTTTGTCAAGTACAAAGATTACACTCGCTTGTATGGATGTTGTATTAATACATCCATCTCCTTCTATTAATGCTGCTTTCCTGCTCTGCATGTCATGCACTGCTGTTACGTTCGTTGGATAATAATATGGCCGGCAACATAACGTTTAGTTATAACTTTGTTTTTCAATTGTAGACCAAGATTTGACACATCTTTCCGAAGAAAAAATGTCAAATACAAAGAATAAAACCGTCAAATCGTAGTCTGAAATTAAAAAAACGAAGTATAGATAGTGAAATTTAATTTTGCCAAGACCGTTTTGTTCATACACGTCGATTCCCACCGAGTTTACTTTGAATTTGGAATAACAGAAATACATGGAACTAACTGTTTGCCACTTAAAAATATACAATTAAATGAAATACCCTATAGTTTGGATCTAAAACAATATATGGTTTGGTTACGATGGCCAGTCGTCGTAGGTAAATAGCGACCAAACGAGATTTCTTAAACCCACATCGCAAACTCGACTTGTCCCTGTACAGCAGTGTAGTCGCTTCGATGAAGGGGTCTGAAGTTGCTCCACTGCCGCCTTCCTAATTTCTAGATGTGCAACGTGCAATGTGCATCGATTACATCTTACCCAAACCTATTATGGGGTATTTACCTACGAGCTAAACTCAAAACCCCTGTCGGGTTTATCGAAAATTGTTATTTCATGAAGGAATGTTGATGTTTTTTTTGTGTTATTGGATTGTAGGCAAATTGTAGGTACAGCTATACCTACCTACATTATTTCCTACATTTGGTGTCAATTTTTTTTTATTGTTTCAAAATAAACAAAAAAAGAAAAAGAAAATGGAACCTAGTTCTTTTGTTACCCATATGTTTAAGAAAAATATTTTTTCCGACCATTCCAACAATTATCGTCAAGTTTGATCCATTTACATAGTTCTTTGACAAATTATAAGTATACTAAACTTTCCTCTTCATTCACTCTATCTATTGATGAAAACCGTATAAAAATCATTCACTAGTTTTGAGTTTATCGGTTACAGGCAGGCCGACAAGACAGACAGACGCGGCAGAGGACTTTTTTACAATGTTATGTAGAGAAACAGTCTTCGCCACAGTTACTGTTACTGTTATACTTAATTACCTATTATTGTTTTATGACTCTTTATCATTTTATCAAGGATGGACAGACATCCGTATGACTTATGCAATTTATTTGCTACGCCTCGCTGCTTTATAGATAGACGGTAGACGATAGACCGATTGCGGATGACAATACTAAATTAAGAATTTATTAAATAAAAATATTTTTTTTAAATTGCATCTAATTAAAATATAGTCGTCACTGTTTGCTACGTCTATAAAAGGCTCTGTCCTGACTAAATGATGGATTAATGCACAGTCGCACAGCTAAAACCGCTTAGATAGGGGAGAGCGGGGCTGAAAGTGCCGATTTTGACAAATTCTTATATTATTCGGATACAACAAGTACTATGTCTGAAAATAGTGGTTCATCCAAAGCCAAATTTTGTATATTATTCGAATTTTACAACAGATTTTGCATATTTTTTATAGTTTTTAAGATAAAGTTATTTTTTTATACAGCGGCGGCAAGGCACTACCAACCCCACGTTGGGGCAAGTTGTGCCGTAGCTGAGGTCGGTTGTGCCGTTCTAGGTGTTCCCGCGGGAATTACGGGATAAAAAGTAGCCTATGTGTTATTTTAGGTGTTCAGCTATCTATATTCCAAGTTTCATCGCAATCGGTTCAGTAGTTTTTGCGTGAAAGAGTAACAAACATCCATACAAACTTTCTCATTTATAATATTAGTAGGAAGTAGGGTAATTATTCGTTATACTTTTAAATCAACTGTTTTTTAAATTTAGTTGTTTACAATACTAAGTATTATAACTAGAGACGACTATGACTTTTGCCAACTAGTATATTAGCCGACTAGTCGGTTTTAAAATTGTCGACTAGTCAGCAATGGAAATCGTCATAATTCGTAGATAAATATCTCCCAAATGACCAACCGGCAATTGTTGGTAATTTTGTGAGAAATCTCACTTCGAAAACTGTGACGAAACCTTGCCAAACTTCCAATAAATGGTTCAACCGTTTTCGAAAAAACTGGAATAGAGCTAAAGCACGATTGAAACATTTTAGAGGCTCTGGTTTTACTGACAACTGAGTGACTAAATGTACAACTGATTTAATAAATTCTGGTTTTATTGCATAATTTTTAGTTGACGACTAGTTGGCACAATTTGCCGACTAGTCGGCAAATTTGTAAAAGATCCTGAGATGCGTTTTTCGCTTGTATGTTCTCATTCTGTGAAAGACAATATGCAGTATAGAGTATCATGCTCGCGTTAACATAAACAATATTGAAACAATAAAGGTTGCTTAGGGGTTGGTTGTGTCGCGGCACAAGCAACCCCTGATAAACGGCACATTTTACCCCGTTTATGAGAGTGTGATACTTTGTCTCACACACAAAAATCACTTTCCTCGAAGCATTAAAATTCCACTGCATATCAAACTAGGATAAATAACAAACATTTTACTAAAACTCTCATATATGCAGCACGATAAATTATGGCTTGCGACCAAAAAGTATCGATACGAAAATACTTACTTACGTAGCGCTCTAGCGCTCAGCGGACCCTCAGGTACATTGCCACTCTGGCCGCGTCGCTGACGCAACTAAAATGGCAGCCGCGTGTGCTCGACTGTTAGGCACTATGCGACACAATACAATCGTATATCTAACTCTTTCTGTTTTCGAGATATTCGTGTCGGCACTATTTACCCCCGGCACTTTCAGCCCCGCTCTCCCTTACTAAAATTTGGATTATACATGTGATTTTCGTATCCATATAACGTTGCGACAGAACCCTGGACCTTTTTAAGGCGTGCGTGGGTCCGAAGACAACACGTGACACGTACAGGCACTTTGTAACAACAATTTTAACCACAAAGTGTGATTTGGCTACCAAACCGGTGATTATCCCTTTATCTTCCTATTGCTTATGACACTGGTTATCAGTAAAATTAAAAAAAACCTTGGCACAAAGAAAATCTGAAACATAAAATAAACTCTTTGGTAAGTAAGGCAGACTAGTATATTTGACAGATAGGGCAGCCATTTTGAATTCCATGACCAACTCGATTTGTCCTCCTGTCCTTCTTCCTGTCCTGACTCGACTCCTTGTTATTTTTGAAACACGTTTGTTGTATGGGAGCCCCTGTTAAATAATTGTTTTATTTCGTTTTTAGTATTTGTTGTTGTAGCGGCAACCGAAATACATCTTCTGTGAAAATTTCAACCTTCTAGCTATTACGGTTCATGAGATACAGCCTGGTGACAGACGGACAGACGGACGGACGGACGGACGGACGGACGGACGGACGGACGGACGGACGGACGGACGGACGGACAGACAGACAGACAGCGAAGTCTCAGTAATAGGGTCCCGTTTTTACCTTTAGGTACGGAACCCTAAAAAAGAGAGAGATGATGTATTATTTTTTTAACATTACTTGATCACTTTTATTCTTTTCACAATAGGTAATGTAGATTATCAATTGCCGTGTAGCCTCGGCATAGAATACGGTTACCCCATCTCATCCCGTGGGTGTCGTAAGAGGCGACTAAGGGATCTGAGGGAGATTAGCAAACCTTAAGTTCTCCCTGCGCGGTGGCGGATAAACTGCTTGATCCCTAAGAGGGTTGGTGTCAGGCAGGCGGCCGGCCGTAAAAAGATTGCCAAATCTAATTGCAGAGGGTATGGTCATTAATGGTCAATGATGACTTACCGACTGCGCAATAAAAAATTATAATTTGCGGTTTAGCGGACCCCGGGCTCCCGAAAGGGATGCAACCGGGAACATCGCTCGGATGAGAGAGAATGTACAAATCAATTCTAGCTTCATGCCTCATCCATCATAGTCTAGGTAACAGAAGTAGGTACTTACCCACTGTCTAACAGTTGGACAATAGGTAGTTAGTAGTTAGATAGTGTTCATTATGTAGTTAGACTCTAACTACATAATGAACACTATCCGTCAAATGCCAAGTCATGTTCAGAAATATTCGGATGTTTGCCGACGAGACGCAATGGTTGGACCATTCTCAGAGTACAGTTTAGTTCTTTAAATGTTATGTTTAGTTTACGTTTTGTTTTTGAATAAAATACTCGAAAGCAAGTTATAAAATATTTCGAATTTAAGAAATATTTTGATGAAATACCGACGCCGGTAGACTAATTGGTAAAGTCAGTAGGTACTCCCGCATTGAGTAAAGATGCGTTGTTGGTTCGAATCCCGCCCTGCGTCTATCGTGCGATGTGTTTTTGCGGAATTATTTTTCCTTTAAAATATTTCTATGAAATCCCATTCCAGGCTTAAGACCTTAAAATAAAAAATGGAATATTTCTAATTTTGTTTGTTATTTCTTAAATTATTGTGTAAGGTTCATTACCACAAAAACTCTAACAAAACTTTCGATGCAAGCTTGAAAATAAATCAAATAACATTTATGACATCCTTCCAATATACCATACCGATTGCCTGCAAAGAATAACTGAGCAAAGTAATTCTCCGCCAGTCGCATCTATAACATCACAGGAAAAGGAAGTGGCCGACAATAAAGTGGCTAAAACTATAAGACAGACACATGGTACATACGTGGTTGTAATACAAAACGATACTCCTTGTTCGCTCAGCCGAAGATCCTATCAGAAAAACAACACTTTCCCACTAAAATAAGTTTATTGTCAGTTCAAATACAAGTCTCATTTACACGCGTATACAAAACCTTATAAAACTAAACTATTACACGTACAAATTGTCTGTCTTTACAGAAAAACTTTTCTCCTCTTGTTGTGTACGTGGGAGTTACTATCCAGCATTATTCTTTTCAAACTCGCATGCTGATGGAACTCGTGTCGAATTGAAATGTGTCTGCTTATGTTCTTGAACAAAATATGCCACAGTGCTTTGTCTTTGTTCTTCCACAATAAATCTGCGGTTTTCTCCTTAATCCTACGCATATTTTCCTCCAGTCTCCTCGCTTTTATTTCCATTTGTATGAGAGAACGGGTCGTATTTGTTAGGAGCCGGTACAGGTATTCTTTTCTCCTAGTTTTTCTTGGTACTGTCGTGTTAGCGTTTATCATAGCATCGTATTCGACGTCCGCCAGTTCAGTGTCGTCTGAAGTGCCAAGCTCATTATATCTCAGACGTAAGAAAATTCCTGTAAGTATCACCGCTGTGCCAAAACATAGAAGCATTAAAAGTTTCGCGTGATTATACAAAGACTTCACTATAAAATTCATGTCCGGCGTTGTTTATTCTTGATATCATTTCAGTCACGTTGGTGTGAGATGCATGTTTTGTTCGGTGTATCGTTAAAGCGCTTCAAGCAACAAGTCACGTGGTGAATGGAGCGCGAGTGGCACCCTCTCGCGGCGTTGGCGCAAACGGCACTGGCTGGAATGAAAACACGCTGGTGCGTCGCACCCTACGAATTTCCCCAATGACTTTTCCTACAGGATGCGAGAAAGCTGTGGAGGTGACAATAGTAGGTATTATGTCCTTTAGATTTACATTTTTTTTTTCTAAAAATGGGTACTACTTTATAGATAGATTTTAACATCAATCGAACAAATAAGAATACTAAGGTACCATGGATACTTATCGTTTGAAGTAATCTCTTCCAGACA
This sequence comes from Idaea biselata, assembly GCA_958496205.1. NCBI lineage: Eukaryota > Metazoa > Arthropoda > Insecta > Lepidoptera > Geometridae > Idaea > Idaea biselata. The sequence goes on from OY292399.1 coordinate 6,490,056, forward strand.
ATCTTTAGTTTGACAAGAACTAAGTATAATAGGTAACTAAATTACCTACGAAGTACAGATCGACAGATTTTGTTTTGAAACCACATTATTTTATGAGCTCATAATTATATATTTATGGACTTTATCCCTTTAATTAAATATTAAATGTAGGTATGCGGCCTCTACCGACTTTACTTGAATATTGTGGTATACTTGAAAATGACATATTATAACCCTCTTGTGGGGGGTTCTTATAATCGGAGGGCACGTTCCGAAACCACACATCCTATTCTTTATTAAAATAATTAAAATAGACATTTCAGGTGATTCATGTTTAGCTTCGATATCTTTTATAATGGCTTTAATGACAATAAAAACCTTTTTCTTTTAAATTTTGGTTCGTTTATTTATTTCAGATTAAAATCTGACGTTTTGGCTCCTCATGTTTGACATTTTTTCTCCAAGAATATATGTCAAATCATAGTCTACAATTAAAAAACGAAGTACATTTACCGCATCTACATATTTTTTTAAGTTTGTTCATAAATCAACGTTTTTTCAGTAGGTGCGTAAGTGTGGTAGGGGGAAGGAGAGACTCTACTTACCTTGCGTAACAATGTACAATGCGGGTATTTATAAAAGTTTTCTTGTTATTTATCTCTTCAAGTTTGTTGTATATGTGACATTGAAGATAAACTACTTTGTATTTAGGGTGGTTACTTCGAACAGTGTTTGTGTATTTTGACACAGGTAGATGTAGGTATAATATGTATTCTCACCTGAAACGTAGTCGACTGTTTCCTCCCTCGATAAAGATATTAGAAAAAATATGTTTATGCCATTAGTCCTTTATCAGCCATGACCATGCCCCTACATTTAGTTTTTTTTTAATATTTTTTTTTTGTAGATTTTTTTTATATACCTACCTATTCTAATAAGAAAATAAAAAAAAACAAAACGTAGTGGTTATAGTCATGGCAGATATAGGTTTTATGGCATAAACATATTTGCTCTAATGGCTGTATCCAGGGAGGAAACATTCGACTATGTTTGTATGGAGAAAGAATAGGTAGACTGTCGTCTTAAACCTAAACTTAATAGCTCAGTTAAAATGTTTTATTATGAATATAATTTATTGCGGCAGATACCAAAATAAGATGAGGCAGGAGGATAATTCGCATGGATTAACTATTGCTTGCTAATGCCGGTTTTCAAATAATCCTCTCTAAGTATACCAACTTCATACATTTTTAGACATAGGCACCTACTGTAAGTTAGAATCATTTATGCAATATGAAACGTATTTATCATTCTCCCTCTTCTTTACCTACCTACCTAGTTATGTTGTTATTTATTATTGATGTTATTTATTTATTTATTTTGAAAGATGGACAAGTGTGCTTACCAATTATTAGGTATACACAACATTTCTTTAAAAGTAAGGTACCTACATTAAAGGTGCCTTATAAAAGTTCTGATACAAACAAGATGTAAGTCATGTGCCAATACAAAAAGTTGGTGTTTTCAGGTCCCCCAAAAGCCTCTAACTTGACAACCAGGACCTGCAGTAATGCATTTATAACGTGCCTTATGAAGCACGGAGGAGCTTGAGAAAAAGTTTTTGCCACACAAATTATCACACCATCAAACAAGATCGACAGAAGCAGCATAGACCATCAAGCTCCTCTACATTTATATCATACTAGCTGCATCCCGTTGTTTCACCCACGTAAGTCCCGATCCCGTGGGAATATCGGGATCAAAAGTAGCCTATGTTACTCAGGTTGAATGTAGCTTTCTAATGGTAATGGTGAAGAATTTTTAAAATCGGCACAGTAGTTTTTGAGTTTATTCGTAACAAACATTCAGACACACACACACAAATACAAATCTTTACTCTTTATAATATTAAGTAAAGAATATAGATCAAGGCGTTATTGTTTCCTTACCATATTTTCAATACAAACTCCTAAAATGGGCTTATCGAATAAATGCCCTATTGTTTCAACGCAGCTGCTGACAATAGATAAGGGACCCTTTCTTTTAACTCGCCTAAATTGATTTTTGGCGGACACTGAGCCCATAAAAAATTTAACAGCAACCTCCATAAAAGTGTAAAAGTTTACCGAGGCGATAACTGGGGGTATCGATTGCGGAATCTTAACTTGGAGTGGCAAACTTTGACTTTGATTTTGTTGGGGTTTTTTGTATAGCTGTCTTACGTGAGTGAACTTCGAATAAGTTGCTCGTATATTTGTTACATGGCTTCGTCAAAGGTGGTTGATATACCTACTGTCTATTTCCGGTTACAGTTTCCTGTATCAAACGATTCGCTCCTTTTTTTATTCTGTTCACTATAAAATGTAAAATCTAAAAATTTTTGGGCAATAAATTTATCAAACTTGGCCAATATTTTTTGCACCAGATTTTTTTTAAACCTGATGGTTTTAAATAAGAAAATGATTTATTTGTTTACTGGTCAGCTTCGTGGCCCCATCTAACGGTGACATTTTTTAGTTTCAGTAGCACGACTTGTAATTTTGTAAATAGCATTTAAATAAGTAACAGATTAGATGCAATGTTAGCAAAACTAGCAAAATCAAAAAAGCAATTGATTGTATGTGGGGATTTGAATGTTGATTTACTTAAAGTATCTTCTTTCTCCACCATAGGGTAGACTGGGTACGGTTGGGCCAATTTTCATTTGACCGACCATAATTCTGAAAATATGATACTTACGTAAAAGAAGTAACGTTTATATAAAAATATAAACATTTGGCTACATCTGGATACTAAGATTATGTTCCTAAGTCCAACGGTTAGCTCACAGGAGCAAGTTGAAAAAAAAAAGAAAAATGTCACAACCGACCTGACCCCAAGGACAGTTGTGACAGTGCCTGGGGTTGATTGTGACAGATACAAAAATACACTAAAATAACTTCGAAATGGTTTTAATGTAAGATAATCTGCCTTTAATCTAAATTCTCTAATGTTCGCGCCAGTTTCATTGCATTTTCGGATGTACCTTGATAAAGACATTCGATTATCTTGGTTGCAGCACTGCGCAATGAAGTGCTGCTTTTTACATGTATGTATGAGTCGTGATGCTGGCTTATATTAAGCTATTCGGGTGCTGATAAGTTGTGGCGGAAGCACGTCGTCGTAACGTCGCGAATTTCTTTGTGACTGTCACATATTGTATGGTTATGTCGACGGAATTCGGGATGAGACGGCAACACGCCTTTGCCACGACTAATAAATGCGTATATAGCCTTAGCCTTGCCTTAATCGGTTTTGGTCGTGCGCTTTCTGGACACCAAAAAGCAAAAATAATACGCTTGGCTTAGTCACAACCGCACCCAGCAACAATGGCACAACTATCCCCAAAATGCTCTCTCGTAAAAAAGCAAGCGTCAAAAAAATACAAAACTATTTACGTAGATAGCATATACTGATATTTAGTTGCTAATTTTTAACTCATAATTAGGTAAAACACTCGTACTTGTACCTATTTTTATAAAGACACAATCACAAAAATAAGACTAACAAAAAAACTTAGTTTTGACTACCAAAAATAATATTGTCTCCTACACTCGTCAAAGTCGCAGGGTGGCTGACGCAATACTGTGACACGTAATCTAATGCTCTTGCTGCTCCTTTATTCCTTTGCACCCCCCACGCTATCTCTTATAGTTTCGATAATATAGCGACTGTCACTTTCGTCCTGAGGCACAATCGTACCCAGTCTACCCTACTTTTAAATTTGTCTCAATCACACAAACTAACTAATTTGTTTCTGGAGCCTACCAGAACTACTGAAACTACTGCAACCTGCATAGATAACATCTTCATATCCGAAGATGTTACTGCTATTAGCAAATCTGTTATAAACAAATTGCAATCAGATCATAGTGGCCAGTTAGTCAATTTTGTAATAGTAAAAAAACCAATACCCAAAAGAAAAATAACATATGTGCCAGTAACTGCCGTTCGACTAGAGAAACTTAAATTGAATTTGGCTAACGTCATGCCATTTCTACCATGTGATATGGATGCAAACATATTATACAACAACTTTTTTTCAGTTCTTAACGAACAGTTTCAATCTATTTTCACGTCCAAATCAATGGTGGTATCAGGCAAGCGTGAGTTCAGTGACTGGGCCACGGTCGGCATTCATAGAAGCAGACGAAAACTTTACGAGTTGTACGCAGAGAGACAGTTTCATACTTCAGAGGAGTTTAAGGGTTACGTTAAAAATTACTCAAAGATATTTAAAAGAGTTTGTATATTGGCGAAGTCCTTACACATTAAATCTACAATACAGAATAGTAATGATAAAATTAAAGCCACTTGGAAAATAATAAATGCTGAAACTGGTAAAGTCTTTAACAAAAATATTGATTTTAAGTTGGACATTGGTGGAAGGATGACAAACACTGACCAAGATGTTGCAAATGAGTTTGAGAATTTTTTCACTAATGTGCCTACTACTCTGACAAAAGCCCTAAACTCTTCTACCCCCATTGCTAAATCTCTTTTAGAAGCAAATGTACCTGAATGTAGTAAAGCGTTTCAATTCAAATATGTTAAAAAACATGATATTTTAGTAATTTTTAAACAAATCAATGTAAAGAAAACTAAAGACTTATGGGGGATTTCTGTTCCTATTGTTAAATCCTTGATAGAAGTTATTGTACCTGAGCTTGTTATTATATTCAATAGGTGCATAGATTGTGGCGTGTTTCCTGATCAAATGAAATTTAGTAAAGTAATTCCATTATTTAAATCCGGTAGTACATCGGACCCCTCTAACTTTAGACCCATATCAGTACTACCTACATTAAGCAAAATTTTTGAAAAAATTATATTGAACCAGCTACTAAAGCATTTTGATGACAACAATATTTTACACAATAAGCAGTTCGGTTTTAGTAAGGGTCGCGCGACTACTGATGCGGGCATTGCATTAATTGAAAACATATTTGATGCTTGGGAGGAGTCGCATGATGCATATGGCGTATTCTGTGACCTCTCCAAAGCGTTCGATTGTGTTCGACATGATACTTTGATCATGAAGCTACGACACTACGGTATCGGGGACGGCGCATTGGATCTTCTTTCTTCTTACCTGAGTGATAGGATCCAGTGTGTCGACATTAACGGTAAACGTTCCCCTGGATCACCTGTAACTTTAGGAGTTCCTCAAGGATCCATATTGGGACCTTTTTTATTTCTAGTATATATTAACGACTTACCTTTCCTCGTGAAGGAAAATCATGGGATAGTATTGTTCGCAGATGATACCTCATTGGTATTTAAAGTAAAAAGACGACAATCTAATATTGACGACGTGAACAATGCTCTCTCTAGATTAGTATATTGGTTTAATGTTAATAATATGCTACTAAATGGATCTAAAACTAAATGTATTCGATTCACACTACCAAATGTAAAACAAGTTAAAACTTCTGTAAAAATTGATAATGAGGAGATCGAAATAGTCGATAAAGCTGTCTTTCTGGGTATAACTTTAGACGCTAAGCTTCAATGGGGCCCACACGTGGAAGCTCTGTCAAAAAGGCTTAGTTCCGCAGCTTACGCAGTTAAGAAAATCCGGGAATACACAGATGTTGAAACGGCCCGCCTAGTCTACTTCAGTTACTTTCACAGCATCATGTCATATGGTATCCTGCTGTGGGGGTGTGCTGCTGACATAGAAACCATTTTTGTTTTGCAAAAGAGAGCGGTGCGAGCTATCTACAAAATGGGCCCCAGGGAATCGCTTGAAGAAAAGTTTAAAGAGACAAACATTTTAACTGTTTACTCTCAATACATTTATGAAAATCTGCTATACGTACATAAGAATAAATCAAGTAAATTTCACAAATACAGTGATGTCCGTCAGGTTAATTTGAGACACAAGGATGATCTGACTGTGCCCTATAGTAGGCTCCAGAAAATAAGTAAGTCGTTCTGTAGCACTAGTGTACTTTATTATAATAAACTACCTGAAGACGTATTTGACATGTCCATTACAAGATTCAAAAAATACATTAAGCTTAAATTGTGTAATAAGGCGTACTATAGCACGTCGAAATATTTTGATGAGAAGAATCCATGGACATGATTGTTAACTGCTCCTGTTCAGATTAAAGATCTGTATTATGACGGTTGTAATATAAAACATGATAAAAAAAATAAGTAATTGAAAAAAAAAACCCCATGAGTTTCTTGTGGTTTCTTCTCATCGGAGGGCGCGTTCCGAAACCTCGGTAAATTAAAATCTCGACGTTTCAAAACGTACGTATGTGTGTATAATATACGTTCTAAATGAATAAAAAATTTTGAGTTTTGAGTTTTTTGAGTTTTGAGAACACGACAAGAAATGACACTTTCAAATAAAATAAGTACTATAACCATGATAAAAATCATAGTATTGTACATAGGTTTATCTGACCTGGCAGACGTTGTCCTGCCCGTTAAATAAAATAAAACCCAGAACCCTAGACTACTGCTCCCTACCATACCATACTACTATCCTACCCTACCCTACTACTATCCTACCCTACCCTACTACTACCCGTCCCTTCTATTACCTACCCTACGCAACTACTCTCTAACAGAAGTATCCTTTGTCCTGGTTCTAAGCTACCTCAATTTTCCATCCCCATCAATTTCATCATACCCCAACAATTTTCAGCCATTTCGGTTCAGCCGTTCTTGAGTTATAAATACATAGTATAACTAACACGATTTTCTTTTATATATCCTACTAATATTAATAGGTATCAATCTTACTAATATTATAAATGCGAAAGTTTGTATCTATGTCTGTATGTGACTTTGTTATTCCTTCACGCAAAAACTACTCAACCGATTACGATGAAACTTGGAATATAGAGACCTGGAGCTGGAGACCTAGAATAATACATAGGCTATGTTTTGTCCCGATATTCCCGCGGGATCAGGACTTACGCGGGTGAAACCGCAGGGCGCAGCTAGTAAATATATATAGATAGATAGATATATGCAATCTAATTCCCCGTCCGAAAGTGTGAATTATACAAAAGGCTGTGACCCTACGGCGGATTAAACCGTATTTGACCACCCATCAAGTTCTCAATTACCGAGTCAAAGGTGCCTTATAAAATCCTAATAGACATACATCAAACGGTGAATTTACCATCAGATTTACGGCTCCTAATTAATTTGCTAACAAAACTCTTACCCTTCGCAATTTGTTTTCACTACTACTCCTGTACCAACTCGAAGGGTCTCTGCTAAAGGGACGCTGTAATCGAGTATGTTTTGTCAATTAGGACTGCTTCTAGGGAGCTCTAAATTCCCATTTCGGAGTTGTCTTTGTCATTATCCGTGGAAGGAAATTGTTGAGAGGGGGGAGGGATTTAAATTTATAGTAAGTGCTGGTTGAGTCCATTAAAATCGCATTGGTAGGTACATTTATTTTGTGCAATATTTTAATCCAAGTTTCTTCTGTTCCCAAACTATTGTTTAAGGTATATTATGTACCTCGTGATTGGAAACAAAATATGATATTTTTTACAACATTTTAAGAACCAACTTAAAAAAGGACAACATAACCCGGCCAAACTACAACCAGGATCTACCGAGTAAAACTGCCGGACTTCATAACAGATATTATGTTAGTTTTGAAATCGGTTATAGTACTTTCATATTTGAGTTGTTTTCAAATAAGATGGTGGTTGCAGGTACGCCATCTGTACCTAATACAGGTCTATAAAAATATAATAAAAAAAAGAATCATTGCGATCGGAACTCAGACGCCAGAGACATTCTGTAACATATCTAGGTACACAAAAAAAAACATACATCCGAATTGATTACCTCCTGCTATTTGGAAGTCGGTTAATAAGATTTACAACTATACATTTTAGATTTAGCATCGACTTGGGATCGTTTCGCACAAATTGTTAACTTATTATTTTTATTTTGATAAGTTTGAGTCTTTTCTGCTAATGATTTATATTTTCATCAAATAAACTAAATTAATATACCTCGATTTGCTGCCAGTGTAGCCTGCGCCTAATCACGTATAATTACTTAATTCAGCTGAAATTATTTAGAAGAATATTATTTTCTGTCTGCAACATCTGGTGCCTAAGACTTAATAGTTGTACGAAGCAAGCAACGCCATGTTATTGTTCCTATTAATAACAAATCGATAGGTTTCTTGCCAGTTTCGTACAAAGCTAAGGTAATATTCTGTTAAAATGATATTGAATATTCTTATCCAGTCAATTCTGATGTTGAATAAGGTATCAAACATTTTTCTACGGATAATATCTACTAAAGGAGGGGAAAGTAACATATTGCATCCATTGAGAATCCAAAGGGATTATCTCTTAAGCTATTGAAAGGTATCTATTGAATTCTTAACAGAGAGGTAATGCGATAATATAATATAACGCTACATATAAGAATCTACCTACAGGTAGGTCTTGATTGACTTCGAGTTAGTTATAAGTAGGTATTTATCTTCACGCTTTTTAAATAGTGTAAAACTTTGTGATAGAAATGATCTCAGTGATAGTGAGTGAAGTCTGTATCAAAACCTGTTATGTAGTTTTCAATAGGTGAACGTTTTTGTTTCAAATATTATTTTTTTAAAACGGCTGAACCGATTCTGAAACAGTTTTTTTGCGTGATACGACGTCAAATATAACTTTTTTTTAGAAAATTCATTTAACACCTAAGAAATGAATTTGCAAAAAAAATAACTTAAATAATTAAACAAAGCTTTGCATGATTGCAAATTAAAGTCGCCTACACCATGTAAAAAAATGCACAATTTAGCCCCGAAAGATTTTTCCCGTAGTGTCAACTATCAAGCGATAAAGATCTGTCGTCTTTCAACATCACAGTATAACCCAAAGAACCCACGAAAGAAGTACTATTAAACTGATCCTAACCAAACAAAAAAACACCATCCTAATTTGCGCTCCCAAACTAAAATAAAATAGCAAAGTTCAAAAGTCCCGCTTGACGCGTGAATTGGAATAAATCAAACCCTCATCTCGTGCTCTATGGTCAGGCCCGCACCGCGAGATTACGCTTGAATAAATTTTGTGTTATTCTTTAACCCTTTTACGGGAAATTTTGTAAAGATACAAAAGAAATCGTTACCCACATTTTTCTTTTCTAAGGATTTCGTTCTGCATATTCAGAGGTTTTTAGGATACTAAAACGTGTTAGGGCTACAGGATCTTCAAATAGGTCAAAGGGAGTTTAGGTAATAATAGCGTCCCGCGGTTTCACCTGCCTAAGTCCGGATCCCGTGGTAATTTAGAAAAAAAACCCTATCTTATCGGATGTGTAATCCTATAAAGAACAAACTCTCCAAATTGCAGCTCTCTACTATCAGCGGTTTAGGCTGTGCGTAGGTCAGTCAGTCACTCAGTCAGGATAAAGGATTTTATAGATATGCTTTGTCACTAAGATCTAAGTGTTCGAAAATTGTTTCTAAAACTTTTTGAAAAGTGGTTTTGTAACTAGATAAATTAAATATTATTACTATATTTTAAATTGAATTTATTTATTTAATACGTAAAACATACATTGATTATATAATAGGGATACAAAACATAAATCTAAATTACAATTAAACTTAAAACTACAAATAAACTACAACAAACTACAAATTTTAATTTACTTAAAACGACATTCAGTCGAACAGGCCACCCGATTACGTTCCCGGCGCAAGGGACCCCAAAACGCACGCAGCATTTCCTTACTATATTTTTATTTTAAGTGCTTATTAAGCCTGCACTTGGCATTCACAGAAATATTTTAAGGAAAAAAATCATCGACCATACGTGGGCCATGCTTTGTGTTTTTTGTAGATGTATTTAGAAAGATGAAGAAGAATGAAAGAAGAAAAAGATTGAAGAAGAAGAAGAAAGATTGATGGTAGAAGATTTAGATGTTTTTCTTTGAATATAGTTCTAGATAAATGTTTAATAGAATTTAAAGTTGCGAGTTTATAAGGTCGTCTCTTTTATTCCTTAGCTGAAAATAACTGTCCAAACTTCTAAGCAAGAGTTTCGTAATATTTTGTATAAAATGCCACTAGATTTGGGCCAAGCACAAACTTCGCACGATGTTATAAAAACTTAAGTTAAGTTATCTTAGAAATAAAACTGAAAGACAAAAGGACAATAGTGGTAAATCGCTTAAATGAGTCCCGACAAGAAAAACACGGAACTTCGGCCATTAAATATAGTTGAGCCGGAGTGCAAAGTTTGCATTTCCATCTGCTTCAAGTTATTGGTAATTGTTAACTTACTTATTTAAAAGCTTTTTTAGATCTTAAACAAAAAGATAAAACAAATAAATATTTAAAATAAAAGATATAAATGATCTTGATATTTACAACAAAAAAAGTATTATATGTAGTATATAAACGTTGTCTTAGTCTAATGCTTAGTTTGAAGCGTCTTAAAAAAAATTACGACGATACAACGTGCATTTGTTTAATGACTGATGGCGATACTCAGTGCGATGGGTCAAATAAAAAATAAATAATATCATACTAACTTCCTAAGTTTTCTTTACAACCTAATAAGTGGCTAACATCAAAAAAATCCACAACCGAATTGAAAACCTCTTTGTTTTTGAATTTGGTTAAAAACAATCTGAACTTTTCTCCTCTAAATAGAATTCGTTCTTGTTTCCAAGTCTTCTATTCATTCTACGAAGTTAATTTCCATCAATGCGGAGTGGTGATAGTGTAGAAACGCGTTAGAAACTTGGTAATGGTATTATTGAACTCTTTCTAACTCAGAAGGAAGTGGAAAGTAAACAGTCTTTGTTACAGTTTTAACTTAGAAATAAAGAGATACCAACTTTAAATTAGATTTATAATAACGTAGGTAGTTTTATATTTCTCCATTTAACCAACTGCTAACCAAAAGCGACCAAAAGAGATTTCATGGTGGACCACTTATAGCGTCAACCAAAAAGTATTCAATTTATTTTAATATTTTCTTTGGTACCGTCAGCATCAAATGTCGATGCATTCAGAATTTCAATATCACTTTACAACATAATTGTGTGGTATCATATCAAAGCAGGACAGACATTCTGAAAAATTCCGAGTTAGAAAACAGGTAGTTCGATATGAACGCCCCTAACTGTCATCACTTACCCGCAAACTCCAATCTCGTGAACAAGCCAATTAGGTATGTACTGGCGCAATATCGAGCTCCGTAAAAAAAAACATGGTAAATATCTGGTATTGTAATAATATTCGTAGTGATAACAACCATGTAAGTTTAAAATTGTATTATAGAGAATAACTCTCTATCTTCTTTTTTCTTTTCATAATACCTATTGACATCCCATAAATTGTGTCGAAAAGCGATATTGAAAATCTGAATAAGGTTATCGAGTTTTCTTGCTGACTGTACTACTTTGTACCCAAACTAAGCACTAAGTACATTTCTAAGTAGTCATAAATCATTATCTAAAGTTGGTACTTAACTATTTGTATAACTTTGACATTGTAATTCCTAATTAAACCAACACACATGTCGTTTAGTAAGACGATATTGTTAACTGTCTCTAAGGTGCTCTACTTTGCTTGTTTCTCAGCCTCAACCTCAGTTTGTTTTTGTATCTATTTGCTGATGAAATAAACTATTGATTTATCTTTATTTACCTTCAATTTCCAGTTTTGTGAACAAGCCATTTGCTGGCGAAATATCGAACTTCGTAAACACACAAATTTACAATAATATTCGTAGTGATAACAATTATCTTGTCGAGGCGTCTGGTGATCCCAGGGCTGGTAGTTTCTTGTCCCAGCGGGTTAGCCTAGCTATCCAGCGTGGGAACGCTGCCAGCGTTTTGGGCACCATGCCGCGGGAGGGCGGTGCCGACAACTTCTTATTGCTTTAGGTTTTAAGTCTTTTTTCTTTTTTGTGATTTATTATTTTTGTAAATTGTTTGACTTGTTTTATTGAATAAAGTTTTTTTGATCATCTAGGTAAGTTTAAAATCTCATATTCAGAAAATAACTCTTTATCTTCTTTTTTCTTTTCGAAATATCTGCCCTGTTTTGACATCTCACAAAGTCGAAAAGCGATATTGAAAATGTGAATAAGGTCATCGAGTTTGCTTGCTGTCTGTACTACTTTGTATCCAAACTAAGCACTAAGGACATTTCTAAGTAGTCATAAATCATTATCTAAAGTGGGTAGGTACTATTTGTATAGCTTTGACATTGTAATTCCTAATTAAACCAACACACATGTCGTTTAGTTAGACGATATTGATAACTGTCTCTAAGGTGCTCCACTTTGCCTGTTTACTTCTATTTAGTAATAGGTACCTATTCGGATATCTTATCTCAAATAATATGTAGTAAAATAACCTAAGTATAAGTTATTTAGTTGACACATAAGTACTTGGTAAGTTTTAAGGAAGTGAGTAAATAACTAATAATACCCACAGAGTCGAAATTAAGTACTTTTGGCGAAGCGGTCTAACGCGCTGGTTTGGATTTCTAATAGACGCGAATTCAAATCCTGCTTAGTACGAATTTTTGGATGCAATAAAAATAACAATAAACTTTTTCTTAGTTGGGGTAATCGCTTTTAGAAATAATATTTAGGACTTAGATTACTTAGATGGTGGGTATTCTAACAAGCAACGGCGGCGTTCGGATTTTGATCCATCTTTTTTAAATGTGTGTGTGTGATTTCCCGAACAGTTTGACTTTGGAACTGGTGAAGCTAGTCCGTCAGAGACGAGTTTGAGAACACTTTTCAGGCAATCTTTCTCCTTCTAGTCTCTGATAGAGACCAGTCCAGCTCTATGATATAGAAGGATCTAATACCCAGGTAAAACGGTCATTCATTTACACTATGTTTTTGAACTTGTGCTTCTCCATGCTTTGGAAAGCATGTTTAGTAGTTGGTCCCGGTTGCTATCTCTGTCAGTCCCTAGTCATTAGGTTAAGTTAGTGGCCTTGGGGCGCCCTAAAAACTCTTACACTAGATGAGCCGCTCAGACCACTCTAAACGAAAAGAAGAAGACGGTAGAATGTAAGTAAAAACGCGCGATGTCCAGTATAAAATGATAAAAGAATATACTAAACATCATACTTTCGAAAAAAATAAACAACTATTTACCTAGTACCTAATCAGATAATCACTAAGTCCCGTACCAAATTCAAAATGTAACAATCCCCTCGTTCGATACGTATCTAAAACCGCAATCACAAACAAAGCAGTTACCAGAACATTAGTAATCCGGCTACCACATTATGCCAATCCACGTAACACACGAGACAAACTAATTAACTAACAATCAAATCGATCCCTTAATTATCTCGGTAATGGAAACATTCTTAGGCTGAGTTTCTATGTTAAGAATACTGTTCGTTTTAGTTACGGACTAGACTGTAAATGGGTAACGTATTATTGGGTATAGTTTACAAGACGAATCTCAAAACTAGCCCTAGCGTTGCATATTTTTGAAATGTTAAACTTATATTTTTCTTCTGTTTTCGCGATGTTGGATTGAAATACAACAATCCAATCAATCCTCCAGTCCTGAAGAAGAGACCTGTTAAGGTCTCGAAATGGTGCAAAAAACACAGCTTAAAAAACTTTTTACTTACACCAACTTAACATTGCACAAAGCCGTTTGTTTAAGTTTTGTCCGCGTATTTACTTGAAGGTAATGCTTAAAAGTAATAAACACCAAGCTATTAAAACCGAAAAATGGCTTTAATTTTAATTTCGTTGTTAAAATTTATAATAATTTTACAACAACAATTGGACCAGTTTTTTCATTCGCTTTTAATAAAATATTCTATTCTTCTTTGTGGGTAACTAGTTTCGTAACAAGAAAAACAATTCTTCACACGTAACTGGTGGCGTACATTAGTTTGAAAGAAACAATGAAAATACGTAGTAGTTACGTAGTTTCGCAGACGGAACGCTACATAATGTTCTTAACAACAACGAATCGTTTTTAATATAGAATCTTACCTTACCAATGGTATACAATGGAATTAACAACGACATGGACTTTTCTGTTTAGCTAAGGAAAATCTCCATTAAACTATTCATGGAAAGCCTATTTGTTAGCTCTACTTCACAAACTAACTGATTAAGTAATTTCAATGAAATTTTGCACAGATATAGTCAACAGTGGTACTTTTCACCGGAGACATTATATAGAATCAGAGTAGGTACTAACCTAACCCAAACGTTCGCCACCACAAGATAATATTTTTTCTTAGCGATCTAAGAAATACATTTTTAAAGGGATTTTAGCGCTGTAAAAACAAGCCCTTTTACTAAGACTTCACTGTCCGTCTGTCTGTCTGTCACCAGACAGTATCTCATGATCCGTGAAAGCTATACTGTTGACATTTTCACAGATGATGATATGTTTTCTATAGCCGCTGTAACAACAAAAACAGAATAACATGAATATTTAAGTGGGTCTAGCTAGAATATCAATTTTAAGTCGATAACAAGCCCGAATTGTTAACGTTTTACAGTGTACTGTACGTATTTACGTTTCAACTAATTGTGAGTAGGTACTGTTAGGTTTGCTGTGGGTAGTGATAATCGCATTTAAAACTAAATTAAATATCATCAGTTCAAATATTCTATTGCAGGCATTTAATAACAAGAGTTGATTTAAATTTACTAATTTTATTTGAAGGTAAACAAACTTATATTTTCAATGCTAATATTTACAGTACATTTACGATAAAGCTTTCGCTCTCTACGATGTCTAGCTTTTTGTTATGAATTATTTTTACATTGTGTTCAATGGATTATAAAAATCTATTGAAAGAAATGCATCAAGTAGAAAATTGCAGGGAGATTGGTTGCTATAAAAATCAAATATTTTTTTTCATATTTTAGACTTTACTATGCATCTTTTTCGGTATCGAATCGGTAATAAACTTCGCATGTAAGATATCTAAAATAGTCCTAAAACTAAGTAGAAGTAGAAACTCTGAAATAGTCTATTATTTGTCCCGATTCATGACGCCCTCTGTGGCGCGTCAGGGGGAGGCCCGACTTCAATGCAGAAGGTTACGGGTTTGATTCCCGCCGAGTGCAGGTATTTGTGCTTAAACATAAATATTTTTTTCTGGTCTGGATGTTTTTTATGTATCATATGTATATATTTACAAAAAAAGTAAGATATGCAGTATATCCGTTGTCTAGCATCCACAGTACAAGCCTAGTGCTTAGTTTGGGGCTAGATTACGCTGTATGCAACGTCGTGCAATATTTATTTATTTATGCCTAGTCCAGGTAAAACCAAGGGGCGCTGTTAGTTCAGAACAGACAAAGACGGCATAATTTCTGATCTGTATTATGTACCTACTGTATGCAGTGTAGGGTGGTGTGGTGAAGGGGACGATGACCGCGATGAGAATCAATGAGGGAGTAATTTCCCTACGGCGCTGGTGACAACACTTCTTTTATTTTTATGTATTTTTTTGCCTATTATTTAGCATAGATTTTTCTTCTGTTTTCGCGATGTTGTATTGAAATTCAAGACATTTTTCGGTTTGAATCGCGTGGTGTTTATTACTTTTAGCATTGTTACAACGCTCAACGTTTTGAGACCATTCCTGGCCCCTCCTTCAGGATAGACTCTATCCTCTGTCTATCCTGAAGAAGGGACCTGGAATGGTCTCGAAACGTTGAGCGTTGTAAGGATAGACTCTACCCTCTGTCTATCCTGAAGAAGGGATCTGGAAAGGTCTCGAAACGTCGAGCATAGGTACCTGAATAAACTTTACCTTTGGCTTAATTTACATTTCTCAGTAGTAATAACAGCATTCGATTACGTGCTGGAACGACACTGACATCCATGGTACAAGTCGCTGGACGGGTCATATCGCACTGAATTTTGTGTCTATTTGAACTGCGCCATGTTGCGATGTTGTCGCGCGTTTCCTATTAAAAGTGATGGTGATCGTCCATGGAACTAATAGTCCCGGAGAAGGTTACTATTACTTTCATTAGGAAACGCGCGACAACAGCGCAACATGGCACAAATCAATTCGGCCGATTCCAGCGTACCTGTATAGTTTCATTTCAGTGTGGAATGAGTAACAAAAATTTACCATAAACACTTAAGAGGACAGTCTCCATTCTCTTTCTCTATACAAAGGTACCTAGTCGACGTTTTCCTCCCTGGATAAAGACATTAGAGCAAATATGTTTATGCCATAAAACCTATATCTGTCATGAACATGCATCTACCTTTTAATTTTTTATTTTTTATTAGTATTCTAATTAGAAAACGAAAAAAATCAAAAGATACATAGTCATGACAGATATAGGTTTTATGGCATAAACATATTTGCTCTAATGTCTTTATCCAGGGAGGAAAACGTCGACTACGTTTGTATGGAGAAAGAGAATGGAGACTGTCCTCTTAACAGATACATAGAGTAATCCTAAGATAGACAAGTTCCAAAGTGTAAGCTTCTATCTCAAAATTTCAAACAATGAGTAATTTCCGTTCCAAGAAACTTCAGTCACATTCTCAAATATGCTTCGTTTGCCGTAAACATGTCAATTTTACTCGTACTTCAATCTGTTCGTTCGTCATGAACAGTCAATAGACTATAATGAAATTCCGAGCAACATCAGGTATCGTAGATTGCGTCCAATACACCCTGTAGGGACGTTCACAGCACACATAGATACTACTACACGTCCACCCTAACGAGAGCTCTCATTTCCGAACCAACATTACCATTTTCGGTACAAAAATACCAACAAAGAGGCTCTTTTGAAAATGGTTGCGTGCGGCAGGATGTATTTCATGCAATTTCTTGCGCCTGGAGGCAGCGAAATGACATGCGGGATGCCTCGTGTTATATCGATGCCAATAATGTAAGCCCCTAAGCGAGCTCGTAGAATGAATATATAAAGAAGAAAATAAAAGACAAAATTGCATCACAATTTTTACTGCCTTTTTGTTTGACTTGAAATTGTAGATCAGATGAGTTTTTACGTTAAACATAGTTTTTACGCTTCAGAGAACCGCGGTAGAGACGCGAAGAAAAATAGACGTTACGTAAGTACCTATTGAGAAGGTTTACTTTTAACTTTATTAGAGTAGGTATAGGACAAAGTTAATCCGATAAATCCATTAAAAAGTTTATCGGGTTTTCTGTTGAGTGAGTAACAAGGTGCCTTTCAGTATAAAAGTACGCTTCTTGTTAAATTAATTAATTCTTTATGTGTGTAGCTTCAAAACTTTCACAATCTACAGAAAAGATTTTATTTTGAATACTGTCTAAATTACCCCGAACTTTTTTTTTCCAAAAGAATGAACTTTAACGATCAATAGTTAGTAGAGCAGTTGTAATAATGACGATGGACGTAAATCGTGTGAATTTAAAAAGTATGTGATGCATACATACTAAGCTGTGCAGAAAATTAATCGAACGTGTGACAAGTATCTTGCATGTTATCAACTCTTTACCAACACAATTTATGTTAGCAAACCAATTACGGGCTACCGTAAAGGTTTAACAAGTAACCCCTTCAGCATGTACTTACCTGAGGAACTAGGAAAAATGTTACCAGAGGAGCTAGAGGAACTCGGGTGTTGGTACTAAAAACTAATCATTAATCTTTAACATAATAAGTGTGTTATGCATACTGAGCTGGAGCCTTATTTTTTAATCGCCCGTCACGTGCCACTTTAGGCGATTTAAATATCTCAATATCTGCTGATATTCGGTCGATGTCGGACTCTTGTGGCGAGTAGTTGAGACGAGTCGATGCGGTCCTACGATTCACATAATGAAAATTACGGACATGTAACGAAAATCAGAAGAAATCCAGCTATTTAAAAATCGCTCAAAATGGAACAAGCGATTCAAAAATAGAACGCCTGTACAGAAAATTAATCGAACGTGTGTCAAAGTATCTCACATGTTATCAACTCTTTACCAACACAATTTATGTTAGCGAACCAATTACGGGCTACCGTTAAGGTTTTGCAAATAACTCCTTCAGCATGTACTTACCCATCTAATTACGATCTCTCCGGAAAATGGCAGAATCCGCTTTGCCTTATATTTGCTTTGATGTCAATGGCAAATGTACGTTACCGTGAGACGTTATTAACTGGTAAAGTGTTAAAAGGTACATTCTTACTACATTCTTGGGTAAGGCTAATACGTTTTGGTAATCAATTCTTTTTTTTTTAAAGAGAAGCCGAAATATTTCTTAATTTGTTTTTATTGCTCAAGGCTAAAGACAAATAGATAGGTATAACCACTGGAAAGTGGTTTCCAGTAGGGTTTAAAACGAGCCTTAATCGTAAACAAACCAAGGATAGATACGCCTCATAATTTTCACCGCTCTGGGCAGGAACTTGCGTGGTCTAGTTGGAATAGATGTTGGGGTACAGATCTAGATCCAAAGACGCAAGTTTAAGCCTCGCCGCAAGTGAACATTTTTGGATTCGTATTTATTTTTTTAATGAAAAAATGTAGATTAGGAAAAAAAATGAAGATAGGAGAAGCCTAATTCTTGAAGTCTTAAAATATCTAGCTTTTAGGGATTGATTTTTTTATTAGTGATCGAACGAAAAATTGATTTGACAAGTTTTATTGTGCAAATTCTTGATATAAACCACAGATCCAATGAACATTTGAACGAATGAGCGAACGAACAGTCAAATCATACACTCTGAGTCGAAGCACATCATAGCGTCAATTTAAATCACTAAAGCACCCATTGATCTCAAACTTAAGAGTAGTTATGATATCAAAAGGATGTTAAGAAATACATTTGTAAACAGCCACTATCTTAACGCTAACGGAAACTCAATGTTGATTTTGACGTTTTAAGCAGCTTTTTATATTTATTTCGTGTAAAAGCAAAAAGAAATATTTTGAGAACATCTCCTCTAATACTTGTACATAATATCTCAATGGTTGCACCACATTTCTACTCAAAAACTATTATGTTCGAAATTTTACAATTCTAGATCCAATAGTTTGGGCATACCTACTACAGTGCGCATTCCATTGTCAAATTTTAATGTAAAGCCCTCGTTACCGCTGGCTTCCAATATCAGAAACGGCCAGATTCAAAATTAGAATACTGTACTGTTCAGGATACCACAGTCATCCGGACGAACTAACGGCACCCAACATTTAATGCTTAAATATTCATGCATATGCTAAAACGCATAGCCGCAGGGAGACATATAAGGGTGGAAATAGATTCCAAACTCTTAATCAGCTGATGTCATTCACTAGGCAAAATTTGACCCGCGACATGTTGCTACAACTTTTATTATACAAAGCATGTCGCGCATCAGTTGCTTTGTTTAGAAACGTTGCATATTCATAAATAAATAGTAATCGGCACCATGGTACCAAAGGAACTAGGAAAAATACCACCAGAGGAACTAGGAAAAATGTTACTAGAGGAACTAGGGAAAATGTTACCAGAACTAGGAAAAATGTTACCAGAGGAGCTAGAGGAACTCGGGTGTTGGTACTAAAAACTAAACACTATTCCTTAACATAGTTGAAATGGAGTTTTTAAATTGTAATTGTTTACGGGCTCGTTTTCCACAAATAGAACTCCTCAGATTGTGTCCGTTTTGCGCGAGGGCAATATACGAGGCAAATACTTGACACTGACCAATTCCCAAATGGCCATAATTCGATCTAAGACCAAAAAGAAAGTAATAATAAACCTGAAGATATATCAAGGTACAGAACTGTCGGCTGATACAAAAGTCTGTTGTCTATTTTCTTGGCTCATCTGTGACATGTCGGACGCAGATTATCGCCCGGTCTCTGTGTGAATGGAACTAATTTACCGTCTACTCTTTAAAGGAAAAGATTTTCATTCCTGTTTCACATTTTCTTTTTGTTTTGCAGTCCCCGCTTAATTTTCCTTGTATTGTGTCTATGGTATTTATTAGTTTTAGTTTTTAACCGACTTCTAAAATGATGGTGTTTTACAATTAAGTTGTATGTTTGTTTTTTAGGGTTTAGTACGTCAAAAGGAACCCCTATTTATAAAGATCACTTTCTTGGCAATATTTTACACTTCTTCAACTTCTTCTTATTTTTTCTCCTTCTTGGTCAGATAAACCACGTGGAACCTTCTAATAAGAAAATTACTCGGTATAAGTTCACAAATTAAAATATACCTACTTACTGCATTCATACTCATCATTATTACGAAAGTTCTCATCAGACAGAAGCGACGAATTGAGAACCTCCTTCTTTTTTTTGTAGTCAACTGTCTTTTTTGCCGTAGTTGGTTAAAAATAATAGCCGCTGCCATTTAGCTTTTATTTTAAGTTTTTTTAGAAAAAATAATTAAACATTTCTTATTTATAGCGCAGGATACAATTAAAATATTTGAATGGGTATTTATTTATATGCGATTTAATTTTGTGTACACATTTTGTTTTTTTTTTTTATTTATGTATGTGTGTATTATGTAGTTTTAGTATAGATATTTAATTGTTTGGTATTGTAACTTTTAATCATAAAAATAATTTAGGTTGAAATGGTTTATATGATATTCGAAATCGCGTTTTTTTTTTTTTTTTTAAGGTCTGGAAAATGCATAGAACTGCACTTCCACCGCCCCGGGGGAGAGCGATGGGGTATGTGGGGCTCTCCGGTCGGAAAGCGACCGGCCTACCCACTAAAAACCGGACCGGTTCCTCGCTCGCGTTCTCGCCACGCACGGGAACCACGTGCGCCCTTTCAGAGGACAGACCCCCCGAGTCTGCGGTATTAGATCGTTTATCGCGATTTACCGAGATGATAGTTTTTTTTTTTTTTTTTTTTTTTTTTTTACGTGTAGGTATACACGTCAGCACTGTCTTGGGATATTTCGGGTTTCTCAATTTACTCAAAATTTGTTGTAAACTAACAAACAACATGTATAATTGTATACCTATATTTTTCTAAAGCCTACATAACAGACTAGCTGGTGACCACTAGCGCAGTGTGTGGACGTACGTTGTCGTGCATGGGAGTAAAATTTTGGGCCATCTGCAGTCGATGTGGATAGATTATTGGTGTGGTGCTAGCACTTGATCATGGTGTTTTTCTGCAGTCATGCGGTTTCTGATCAACGTCTGTTACAGCACAGTAAACAGCACTACCGGCTACTGAATGTTTTCTCAGGGCAAATTTTGTCTGGCCTACTGTAATCTTCGTCATGGTTTCATCTGCGTAGTGCTGGAGTACAAAGAGGCCTGCGAGCTTGTAAAGCCTCATGCAGTCATCTCCTCACAATTTGGTCACTGATAAGCAACTGGTGCTCTGACTGGAGCCTCTGAACTAATGCATCCATTTATCCATTTATGCCTAAATGTTGGGCATAGTTGGAGACACTACATATAATGTAGATCAGTTGTTGCTGGGGTTGAACCAACTTTAAGGCAGTAGAATTTGGTTGTCTTCTTCTCGAGGCCTCTTGCAAAAATCGGTCCTGTCTTTGGTTGGATATGAGATTTCAGGGTGGATGGCTTTCAGCCACTTCACCAGTGGCAC
Source organism: Idaea biselata (assembly GCA_958496205.1). Taxonomy (NCBI): domain Eukaryota; kingdom Metazoa; phylum Arthropoda; class Insecta; order Lepidoptera; family Geometridae; genus Idaea; species Idaea biselata. The sequence continues at coordinate 6,511,621 of OY292399.1, forward strand.
GGTAACATGACCACAGTCTTGATATCATGTTTTGTCTTGTTCTGATCTCCTTGGCCTTACTCCGTGGAGTAGCCCCAGCTAGGAACCATTCAATAAGGTTTACAAAATAAGGTTTAATTAATATATTTTTAATTCGGCCACTTCACACAAAATATCCCCAGACAGTATTGAGGTGTGTACCGTATGTACCTACATAATATTTTTTTTTTTTTTTTTTTTTTTTTTTTTTTAAGTTAAGTAATAAAATTTAAATTAATGTTTAAATGCCTATAAATCAATTTAAGTAGTATGAAACATATTTAGTTATTCAAACTTAATTAATCTTAATTTTATTATTTAAGGAATTAAATAGCCAGGCACATTTGAAAACTTGAAATCATTACATATTATATTAACAATTTATTACAATCTATTTAAATGCCTTTAAGTCAATTTAAGAAGAAAACATTTCTTGATATTTAAGCTTAATTAACTTTAATTTTATTATTTTATTAATTAAATTATCTGACAAATTTGATAACTTGATATCATTATAAAGAACAAACTTGACTGGATAGAAACACCATAAATGGTCCTGTTTTAATTCATTTACAGACCAATCCTCTTTTAGGCCAATAATGCGTATTGCATTTTTGGCTGCCCCCAAAACTATAGCTACTATACTATATACATTGAAAATAATAATGAAAACGAAAATAATGAAATGAATAATAGTAAGTAAATGTAGCCCAAATGGCTTAACATCGGTATTAACTTTGCTCGCCTCACCCGCAGTGAATAGGTTTTGATATTCCATCGTCTCAGTGTCTCCTCACGTGTCCCTACAATTTCCGAGCAATTTATACTGAAATTATAGATAAGATAAACGTTTAATGTAATACAAGTATACAGGATGTTTAATTTGAGACAAACATAATAGCTTTAATTATAAACGCGGAGTAAGGTCCGAATAACTTTACCACTTTTTGTTTCTGTCTGTCAACTTTGAAAGTTCTAGTCAAAAAAAGAACAAAGCATGTTGTCACTACTCCATTGTTGAGGAGCTCATTGGCAGGTATAGCTTACCTGCCGATCTTAAACGGTCGTGCGGGTTAAGCAAAGCTTGGCGCGGTCGTTACTTGGATGGGTGACCGATAATTTGTGTGGCGAAAATCATTTTCTCGAGCTCCTCCGTGCTTCGGAAGGCACGTTAAGCAGTTGGTCCCGGTTGTTGTCTCGGATATCAATCATTAGGTCAAGTTAGAGGCCTTAGAGCGATCTGAAAACTCTAACACTTGGTAAGCCACACCACTACACGAAAAGAAGAAGAAGTCACTACTCCTGCCTTACTCCACGTTTATCTACTTATTATCTAGTAAAGGCTTTATTAGTCTAAAACACTATCTTAAAGAAAATTTGACCTTTTTTAAATAATTAAAATATACATCGTTTGTGACAACTGTTATACTACATTAATTACCTACCTACTCAGTAAAGTGACATTTTTCTAAAACACTTTCGAATATTATTGTAAGTAACGGTTAGAGTATTGGACACACTGTGATTTGCGAAAAGCTGTCTTTAAACATTTAGGTACATTTTTCGATTAAGGAACAAAGTCTCTAATAGCTTTATTAATAAACGTGGAATAAGTCGGAGTAGTGAGAACATGGCGTGTCTCTTTCCGTGATAATGACTTTCTAAGTTGACAGACAGAAACAAAAAGTTGTATAATTACTCCGACCTTACTTCACGTTTAATAATAATAACTATAAGGCAATGAAATACCAACATTGATTTGACTCAAATTTACGTTTGTTAGTTATTGTGCTAAGTAATTAGTAAAAAGTGTTCATGAATAAAATATTTTTTTCTAACTCTAACTTTGTAATACTTTTACTCTGCGCGTTCATATTGATTTACAGATAATAAGAAAATGCAGATGTTTACGATTTTATAAATATGATAAGGTCTTCCAACAACATTTCAGAGCCCTTAAAGTTGTCTAAAATTAATCACCCTGTGTGTATTTTATTTATCTTATCGTTATTTGCTGTTCCCATCGATGACGGCACCAAACGCATTTGGTGTAAAAATCCAATCATTTTTTAAGTGTTAGGTACACTTTGAAATAAAATCGAGGAAATATTTTAAAGGAACAATACTTCTGCAAAAACACAATACATGATCGACGGAGAGCGGGATTCGAACCAACAACGCATCTGTTCAATCCGGGAGCACTGACTTGACCAACTAGTCTACCTGCGTCGGTAGACTAATTGGACTAATAATCGAGGAAGTTAATTATTTAAAATATTAAGCAAGGGCGTGCCTTGTGCGGGCGTCGCGCACGATGATTTATTAGCATTTTCTATACTTTCGCAAAATTTATACTACTGTAACATTCCATACATTTTGTAGCACATAATATAAAAATTAAAACACCTCGCATTTAGTAGCAAATCATACACTTTTTATTTTGTATTACGAATCATTAGCAGTTTATTTACTATTCTAGCTCACTTTAGTATCAGTATGATAATATTTACTATTGTACAGTCACTTACTTCAATTTCTATACTTTTTTTTATATTTATTTTTAACCTTCTTACACGCTGTCTCAAGCTCAAGTGCTTTCTATGATAGATTTTAAAACAAAATTATGACAATAGTTTGAATACCTATCATTGATGTCAATGTTGTTGAATCCTGAAGCTGAGCTCTTTACATGGAAAATATTAAGTTTATTTTAATGAGTAATGGTAGAAAAGTGTTATGGAAAGATGGATACCGTTATAACAAAATTAAAACAAATAAAGGTGGAACTGAAATATGGCGATGCTCCGGTTATATGTGCAGTGGCTTTCTTACTTGGTGTGTAACTGATGGGACAGTTACAAGGGAGGGGGATCACCAGTGTATCCCAAATATGTCTAAATACAAACTGGAAGTAATTATGGAAGGCCTAAAAAAAGCTGTCTGTGACGATTATCGTCCGATTCCAAAAGTGTTTGATGAATTCATGAGGAGTTACAGATCTGACCCCGAATATCATCATATTACGTTGTACCATCCTTCGAGGCAGTAAGAGATACTCTATATCGCATTAGAAAAAAACATTACAGGGTTCACCGTTGCACATTTAAACAACTTCAAGATGTCATCATTCCACAAAGACTAGCTCAAGACTTTTTGTTATTCATGGACGGAGCTTCTGATAAAATTATTGCTTTTTGTAGCATGGAAGCACGGCAGTCTATGGCTAATATTTCACATTATTTCGGCGATGGGACGTTCAAAGCCGTTCCCAAACCATTTTTACAATTATATACCATCCATGGGGATATCGGAAGCGATGGTAACTGCACTAAGATCATCCCTCTCATCTTCGCCTTATTGCCGAATAAACAACAAGCTACCTACGTCCGATTTTTTCATCTGGTCAAACAACATTTACCTAATATGACACCATACATTTTTCAGTCAGATTATGAACTTGCAGCTATGAATGCGTTTGTAACGGTATATCCAGCCGCCGATATCAAAGGGTGTCATTTTCATTTCGCTCAGGCCCTTCGCCGCAAGGCTAAGAAAATGAAAATCACTGAAGTTGGAAATGGTGAACAAATTTTATCCTTGTTTACAGCGGTTGCTCACCTCCCAGTGACACATATACCCGAAGCATTTTTAACAATAGAGTTTGAAGTTAAAGAAAACACCGCAATATGGGATGAATTTATCAACTATTTTATCAAACAATGGATGAACCCCGATATTTTGCCAGTTATCAGCTGCTATGGGAATAGACACCGAACTATTAACGCATGTGAGGGATGGCACAACCGCATTAACAGGACAGTTGGAAGGGGCCACCCTAGTTTATATTTTTTAATATCATGTCTACGCAAAGAAAGCATTGATTTTGATTTTCGTATACGGCAAAATAACATATACGTTACCTTCAGCAGAAAACGCCAGAAGAAAATGAAAATCATTGATGAGCGGCTGACGAAAATAACGAATGATTATTTAGAGAAGTCCATCACACTAAAAGAATGCATGGAACGGCTTAGTAAAGTGAAATTCACGTAGTGGGTTTGTTTGCCCGAACCTATTTTTAAAACATAATAATAATAATAACATAAACATTTTTTTATTATTTTCTTAACTTTGAGAGCCCATAACTAATTATTTTCTCATTATTTTGGATTAATAATGCCTTTGATAGATAAAGGATACATCTGAGACTAAAATCAAATAAAAAGTTTAAGTGAAAACATGTACAAAAAAAAGTTGTAGGGGTAAAGAGGTAAAATTTGGGAAAAAAATAGAAAATCACAAAAATAATCATAAATTTTTTTTGTGAAGAGTTAGGATCTTTTCCTTCAAATTGTTTTTTACAAATAGGTTCACCTACACGCCCACCAAGTTTGTCTAACCCTCCACCAAACACCCTGTATAGGTACTATTACAATAGTTAAAAAGCAAGGTTCGGTTAGTAATAAGTATTACAAGGAATTTAAGTTTATGCGTGTCACTGTACTTTTAGTGTAATAAGTGCTACATTCTCCGACAGTACTTAAAGTTTTTACCAAAACGCTAACAATTGTACTTTTAATAAATAAAGTTGATATTTCGATAAAGTGTATGATTTGCTATTAAATGCGGGGTTATATTATTTTTATATTATGTGCTACAAAATGTATGGAATGTTACAGCAGTATAAATTTGGCGAAAGTATAGAAAATGCTAATAAATCCGCAGGATAGGGTTTCGTAGTTTCCATAAAATAATATGACAGTTTGTGTGACAACAACAAATGATACTTTTTTGTGGTCGAACTTAAAATGTTTAATTCAAGTGAATCGAAGATCTGTTGGTACAATAACCTCAGAAACAGGACATAAGAACGTTTTCTTGTCGTACTGGTTGCCTAAAATTAACCAGCCTATACATACCGATATAGAATACTAGCTTCGTCCCTATCCGTCTTTTAATTCCGTTATCGGGAGCGAAAGTAGTCTATGTGTTAATCCAGATCTCCGATCTACAGAACTATCTGTAGGTATACCAAGTTTCATCGCATTAGGTTCAGTAGTTTTCCGTGAAGGAAAGGTAGTTAACAATCGTACTTACTCCTTTACTTACTTACAAAGTTTTACATTGTCAATAATAAAATTATTGATAGACCGGCTAGTCGGCAGATTTACCGACTAGTCGGCATATTATACCTAAAAATTATGTAATAAAACAAACATTTATTAAATTAGTACTTAGTACATTAAGAAGATAGAAATTTAATGAAAGACCAGTAAAACCAGGGTTCCTAAAATGTTTTAACTATGCTTCAGCTCTATTCTATTTATTTTTCAAAATGGTTCAACCATTTTTGGAAATTTGGCAAAGCTTTCGAAGAGTGATTTTTGCAAAATTACCAACAATTGCCAAGTGGTCATTGGGAGATATTTATCTCCGAATTATGACGATCTCCATTGCCGACTAGTCGACTAGTCTACTAGTCGGCAAAAGTCATAGTCGGCCCTTCTCTAATAATAATATTACCTAATATTAAGTACCTAAGTAGGATAATAACTTTAAAATGTACAGAAGCATGATCATCGAATGGTTTCCGAACTAGTTCCTAGATCACTCGAAATGAGATTTCCTTGTAGAGCCTTGAGGCATATTATTGGAATATCCAAACGTGTCGTCACATTCGTAACAGGAAAACTCGGTGTGTGATTGCATTCAGATTTGATTCCTAGGTATGTGTGATTTCGGTTGTATCGAGAAATTTTGGCGGAAAATTGAATGTTTATACCGTCGTCGTTGAGTTACCAAATGGATTTGTCCATTTTGCGATTCGCAATAATTGTAGTCACTAAGAGAATATATCCTTTACAGTATTCTTAGGTTGAAATGTTTTACAAGCTTACCCAGCGTAGGTACTTTGCAGCACCATTAAATTAGGGGGAACACTAACTTTTTATCCCGGCAGAGGGCGCGAGTCGATTAATCTTAGGTTTGAATTAAGAACTGTCAAACATGTGTTTTTTACAAATTGGGCGCCAAATTGGCCATATCGGTCTGAGACCGAAAGAATAAAAAAAAAACTCGGCGTTTCCATTGGTGGAGGACCATCATCGAAAAAAAAAAGCATCCGATGCCAGCGCCTCTGCAAACAGTTTTGCGCGTGGCACCCCATTGGACACGTCGAAAAAAACTTACCGTTACACCTAAAAAAATACCAAACGCATATGGAAATGGAACGCGCTCAATTTAATAAATAATATGAAAAACAAATAGGTATCTTATTTCTTTGTTTTTCGTTTTGTTTTCTTAAATTCTAATGGAGTTTATCCAAATCTAAGTATGAGTCTATCCTATTCTTGACAGGTATGAATAACAATAAAATATTGATCAAACATAGTTAAGACTACTCTCACAAAATTCACTTATCAACCAAAAAAAACTACAGAGAAATCGGTTCATCCGCTCGTGAGCTACGATGCCACAAATAGATACACACACACACACAGACAGACAGACAGACAGACAGACACGTCAAACTTATAACACCCCTCTTTTTCCGTCGGGGGTTAAAAATACGGTCCAATCGTTTTTGCGTGGTTGCATTTCGAACAAACACTTCTTCATAATTTTTTCGTTTTGTTGCTATTTTTTTCAATGTTGCGTTACGAAAAATTGTCCGCAAACCTTAGTTCCCAAACTACATATAAAATGAAAGAAACAAAAAACTACACCAAAACTTTCCTAGTAAAACACTATTTAACTAAACAAATAGACAATATTACAAAACGTAAAATACCTACTTTTTCAATCATATAATCCGCCCCGTATATTTCCAGGTTATACTCTTCCTATAACGCTACAAACTTCGCCACGTGTAATGGCGATGGCCAACCATGGCACCAGAAAAACGAATCAGAAGTCAGAATCACAACTACTTGATCTAATTCTTTGCCTTTTTATTATTTTTAAGCATCGTCTCCCCCAACTACCAAAAGTCTCCACTAAAAATATTATACCATATTTATGTTATTTTACAACAAAATTTGTCCGAGACTACCTATATATTGTCGTCGTCTAACATGTTATGTTACTGAATGATACCTAAAGGATACACATGTTTACTCTTGACCTGTTGGTCGCCACTATCTCTCCGCCCGCCCACTACTACTAAGAAATAGTGGCCTAACGCTTACCTATCAATGGTTACAAACTAACATAATTTAAAGGGTTCACAAATATACACAAAATTAGTGTCAAAAAACAAATATAAATTATTATATAGAGATGTTATACGTAGTATGTACGTCATTCATATCGCTCTTATGATGAAGGAAAACATTTTGAGCGAAACTCAAGGCTCAAAAACACGTACAAAGGCAAATATTAATTTAAAAAAAAATGAATTTGTACAGCTAGGTGCGAAAAAAGCTGAGGAACTGCTAAACTGAACTTTAAACTTTTTATAAAAAAAAAGATTGCAGCTATGACTATGACTAAAGAGTGAATTTAACCTACATATTTCACATTCCAGAAAATAATTAAATTTGTTTGTTATACACACGTTTAGAAAAGAAAAGTAATCACCCAACTTCGCAGGTACGACTCACACATCGCCGATACTTTCAACAAAGCCGTCTGCATATCTACGTACTAACCTCAGAATTTCGGGCCCAAAATTGCGATACAGCCTTATTCAAAAAAGTCTGCCCGCGGTCACAGCTCGAGATAAAACCGTCAACGGGGACTTTATTAACTTAGGGTGAAGATTTATATGGACCCTTTTTGCTGGACTTATCCATATAATAAATCCTATTTGAGTCTGCTAAGCGCTTTATCGGGGAGCCATTCTACACGCAAATCAAATTAAACACCGATTAGACGACTACGAACGATATATGACCTAGTTAGGTACTGCACTGTAGGGTTCTCACGGTTTATTTTGTGCATTACTTTTTAATTGGATTTAGGTGTTCAGCTGCTATGCTGTCATTTATTTATGTTAGCAGCTATACACTGCAGCTTTTTATCGTAGCGATTTGTCTGCACAGTCCGTTTAATGGAGTTTTATTGAAGGTGTGGATGATGAATCATAGCCGATTATTATGGTTTATCATTGTCTACACGTTGTGTGTGATGTTTTGGTTTAGGAGATAATCCATAGGTAGCTACTTGATTTTTTTTTTCGTAAATTGAGTGTTGTTTTCTACCGAATCAACTGCTCGATTCAACAACAAAATCGATTGAAATATCGCAAATGTCAATTCAAAGTTTCCTTCAAGAATTAGTATTATTTTGAATCAACCCTAAAGCGGCCGATTTTACAAAATATAGGGCAAGCATAATATATAACAGTATCGTAACATAGTATAATCTATTTCTCGTGTAGACATTTGATCTCAATAACAATTGATTGATAACGCGAGTTTTCCCCAAGTATAGTTGTTTTGTTAATGTCACCTTCATTGCTCGTGCGCAAAGTTTAAAAGAAGTTTAAAATTATTTTAGTGAAGTGCCTCAGGCTAGACTTAAAAAGTTAGACACTCAATTCTTTCTATGTACTTATTAGAAATTATGAGATTTTAGTATTTAGTTCGGCATTTTTTGAAATTTTGCTTTTTTAGTTGATTTAGCTGGTTCTGTAACTTACTTACTAAAAGAAAATGGCTTATTAATAGTAGTTAGTCGTTAGTCTGTGAAGGTACCTTTATCAAATTTTTGCAGGTATCTTTTAAAAAAACAATTTATCTACTAGAGGTATCTACTGAAATAATAACTTTCATTGTTTGCCGAAGATCGTGCGAAGTGGAGACGTAAAAGTAGGAAAGCGGACCCCAGGCTCTCGAGAGAGATGCAACCGGGAACCATGCTCGGATGATGATGAATAACTTTCATTGTTTGTATCCGTGTTCACCAATTAGTTATTTTATTATCAACGTAAAAATTCGATTAATAAATGCAAAATCCAATTTATTTATCTTTTTATTTAAATTATTATTTTGTAATTATTTAAAAACACCTCTCTAATTATTGGCAATTATGTAAAATCAGTTACCTAATTAAGTAATAATCTACCAACATTATCTGCCGAATACCTTTGACCATGGTTTTGTTTATGTTTTAATGTAAAGCTTATCATTGCTAACATGTTTCTGTTGCAAGGCAAACCGTGATCTACCACGAGTGGCTTATCCAGATTAGTCATGTGTTTTGACTTTGTTAAAAGGAATTTGTGTCCCTTACAGACTTACATATAGTAGACGTCACATGTACCTCGATTTGTATTGAAATTCTATTCTATTCAGTTAGCGCCGACTACCGCGACGTTTTGTCAGGGTTTTTCACGTTTTTCTGACACGCGATGGACATGAATTCGCGTGGTCTAGCTATACATATGTATGTCTGTGGTGTTCCTCATGCTAGCGTACGACTTAGCTAGTTGAGTAGCTGCACACTACTGCAAAGCTCGTACCATTTAAGAGGAAAGTCTCCATTCTCTTTCTCCATACAAACGTAGTTTAAATTTTCCTCCCTGGATAAAGACATTAAGCAAATATGTTTATGCCATAAAACCTATATCTGTCATGACAATGCTTTTACCTTTTTATTATTTTTTATTTTCTAACTAAAATAATAATAAAAAATAAAATAATAATAAAATGAAAAAAATAAAAAGGTAGATGCGAGGTTTTATGGCATAAACGTATTTGCTCTAATGTCTTTATCCAGGGAGGAAAATTTAAACTACGTTTGTATGGAGAAAGAGAATGGAGACTATCCTCTTAAACGAAACGTACGAGTAAATCATACGGGTGAGTGCTATGTATTACAAGACAGCTGAAGCGAGCCAAGCGAGGTATCCGAGTGGCTGTTACTGGTAAGACAGCAGCTCGCATGCTAGCCAGTCTGTTTAAATGAGCTATTACGTGTTAAATTACTGGACAAATTTTAGGACGACGTAGATGGAAAGCTCATAGTTAAATGCTTACAAAAAAGCAACCCGTTCATTACAACAAATGCTTCAAATTCCCGTTAGGTACTTGTTAACTGATGATTAACAGTTTACTAAATTATGTAAACTTCATGTCGGGGTAAGAGACAAAACTTTATGTATCTGTTTGTTCATCTTTTATTATATTATGGTGGTTAAATTGTAAAGATCTTACTATGTTTAAAACCGAAAATAACAAGCACAATATATATTTCCAACATTAGATATAAACAAAAATCTATCTGAGGGTGAGGGCACTGAGTACTGTTAAGGTACCTACCTACTTACGTAGATCCAAATTCCAATACTTGCACAATCTTGCACTAATTGATATATTTCGTCACTCATATTTTTCTGTTCTAATTTCTCTATTGATATCATGACAATAACAATGACGAGGCGCCGACGCGACGGCGCCGGCGCCATTTAATGTTATTTCCAAAACCATATTTGGTATTTTGTTCTACATTGCGAATACTTATCAAAGACAAGATCGGAGGTCCATCCGGCAACAAAATGGGCAGATAAAAATCGTTAAAATTGAAAATAAGTCCCCTACCATTGGTTGGTACGTAAATACGTGAACTGTAACGTTAACAGTTTGGGTATGTCTGCAACACAAAATATCGGGTCGCGCGGCCGACAATTCGCGACCGGTGTTTCAGGGAACAAGCAGAGCGGGCGCGCTGTGCACAAGGTCAAACTGTTTTAACGTTACAGCACAGAATAAATAATAGTACTACGTACAGAAGCTGCACGGCTTTGATCTTGAAGAAAGCCGCCATTTTAATAGCCTACAAAATTTCCGACGCACCTGGTGCATTCGAAATCGCGCCTTACTACTGTGTTACTACTAAGCTCATAAGAGCGCAATTCCTTTGTGTTCAGAATTTACCTACGCCTCAGTTCAAGCGTCAGGGTTGTACCATAGAGTGTAGGTATCTTTTTTTTAATATATAAAATGTCCATGTCACAATGTTAGTTACCGTACTCCTCCGAAACGGCTTGACGGATTTTTACCAAATTTTATATGCGTATTCAGTAGGTCTGAGAATCGGCTACCATCTATAATTTATAAGGCAAAACGACGTTTGCCGGGTCAGCTATAATTATATAATAGTTGAGTTGTACATAAGCAAAGTAAAATAAATAACAACACAATTTTAAGAAAATCATTTATTGTATTTACAATTGTTTAACTTTAATATAGTGTTGTATGTATTTCTTACCATCTCTAAAGTACCTATTTTAAATTAATGTTTGTAGGTAGGTACGTATTACGTACGTATTGTATTGTAGGTACGCGTACGAACGAATGGAATTAAAATTTTAGGTATTCTTTAATGAGAAATTTAACAACGTACGCGCGCTTCGCTTGCGACAACCGCACTGAACTTGGATCGCCGGCGGTCCGAGACCGATCGGCCGGGCGGTAGGTAATTATAGCGCACAAGTACATAGAGTGACGGAGGCCTGGTTACAGTGCATGTATTTACGTAGTAACTCATGGTTGGGGTACTAGTGTGAGTGGTACAGGATCGTAAGGAAGGACACAGACAAATAGAGACTTACGCCCAGCATGTAGAATCAAGCCGTGGATGATGATGATGAAGTACGAAAGATACTACTCATATTAGAAAAAAACCCGGCCAAGTGTGAAACTCGCGCACGAAGGGTTCCGTACCACTATCACAATTGGGTACGGAACCCTAAAATGGTTTACAACAACTTTGATTCAAAGAAAATCTGAAACTTATAAGAAACTCTTTGGAAAGTGAAGGCAGACTAGTATATTTGACAGATAGGGCAGCCATTTTGAATTCCATGACCAACTCGATTTGACTTGACCAATCAGAAGCGACCTCACATCGTAGAATTCCCTTGTAGTTTTTGAAACACGTTTGTTGTATGGGAGCCCCTTTTAAATAATTGTTTTATTTTGTTTTTAGTATTTGTTGTTGTAGCGGCAACCGAAATACATCTTCTGTGAAAATTTCAACCTTCTAGCTATTACGGTTCATGAGATACAGCCTGGTGACAGACGGACAGACGGACGGACGGACGGACAGACAGACAGACAGCGAAGTCTCAGTAATAGGGTTCCGTTTTTACCTTTAGGTACGGAACCCTAAAAAGGATATGATACTACTATTGTTAAGTGTGTAAAGATTGTGAAATAATTAACGGGTATCTTAAGAGATGCTCTCTGAATCGAAGCACAACCCAGTCTATTTTACATCTTTAAAATGCTTTGTCCTGAGTGACTGACTGACTGATCAATGCACAGTATTGCACAGCGTAAACCACTGACAGTAGAGAGCTAAAGTTTGGACACTGTTTTCTTTATATCATGTAGTCATCCAGTTACAAATGGTTTTTGTAAATTCTCTCACGATCGGGACAAACGTGATTAAAACCGGTATTAAAAATATATGTCACTTATAGCAGCTAGTAAGAAATATGAATCAGGAAAATATCGCACCAAATATGCTACACCCGATATTTCCCACTTCCCCCAAATTGAATAAAAACATGGAATTATCTTGTGCATAATCTACATCTACACTAATATTATAAAGAGGAAAGATTTGTATTTTTGTGTCTATGTGTTTGTATGTTTGTAATGAATAAACTTAAAAAGTACTAGACCGATTGCAAAAAATCTTTCACTATTAGAAAGTTACATTCAGCCTGAGTAACATAGGCTACTTTTGGTTCAATATTCCCACGGGATCGGGACTTACGCGGGTAAAACCGCGGGACGCAGCTAGTTTATAATACTTAGGTAAAGATAAAGATAAAGATAAAATCATTTATTTGCTAGAATACAATACATAAAGATCTTATGGTAAAGTACATAGAACACATGTTCTATGTACTTTACCATAATACATATTCAGTCTGCAAGCAGACGTGCAAATATTTCCGTCACTATGAATTTAAATCAAACAAAAAAAAAAAAATTAGGTATAGCAAAATAAACAATATTCCCAAAATGTCACTTATCTCTATTTTTAACACAGAAATCCTTGTATTCCTTTTCGTCATAAAAACAATGATGGAGAAGCCAGTTAAACAATTCTCTCTTAAAATTATTTCCTTCTAGAGCTTTGAGGTCGCGGGGTAAAAAATTATAGAAAGAAATACACATATTATAAGCATTTTTTTTATAGATATCTTTCTGGCAGCGAGGTTGGAAAATCATGTCTGAGAATTTGCCTCTTTTTTGCCGAGAACGGACGTCTGTGTATTACACCGTCTGGGTACCTACACCGTCTCAATATTATATACCTACCTACGGTAAATTTACTATCTCCATACTTAAAATTATCTCAACAATTTAACATTACAACAAATTAATCAGCTCAATAATTAATATTAATGTTAGCTTCTGTAATTGCAGTTTTATAGTCATAATAATGAGCACCTACCTATCTATTACTTTAAGTTATATTTAGTAATGGAAACTTTTAGCTTTAGATAGAGGGTGTTTTATTGAATTTCTGGCACTCAATTTTAGACTCGTAAATAATTTGAGCGTCAATTAGATCATAACCATGCTATTACAAAATGGGTTTTAAGGGCCCTATTCTGAAAAACTGAAAATCCATGTCGGGCGCATCGAAAATTGTTGATTATTTCATGACGGAATGTCGTAGAACTTTTTTTTGTGTACAGATTGTAGGCGACATTGTTTCCGATATTTTAGTGCAGTTTCCATACAAATATGTCGAAACGCATTGAAGCCTATCGACATTTTAGCCAAATCAGACATTTTTTGTCTAAAATTTGGATAGGCTTTGCACCAATAGGAGGTTCTTGTCTTAAAACTACACCAAAATGTAGGAAACAATGTCACCTACAATCTGTGCACAAAAAAAAGTTCTACGACATTCCGTCATGAAATAATCAACAATTTTCGATGAGCCCGACAGGGATTTTCAGTTTCAAGGTCGTTGGCGTATATACTCCTCTTAAGTAACTTTGGACAACCATGATTTACTATGGCTAATTCGTGGTTTAAACCAGGTCTGGCCTTAAAACTCATTTTATAATAGCACGGTAAAAGCTTATTCAACTTTTTTAAAATGAAAATAGGAAAAAGTTTAGGTCTAGTTCTCAATTAAGTAATTTTTTTAACAAACAATATCCGTTGTTGGTGAAAAAAATCACTGGAATCGGCTATTAGTAATGGGTGGAAAAAAGGTTATTCTTTTTATCCTTGTTGTGTGAAGAATTGAGCTTGGACTTGCCCATCAAATAGTCGCTTTTGGTTTAGAAGTCGAAACAGTAGTTGTATAGGGTTTGTACAGTCCCGGCATATACATTATACATACAGGGTTAACTTATCTAGTGCATTCTATGTATCTTGTATAATGTATGTATTTCCAAAAAAATAAGTATAATATGTAGTACCTATCTATATTCGTTGTCTTTGTTTGGGCTAGATTGATAACGTCGTGCATTATTTATATTTATTTATTTTATCTCTTCAAGTGGGTGTCGTAAAAGGCTACTAAGGGCTCTGGAGGTGACTAGCGAAACTGGATTACTCCCCGCTCGGTGGGATAAACTACTGGTTCCAAAGGAGGGTTGGCGTCAGGCAGACAGCCGACCTTTTAAATATTGGCAAATCTATTTGAAATTCTTGCAAAATTTGGGGTCGGCTAAATATTTGTAGATCTATAGCCGACCCCAAATAACTTGTGGTAAGTGCACAAAAAAAAAAGAATTAGGTAGACAAATTTTAATACCTACCTACGTAATTTAATACCGAGCCTACGTAATTTTAAAATTGTTACTTAACTTTTAAAATTATAAATAACATTAAGTAGATGAAAAGCTCTAAGTAGTAATGCAAAAAATGTTTGTAATTAACAGGCTATTCCATTGAAAACAGTTTACGTGCAAATGGACTATTAGCGTAGGGCATGGGTTTAAATCCTGCCCTAATATAGATTTATTTGTATGGCATAGTTTAAATAGTTTAGTTTTAATTGAAATATCCACAATCTAGAAAATTAGGTATTAAAACTCTATTTTTTGATTTTCTAGGTACGTTTGTTCCCTGATCTACTTACATCTTACATCCAGTCAGTAGTTTTGTTTCAAGATCTAAAAGATGATAGTTTTTTACACTTAACTATCTACACTAATATTATAAAGAGGAAAGATTTGTATTTTTGTGTCGTATGTTTGTAATGAATAAACTCAAAAACTACTGGACCTATTTTAAAAATTATCATTAGAAAGCTGCATTCACCCTGAGTAACATAGGTTACTGTTGATCCCGATATTCCCACGGGATCGGGACATACGCGGGTGAATCCGCGGGACGCAGCTAGTGTTTAATAAAAAAAATACAGATATGTTTAACTTCTTTAATTACACGTAAATATAACTTAATTTAAATCTAAATGATTTATATATTTAAGGACGGAAACAAATTCAGTCTGAGTTAAGATATAATTACAAAAAATAGTAAATACCCCACACACAATTTATACCCTATTGTATTAGTTTTTCCACTAATTTATATTATTACAACGTATGAAATTATCAACCTAACTTTCGTTTGTAGATTACATACACATACAAAATATTAATTAGATTTAAATTTACATTGTAATTTGAGCAGATGGCATTGTAAATTTTAAGTTTATTAACAAAATTGAAAGCTAAGATCCAACTTATTAAATCAAATAACGTAAATTCCATGGACAATAAATTAACGCCTAATTGACATTGTCAAATTGAGTATCTTTTAATGAAATCTAGAGTTAATTTTCACCTGCTTTTTTAACTTAACATAATAAACATCTGTGAACGAAATCTAGTGACTCCTAAACAGTTTAAACTGAACTAAAATGAATCCAAAGACAAGTCTAACACAGACCAGCACGAAAGGGTTTAATCACTTGAATCACAGAATTTCTTGCTGTAGCGCACGAGGCGAGCAATCAGTCAATACCACGGTGAACGGGTCCACCTTTCACCATGTCTCAGGGCAGTACTGGATCAGCTGAGCCACAGTACACGAACGCAAACAGCACTCGTCGACCACCTGCCTCTTAATCCTCTCTCTTGAAAACAGCGAAGCTCTCTTCCCACGAACTTTGGACAAGTTCTCCGGTGGTAAATCACTTATCGCAATATTTCCCGTGCAGATATGAAAAATGAGAGTCGACAATGATCTGCTACACATATCATGCAGCTTTGATTCCATAGTGAGAGAGTCTCCGTTGACAGCATTGAGTAGAACCAATGCGTAAATTATATAGTGAAATTTTAAAATGTTCTTGGACATTTTTGTGGATGTCTGATGACTGTCGCGGAGAAACTGAAGCTTCCGTCTAGTGTAGGGTGCAGTCGATGCCACAATAAATAGAGCTGATAACCTGTGTCAATTGTAACAACAGAACAACATTAAGTTCAAAACAACAAGTCGGGGGGCCCCGAGTCAAGATGAGTCTGTTACAATTTTATATTTATAGAATGAGATAAGGAACTGTTTTTAGATATTTCTTTGTGATCATGAAAAAGTTAAATATTTTAACTATTTATAAAGACATGAATAACATCTCCATTAAATTTAATAACTTTCAAGTTAGATCGCCCGTAATTCATTTTTCCTGTAATTTATGTTATATTCTCTTTGTTTTCCAATGGGTTTCATTCTACTATAATTTAATTCTTTTTCAAACATTATCAACCATTGTCTATTATTGGCAGGATCATTTTTTTTATTAAAATATATCGAATCGAGCCATATCGAATGCCAGTTGATTGAATGGTAAAAACGGTACCCTATTACTGAGACTTCGCTGTCTGTCCGTCCGTCTGTCCGTCTGTCACCAGGCTGTATCTCATAAACCGTAATAGCTAGACGGTTGAAATTTTCACAGAAGATGTATTTCGGTTGCCGCTACAACAACAAATACTAGAAACAAATTAAAACAAATATTTAAGGGGGGCTCCCATACAACAAACGTGTTTCAAAAACATCGAATCGAGTAGGTCATGAAATTCAAAATAGCTGCCCTATCTGTCAAAGATACCCTGCCTTCACTTACCAAAGAGTTTCTTTATTATAAGTTTCAGATTGTCTTTGTGCCAAAGTTTTTTTTTTTGTCATTTAGTGGTGTGGTCGTATGATGGAAGTAAGAATCGAAGCTAAATATGTCACATTTTCCTATCAAATTTTAAAATTGGTAAACGATTTTAGGGTTCGGTACCCAATTGTGATAGTGGTACGGAACCCTTCGTACGCGAGTTTCGCACTTGCCGGGTTTTTTTAACTGTAGACGAATTCACCGTAGTTATATTGTAAATATTTAAAATATGAATAAATATTTTATATAGTTACG
The DNA here is from genome assembly GCA_958496205.1 of Idaea biselata. Lineage (NCBI taxonomy): Eukaryota > Metazoa > Arthropoda > Insecta > Lepidoptera > Geometridae > Idaea > Idaea biselata. The sequence goes on from OY292399.1 coordinate 6,528,988, forward strand.
TATCATAATTAACTATTTTTATTTTAACTATTAATTTAATTGAGAACTTCACCTAACCACCACCACCACGTATCCCCTATGTCCGCAGGTGAAGTTGTAAATAAGGGTAAGTGTCTTACATTTATCTTAAAGAGAGCGCGAGCGGCGAGTAAAGCTAGTAAAGCACTTCTATTCTGATATTCTCAAGGGACCAGGACATAGACGAGTGAAACCGTTGAACGAAACTAGTTTAACAAAAATCACGCTGTAAACAACTGATAATTACTCAATACATTTAAGTACCTTATTTGAACAGTCAAGTTATTATTAGCAACTTTAACATCTCAAATGAAGGACACTTTGTTTACAACTTAATGTCCTAAATAAACTAAATATGTTGTGAAATGAACCGACCTAATATGATAATAATTAGACGAATTGTAAATAACCGTTGAACTAGATAAGTAATAATAGGAAGGTAAACCTATGTGGTCAATAATATTTGTTCGGTGTCTCATCCTAAACCAAAATATTTACCTTTCTTAAGTACCAAAGTTTGTACGAAAGTTGTGAAACTAAGAACACAAAAATATTTCATGTAATAAGGTTTACATAATCGAATCAACTTACGCGATCTTATAAAATCTTCAGACAAACGTCAACGTTTTTTTTGTGAACAGTCTCAATAAAAATCATGTCCACGAATTTCAATTGTTAATGTACATTGACAACTTGACGAGTTCCACCAAAGGAAACCAAATTAATGAGGCCACACATGCTATGATTTACCGTATGGCCGCCTGCGTATGCGCTTACGTAAGGGGCCTCCATTAGTTCAGCAAAGAAACAAAGCTCTACCTAGTCTCAATCGGAGAATTCAATTAAATTACTGAACTGAACCACAAACTGAGACAGTTTCTATTAGACAACAATTCTTTCTACTCCACTATAATTTCTTCCAAGTTTTATTTCTTTTCCTTACCTGTAGTTACTGCTCAGATGTCGTCGTCCTCTGATGTAGTGTCGCAATATATTCTCCTGAACATTTCTCTGGCATGCACACTCCAGATAACAATACAAGTGTAACTTACAGATACGAGATGCAAATTAAGGTCGCTTTTGAACAAGAATTTTGATATGGGTGCTTTGGGTTCCTCCAAAATGAAATTTCTCTGAAACGTTTTTAAGCCGAACTGGGTCTAAAAACAGACATTGTGTTGAAGGACATCTAATTTGTAAAACCCGGATAATATTGAAATTCGCTTAAAATCGGTAGGTAATTTATACGCAGTGGGGTGCAGCTTTTGTGTTTTAAATCAGATCCGATTACGTTGCTCTTCAGTTCATACAAAAGCAAGGTACCTAAGTGAAGCACACAAAACTGAAAGACATACAATGAGAAATAGTACGTATTTAATAGCAGAGACGAAGGTAGGAATCTGTGAAATATTGTGGCGAATAGCCTCTTTGCGACTGAAAATTGTTTTCGATTTTCTACTGTAGGTAAGTATGGTAGAGTAGAGGTATTTGAATGAGCAAATTTTATAGCACACAAAAACCATTTAACTGCTGATTTTATTTTCTGCGGTAGATTTAGCTATTTTTCGAACGAGTTTTATGTAGTATGTGATATTTACTGCTTGCTGGTGCCCTAATATATGTAGGTGCTTTACTGTGAAAGGATTTATTTAAAAATGCGGTTTAAATCTTTTTAGGAGTTTTTTCGCGCTCGTAAGATTTTAGCCCTTAGTTATCCTTGTCACAGTTTATCATCGACTAACGGTAAGTTAAAGTTTAAACGCCTGTCACATCTTCAAACGGGCTTGTCCAAGTAAATTCACGTTTCGATTTTACTCCCGTCTTTCTACTTTCACGAAAAATATATATATAAAAAAGGTATTGCGCGACGTTGCACACAGCGCAATCTAGCCCCAAACTAAGCACTAGGCTTGTATTTTGAGTACTTCACAATGGAAATACTACTTTATGTTATACAAATGTTATACTTTATTTTTGTAAAAACATACATATGATACTTAGAAAACATCCAGACCAGAACTAAATTATTTTAAGCATGAATACTTACACCTGCGGGAATCGAACCCGCAACCATCTGCATTGCAGTCGCGCTTTCCCCAGACGCGCCACAGAGGTCGTCATAATATGTACAGTTCACAACGGAACCCAGACTTTATGGACTGAAAATATTAGCTCGTTAATACAGTGAGAGTTAGCGTGCAAACCAGCATAAGAGTCAGCCTGCCGAGTGGCTGACTGAAGCAACTAGCTATGTTTGAAGTATGAGGTAAAGTACGAGTAGCTCTAGCGTGCAAGCTAGCATAAGAGTCAGCCTGCCGAGTGGCTGACTGAAGCAACTAGCTATGTTTGAAGTATGAGGTAAAGTACGAGTAGCTCTAGCGTGCAAGCTAGCATAAGAGTCAGCCTGCCGAGTGGCTGACTGAAGCAACTAGCTATGTTTGAAGTATGAGGTAAAGTACGAGTAGCTCTAGCGTGCAAGCTAGCATAAGAGTCAGCCTGCCGAGTGGCTGACTGAAGCAACTAGCTATGTTTGAAGTATGAGGTAAAGTACGAGTAGCTCTAGCGTGCAAGCTAGCATAAGAGTCAGCCTGCCGAGTGGCTGACTGAAGCAACTAGCTATGTTTGAAGTATGAGGTAAAGTACGAGTAGCTCTAGCGTGCAAGCTAGCATAAGAGTCAGCCTGCCGAGTGGCTGACTGAAGCAACTAGCTATGTTTGAAGTATGAGGTAAAGTACGAGTAGCTCTAGCGTGCAAGCTAGCATAAGAGTCAGCCTGCCGAGTGGCTGACTGAAGCAACTAGCTATGTTTGAAGTATGAGGTAAAGTACGAGTAGCTCTAGCGTGCAAGCTAGCATAAGAGTCAGCCTGCCGAGTGGCTGACTGAAGCAACTAGCTATGTTTGAAGTATGAGGTAAAGTACGAGTAGCTCTAGCGTGCAAGCTAGCATAAGAGTCAGCCTGCCGAGTGGCTGACTGAAGCAACTAGCTATGTTTGAAGTATGAGGTAAAGTACGAGTAGCTCTAGCGTGCAAGCTAGCATAAGAGTCAGCCTGCCGAGTGGCTGACTGAAGCAACTAGCTATGTTTGAAGTATGAGGTAAAGTACGAGTAGCTCTAGCGTGCAAGCTAGCATAAGAGTCAGCCTGCCGAGTGGCTGACTGAAGCAACTAGCTATGTTTGAAGTATGAGGTAAAGTACGAGTAGCTCGTAAATAATCATAATCATAATAATCATTTATTTTAGCAAAAAAAGATACATATACAATAGCAACGTCTGTGCCTGAACTAAGCAAAAAAGCTTGTATCTCAGGCTACAGCGCCCTTCATCCAAAGAACCAGACATAATTACTAAAATACCTACTTACAGATCAACCTAAGAACTAAATACATAAAAACCCTAAAAAATAAACCAGAACTAGCGTAATTAAACTTGTAAATGCAAGTAGAATAAATATATATATTGCACGACGTTACACACAGCGCAATCTAGCCCCAAACAAAGCACTAGGCTTGTACTATGGGTACTAGACAACGGATATACTACATATTATACTTTTTTTTTTTTTTTTTGTAAATACATACATAATAATATGATACATAGAAAACACTGAATATCCCATGTCTTCGGACCGTGGTGAATCCTAGGACATGTTGGTTTCCTCACGATGTTTTTCCTTCACCGTAAGAGCGATGTTATTAGCGCACATACCTTTTTCTTAAAGAAAAAGACATTGGTGCGCCGGTCGGTCTGGATTCGAACCTACGACTCTCAGAATGAAAGCTGGGGTATCTACCATTAGACCAACACCGCTCTTATTCCAACACCGCTCTTATGAATGTAAGAAATTAAGAATGTATTATGACCTTAGACTGCTAGGGCTAGCCGAATTACTGGCGTACAAGTACACAACCTGTCTCTAGGCAGCTCGCATAGTGTAAACGGGCTACTAAAAGCTATTAAGTAGGTTATTATTTATTAAACAAAAAAGAAATATTACAAATGGAAACGCTTGGGGATGAGTTATTAGTTTTTTTTTAAATTAATATTTGACAAATATTAAAGAATGTAAAAAAATGAAATGCCATTCATCCTACTAATATTATAAATGTGAAAGTTTGTATGGATGTTTGTTACTCTTTCACGCAAAAACTACTGAACCGATTGCGATGAAACTTGGAATATAGATAGCTGGACACCTAGAATAACACACATTCCCGCGGGATCGCGACTTACGCGGGTGAAACCGCGGTGCGCAGCTAGTTTTTGATAATTTTTATTTCTTTTTAATATTTTTATTTTTTGTAGCGTATTTAATATTGAAATGTATTAACTGCTTGTGTCATTATATATAACAATGTTGAAGAGCGGAGTCTTCTGGCACAGGCATTTCTTGCCTAAAAAGAAGACTCCCACCCTTGTCTGTAAACAAAGTTACCTATAGTTAAATGAAAATAAACGAATTTAATTTAATAAGTTATTACTTTATACCTACATATAAAATTCAATGTCCTGACTAACTGAAATATATATTACAAATGGATTGAGTATAAACAACGGACCTCGAACTAGGAACTCGTCCTGTATCTCGAGAGTCCAGAAATAATTTCTAAAAGAAAATCACACTGAAACCGTGGAGATAGTCTAGTAACAAACGTAACGTACCTACGTTTAAAGTTTAGCATAGGTACATAGGATAATACTAAAAAATATTTTTTGATAAATGTTGTAATAGCATCGTATTAGTTTTTACTGTAAAGGTCACACACAGACCGGTATTTCACAGAATTTATTTATTTATTTATTATTTAAAGGTGTTATAATTAGTCTCAATAAATAAATAAATAATTAGGTATAAATCTTGTATGATTATATGAGTGCAATCGCACCAAATGTAACTATTTGTACAATATGTTTTATCTGGAAGTGGAAGTTACAAATATCGTCTTCCGCCTGTTTTTTCAAGGATGCCTGCTCGAGTTTTTTATTTTGTTTATCAAATAATTATTTTATTTCCTAATATCTATATCCGGGTGTAATATGATATTTTAACCAAGAATGCTTGCGTAGCATCTTCATAATTACCTAAGTTGTTTATTTGTCTTCCTAAATTGAGATAACAACTATCTCATTTCTCGTTATGAAATTCGGTAAACAAATGGATATTAAGACAATTAAATTGTTATTTCCAATTGTCTTATTTGTTTTCTGAACAGGACTTTGGCACGATTTATTAGACTAAAACGTGACATTGTGGTGTTTCTTAGAGATTTGTAAATCTATGTTGTTAGGCGAGAAAATGATTAACCTACCAACGACTCTGTTTGAAATATTGTCTAAGGAGAAACGCATTAAAAAAGGCAATGGTTAGCACACTCGCCCGACAAGTGAAGGGCACAGGTTCGAATCCTGTCACGGGAGAATTTTGATGATGCATTTTCCTTGTACAATATTTCTAATAAAATGTCTTGAGCAATTAACAAAAAGAAATATTAACGGCTCTGATAATTAATATTTTATTTTATAATTTTATAAGTCACAACTTGTAGAGCAACATATGTATCTAACGATGAAAAAAGTTATTATCTTCAAAACTGTAGTTAATAGGTATGGTTCAAGTGTCATCAGAGTTTGTCGACTCTTTCGAGTGTTCAAATTAAAAAACGCAACTAGAAACGTATATACCTTCTGTAAAATGAAATATTCAGTGTAAAAGATGTCTTTCTTGGGAAATTCAAAGCTTGTATAATATCTTAATGCTTAAAAACTTTTAGCGAATTTTAAAAGGAATCTATTTCGCATATTTCGTGGTCGTCGTAACAGCGGACTCGAACGATGATATTCAACGGTGCCTACAGGCAACCGTCTGCTGTCAACTAAACTAAGTTAGTTTAGCTTAGTCTGGGGTAAAAGTACATTTAGATAAATTATAAAGAAAAATAGTGGTAGTAGATTCGCGGCGTAAAATTCCGAATACAATCCTAATATTAAACTACCTACCTAAAATCTAAATACACGAATTAGTTATGTAAAAGTAAATTTTTGCGTGGATCCCGCAACTTTTGACTACCTATATTTTAAAGTCTAAAAATGTCTTATTAAAACCTATGAAAAAAATGTTTCTATTTTAATCATAAGTTCAATTTATTTTTTAACTTTGCACAAAACAGGTCATGTCTTAGCTCTACTCACATAATAATATTAATACAATAACTCTTCATATTAGTTATTTAAGCAGAGATTATTAAATTCTTTTTTATTTCATAATAGCATGTCGTCACGTCCCCACTGGTAGAACATAATGTGTCTTGTCTAGAACATAAAGCTATGGCGATAAAAGAGGCAGACCATTTATAATTATAACCGCCATAGCAGCAGTTCTGTGGTTGAAATTGTTTTCAAAATTGATCGTAACTTAATTTTAACTAGGTATAATTTATTTTAAAGGAAAAATAGCATTCAAAACTTTTCACTTGCGGCGATGCTTGAACTCGTCTAAAAAAAAATGGAAATAAATTTTCTAAATAAAATTGCCTTGAGCTACATACAAAAATTAAAAGAAATTTATTTATTTATTGTTTTAAAAAACCTCAATATAAATGAACCATCTGTTTTATGCTGTATTTAATTAAAAAATAAAATCAACTGATGCCTATTTTCAGAATGTGGTATCTTCTTATCAACAGACTATCAGAATCTCCTTTTTTGTATTACATAATCCAGTCAAAACTTAGTATCCGATCTTACGACGTCAAGCCAGCATTTCTTGGGTCTTCCCAATCTGCCGCGGCCGGGCGGAGGCGCCATAGCAAGACATTTGTTCCCCACGCGCCCACGCGCCACAACTAGCCGGTTCTGCCCACTTTTAAAATCAAAGGACTTAAAATCACGTTTGGTATTCATTTCTATGTATACCTAATTAGAAAAATACAAGCTGACAATCTGCAAAAATCCGGTAGATGTCGCTACGTGCCTAAGTGCCTGAAAACACAAAGATCTCGATTCGAAACAGAAAACTATTTTTACACACCGAATACACCGGATAGAAAGACCAATAATATATCTGACTACCTACTAAAATGGTAGGTAGGTACCTATAGATATGAATAAGTCTAAAAATGGTTCCAAAGAGCCCTGAAATCTGTCACGTCAAATAGGCTGAAAACTACGGATTTTTATGACGTCCCCGTGGAGCAGCATTTTAATGAAGGGCGGAGGGTTTCCTAAACGATGAGTTATTGTCATCCCCTAATCTCGTTGATCACTGCAGACCCTATCATTCAAAAGTCGGTTTTGTGACCTTTTCTTCTAATAGCCTTGACGTAGTAACATAGATAACACACACGATATATCTCATCATCATCCGAGCGTTGTTCCCGATTGCATTTCTCTCGAGAGCCCGGGGTCCGCTCTCTCGAGAGATGCACACGATACATCTATGTGTGCTAATGTGTACGACTTATAACTGAAATAGATTACAAATCAAACTCATTTCTCATTATATCAAGCATTTTTACAACCCCCTACCACCCTACGTTTCAATCAAACATGACGAAAATAATCTTTAAAAATTCTTTTTTTATAACGATAGAGGATTGCAATGTTTATGATATGCCATTAATCTTACGACCATTATTACCTACCTATAAGTAAAACTAAAATATTTCATGTTTGCCAATTAATTTTTTTGGCGTAAAAACCTATTCCTATTCACATTCGCAACTTACAGACAACCAAAGCATATCGATTGAAAGCATTCGACTTTCATCACGTCCGAAACTGATGGGACAATAAAATAGGTATCTGGTCCCAACTAACAAATATTGAATAGCCAATAAATAACAACGGAACATTACCCGTCAAATTAATCTTACCCATTTCAACCCTACGATTTCTCAGCAAAAGGTCGATGAAAATTAATTGAGAAACAAAGTGAGGTCGGTTATCTAATCGGCAGATCGATTGCGCCTTTTAATATATCATTTACTGTTTCTATTAGTTTGTGGGTTTGATCTTCCGTTGACTATAATATACAGCGTATTCACGGACGGTGATTTAAGGGTTGTTTTAAAAGTCTTGGCTAACAATTTTTGATCTACCACTTTTTGAAATTAGAAATAGTTATAAAAATTGTTAAGTTTAACTTTTCTCTTTCCCCGTGATGGGTGTCGTAAAAGGCAATTAAAGAATCTGTGTGAAACTGGAACTTCGAGATTTTCCCGTACGGTGGCGCATGGCGGGTAAACTACTTGGTGGGACCAAAAAGAGGGTTAGTATGTCAGGCAGGCGGCGGCCGTAAAACATTGCCAAATCCATTTGCGTTAGGTGTGGTCAATTGTGATTCACCTACTGTACCGATTCCAAATAATATTCAGGGCTTTAGCAGACCCTGGGCTCCCGAGATGGATGCAACCAGGGTCCCAAGTCTGTATATCTTTTTTATCTTTCTTTTATTTGTAGTTATTTGACACATTTGTGTCCAATACAGATGTGTTAAATACACGACAAATATGACAATTAAGCTATTCTATCGACACTATTGGGACACGATTGTGAGAGCAGACTTGGGACTTAGGAACATCGCATGAGAAAAAATAGACTATTTATGGAACTTTTCATTATGTGTGGGAAAAATCCTCTACAAGAAAAATATTTTTCTAAAATTTCACATCAAAAGAAAAAAGAGTTAGTTAGGTACTACCCAACTTTGTGCAGCGGATTGTCTTGTCATAAAAACGAGTAAAATATTCGTTAGCGACTCTTTACTCAAGTAGCTACTTAATGAGTCGGGAACATTTTAAACTTTCGTTATCAAGAAAACTTTGCCACTGGACTTGGCCTTAAAATTTTGTGTTTCTAAGTTTTTCAATTCGTACGCTAATTACGTTGGAAGTTTTCATAATTTGACATTATAAATTCAGAGTTTCTACTTGCAACTCGGAAGTATTTAGCACAAAGTAGTTTTTGTAAAGATAATACAACTTTACGCTTCCATTTTCGGAAGTTTTTTAATATTTAGTTTGTTTCAGATATTGTTTTAATCTAGGATAATAAGCCTAGATTAAAACAAAAAACTAAAGATATGGTACCTAGTCACGGCAAATGAGACGATAAAACTGCGTCTAGCTGACGCACTAGCCTCAGTTGTATGTCGAACCGTCGCCGCGTGAGCACTCATCGCTCACTGCGATTATCTTTTTGAAATCCTTTAGAATGCCTTCTTGCTTATTTTACCAATGCCTGAATAATTCAGGAAAAATAACAGTTCGCGCGTAATTACTCAAATAAAATAATAAAGAGACCTATATTAAAATCAATTTTTAAAGACAAATATTTTTAAATACAATAATTTTATGGAAAATGCATAAGGAAAAGTGTTTCTAGCTCATTTTTAGGGTTCCGTGCCTAAAGGTAAAAACGGGACCCTATTACTGAGACTTCGCTGTCTGTCTGTCTGTCCGTCCGTCCGTCCGTCTGTCCGTCTGTCACCAGGCTGTATCTCATGAACCGTAATAGCTAGAAGGTTGAAATTTTCACAGAAGATGTATTTCGGTTGCCGCTACAAATACAACAAATACTAAAAACAAAATAAAACAATTATTTAAAAGGGGCTCCCATACAACAAACGTGTTTCTAAAACTACAAGGGAATTCTACGATGTGAGGTCGCTTCTGATTGGTCAAGTCAAATCGAGTTGGTCATGGAATTCAAAATGGCTGCCCTATCTGTCAAATATACTAGTCTGCCTTCACTGTCCAAAGAGTTTCTTATAAGTTTCAGATTTTCTTTGAATCAAAGTTGTTGTAAACCATTTTTTCGAATACGCAATGTCTAAGCCTATAAATATGCTTAAGTCTCTATGTATCTCAAGTAGCAATCGATTAGTAGCTCTTATGTGACTTCAATAGATAAAGAATAGAAATATAGCTTGAATTGAAATAATGCAAATCCTTCTAATATTATAAACGCGAAAGTTATAATGTATGTCTGTATGTATGTGAGTTGTTACTTCTTCACGCAAAAACTATTGCTATTGCTATGAAAATTGCAATATAGCTGAACTTAGCAGATAGCTGGTTAGAATAACACATAGGCTACTTTTTATTGACGACCTCGGTGGCGCGTCGTGCGAAAGCGCGACTGCAATGCAGGAGGTTGCAGGTTCGATTCCCGCCGGGTGCAAGTATTTATGCTTAAAAAATAAATATTTGTGTCTGGTCTGGGTGTCCCTCTATGTATAATATGTATGTATTTACAAAAGAAAAATAAATATAAGTATTATATCCGTTGTCTAGTCACCGTAACACAAGCTTAGTCGCTTACCACGGGGCTAGATGGCGCTGTGTGTTGTTCGGAGAATTTATTTATTATTTATTATTCCGATATTCCCGTGGGATCGGGACCTACGCGGGGCGCAGTAACATAATAATATAAACCTATTCAAAGCTTTTTCTATAAATTATTCTCGTTAAAAAGGTTTATAGGAAAAATAGAGTAGTATGATAATACTTCGATGATAACACTTAACTTTTACACTATTCTTCGAATTCAACCATTCCAAGCCAATTTTCATGCAAAAACAATACCCCTAACAATCAGCATTGTATAACAAAACACTGTAACGTCAGATAAATCAATAGAATACCATCGGATTTCGTTCGCAGCTTCCTATTTGCTACGGAGAGAATGTGTTAATTTTTTTATGCTCGCGTTCACAAAATGAAAAAGTAACAGTTGGTATGGGACCGAAATTCTATTCAAATATACAATAAAATCAAAACCAATGAATATTTCGGTTGTATGTGTTTGGAATAAAGCTTACAATCTGCTTCGAGGCGATGGCAGGCTACAGCCAAACGATCGGCCAACCGATTTTCGACGAACACATATTATGTGAAGACAAATAATATATAGTATATAGTCAACTAGCTGCGCCAAATGCGCTGCATACTGTATGTCTTTTTTATCGCTATATACCAAAATTCATCAAAATCGGTTTAGCCGTTCTTGAGTTATAATAGTGTAACTAACACAACTTTTTTCTAAACAGATAGATATAGAAAATCTTAGAACTATCGCATACTAGCTACTTTCCATGGTTTCACTCGCATAAGCACGTGAGTACGTGCTTATTCTTATCATAGGATCATTACTTTAGAATATTGGAATAAAATCCCAGCCCCAAGTTTTACAAAACTGTCACAAAGATTGTCACAGCGCCAGTGTAAGCGTGCATGTTTAGAACAGTTCTGAGAAAACAGTTTCATAAAATGCTACACTTAGTTGATTTTCTAACCGGGTTTCAGTTCTACAATTTAAAACAATACAAACTGCATACTTAGTGACAATAATAAAACTTGTAAGTTTAGTGATAGCAGTGGACATTATCTAAAGTGAAACTAAAGATTTTATACCACTCCATTTGTAGAAAGAATATTATAAGTAGGTACTGCAAGAAAATATTCAGGAACAAAACTAGGAAATTCAACGTAGGAAGCCACAATGTTTACCCAAGGCCCTTTCTCGCCAAACAAGGATTTTAAATAGGTTGAATAAAAACACGAACCATGTGACATATTTGTATAGTTATCAGAATAATATATCAATCCAAGTATTGCAAAGGATGTCAGTGCAAGACACTGAAATGAAAACTATACAAGTACGCTGGAATTGGTATACCATACAAAATGACACTAGATCTTTGTGTCGATTTGATTAGCGCCATGTTGCGCTGTTGTCGTGCGTTTTCTATTGAAAGTGATGGTAGCCCTCCGTGGAACTAATAGTTCCGTGGACAGTCACCATCACTCAATGAATAATAGAAAATGCGCGACAACAGCGCAACATGGCGCAGATAGGCACCATGTTGCGAATAGGCACAAAATTCAGTGCGATATGACCTGTCCAGCGACTTGTACCATGGAAGTCAGTCTATAAAACTATATAAGACGTAAACAGTGCTATCTATCCTTCGTTTTTTAATTTCAGACTACGATCTGACGGTTTCGTTCTTTGTATTTGAATTTTTTTTTCTTTAGAAAGATGTGTCAATTCATAGTCTACAATTAAAAAACGAAGTATAGTCCAAAAATTCAGTAAAAATTGTGTCTTATTACGGTGCCAGTAAATTACAACAACTCTGTCTTGCTTTTGTGTAAAATTAAATACAAATTTTATAACCACCAGAGTAAATATCTATGTAATCATTTTTGTTGTACTCGACCGGAAATTGAACCCGCAACGTCCGCAATGAAGCCCATCGTTTTGCCGATCGTTTTGCAGAAATAATTACTCATTAAAATAGCATTGTCGTCTTGAATAATAATAAATAGGTGTTGATATCTATCCCTTTTTGTAATCTTCTGATAAAGTTTTACGTAAATACGCTGCGGCATTTTGATAACCAATAGATACTCGTATCAGATAATATTATTGGACAGTAAATTAAATTACCACGTCTTGATTATTTTGGTTTCCATAAAAAAAAAAAACAAAATTTGTGTGAAAAAGTAATTCATGAAAACAATATCCTAAGCAAAGCTGTAAAAGGTACATGATTAAACTTGTTGGCCACGACATCGATTCTGTATTTTCTTTTAGTTTTTAGGGTTCCGTACCAAAAAGGGTAAATACGAGACCCTATTACTGATACGCAGCTGTTGGCCGTCTGTCCGAACCATGAAAATATCTCATAGAGCTAGCTAGACAGTTGAAATTTTCACAGAAGATGTATTTCTATAGCCGCTATAACAAGAAATATACTTAAAACAAAATAAAACAATATTTAAGGCTCCAAAACCAATACGTGAATTTTCAAAGTTAAAAGTAACGTGATTTATTTTTACCGCTGGTGCCATCAAGTGATAAACTGGCGTCGGCGGTAAAGATAAATGCAAACGTGCGTCGTCGTTGCGTACACGGATTACACTTAAACCAGTGTTTATTTTAGGGTTCCGTACCCAATAGTGATAATGGTACGGAACCCTTCGTACGCGAGTCCGACTCTCACTTCGTCGGTTTTTAATGTTATCTTTTCAAGGTAACGTTTCAAACAAATACCTAGTTTACAAACATTCTAAAACAGACTACAAATGCATTCCTTTGTAATATTGCAACAGATGAATCCGATCTGGATTTATTATTCATGCCAAAATACATTCAAATGGGGCAGTAGCGTAAATACCTAGCATTGACTACGTGTGCTAGATGTGCGTCACACACAAGGTAGCTAGCAAACTGTTCTTCAATACCCAGAACCAGACACATATTATATCCGTATGTATGATACGGATATAATATGTGTCAAATGTGTAGTACCAATTGTCCACTACATATGAATTAAGTAGTGGACAATTGGTCAAGTCTACAAATTGTGTCAATTGGTCAAGCGTATTGTTACCGCAAATTTTAGTGCTAATTTGTCAAGCAGTGAAAAAGTGTCAATTGGTCAAGTCTTCGAAAACTGTCAACTCGTCAAGTCCTTATTTTTTCAATATATAATTCAATACTTAACTAAAGACGATCGAAGTAGAAACAAAAGACGATCGAAGTAGAAACAAAAGACGATCGGAGTAGAAATAAAAGACGATCGAAGTAGAAACAAAAGACAATCTGATTAGAAACAAAAGACGATCGGAGTAGAAACAAAAGACGATCGAAGTAACAAACAATTGACGGTCGGATTAGAAACAAAAGACGATCGAAGTAGTAAGTAGTCTAGGATCAATAGTTTCCGAGTATAGCCTTATCCGTATGAACAACACAGAAATATAATGATCGAAACCCGTCGGGTTTCGAGCATATTTCGGTTTCGGGCTAGTTCCAATTCCACCCAGTTGCGTGGTGTTTTAAATTCAATTGTCATATTGTTATTCAATATCGCTATGAGTTATTCAGCTATCTAAATACATCAGATAGCTGAAATAGCTCTAATAGAGAGGTAGAGGCCTTCGACCTGGTAGTCAAATATTGTGAAAGTCCTCAAGCAAGCCAAATTGGCAATAACGATAATCCAAGACAGATCAACTTGCAGCTGTTAAGTTAGGAGACCCGCCCTTAAATAACGGCGGAATAAAGGGAAAGAAAAATAATTAGATTCAGCTATCTAAATACATAATCGTAATCGGTCCAGCTGTTCTGAAATTTAAATTATAATATACCTATCTACAACATACCCAACTTAATTTTGTGGATATCTGTATATCGCCAACTTTCAGCCGACGACGGTCCATATCCAAACTTTTGGCCTCTCTCTTCCAACACGTTACCTCCCACTGTGCAAAATTCCACACTTAAACGGTGGCCCATTGAAGTACTGACCGCGCAAGGCGCGGGAATTTTGCACAGTGGTAGGTAACGTGTGGAGGTAACCCGCGCTGCTCATCTACTGGTACCTAGTAATATTATAAAAAGGTAAAGTTTGGATATATGGAAGGACGTTGGTATGACGGAAACGTATGGTGATCTTCGTAAATAATAAACCGATTTTGATGATTCTTGCACAAATATACCTATTATATTATCCAAAAGCATATTATGCGCCTTATCCTGAGTAATCTACTATATAAAAATAAGTCGGGTTTTCCTTCCTGACGCTATAACTTCAGAACGCACGAATCGATTTCCACGGTTTTGCATTCGTTGGAAAGGTCTCGGGCTCCGTGAGGTTTATAGCAAAGAAAATTCAGGAAAAATTTAATCTACTATATTAAAATAAGTCGGGTTTTCCTTCCTGACGCTATAACTCCAGAACGCACGAACCGATTTCCACGGTTTTGCATTCGTTGGAAAGGTCTCGGGTTCCGTGAGGTTTATAGCAAAGAAAATTCAGGAAAAATTTAATTATCTATAATTTATAAGGCAAAACAACGTTTGCCGGGTCAGCTAGTGTCATTGTAAATAACAAAAACTAATTAAGCAAAAGCAGTTAAAATCATTAAAATTGTAACATTAACTTTAATCATTTAGGAGTCTTGTAATGAGAAGGTGGTTTCGGGTTGTCTATCTATTTGTACCTAGTTCTTAATAAGCCGATTATATCGATAAAAGTCCAAAAAATTGTGATTTACTGCATTGTGGGATGCTATTCTGCTCATCATTCCGAAGGTTCTCATTAGATTTTCACCAAGATTTTATGGAACTACAATCTGGCATTCCTCTCACCATCTCTCACCGTAAAAAAAGAATTATCGAAATCGGACTTCATATACGGAGTACGGCGGGAACATATTCACATACATACCTACATACAAACAATATACCGGTCGAATGGAGAAATTCCTCCTTTTTTGAAGTCGGTTAAAAACAGCCATTATAAAGAATTTCCGTACGTTCAGACAGATCTGGACATATGGAGACACATAGGTATACGGTATTTTAAGAATTTCCTGCTATACGGTTTCGTTGTCCAAATGACCGGATATCCGGATAGCATGTGTTAATTCCACACAACACACTTCTTCAATACAACAATCAAACTAATTAAGTAAAATTTCCGGAAATCCGGCTTTTTTTTAATTGCCGGATATCCGGCTTTTTTTTCATTTCCGGATATCCGGACATACCGTGTTAATTCCACACAACACACTTCTTCAATAAAACATTCAAACTAATTAAGTAAAAGCAGAAATAACACTATTGCCGGATAACCTGACCGGATAGCCTATATGTTAATCCGGGTCTATAGCTATCTGCATACCAAATTTGGTTAAAATCGGTTTAGCCGTTTCTGAGATTAGCGGGAACAAACAAACAAACATACAAACAAACAAACAAACAGACAAAGTCTCTAAAAACATTTAATTCGTGTTTAGCTACCGATTTTGAGGCGATCTGATTTTTTTTTTCTGGATATAATTCAATTACAGATTTTTTTAAGTCTACAGATTTATAATATGTATAGATTATATATGTGTTGTTTGTTTGTAGAAGTATTTGTTCTATTGCGGGAATCGAAAACCGAACCTTGTGCATCGAAGGCGAGTATACAAACACGGTGCCACAGGGGTATAGTCATTTACATCATATCAAAGTATTACAAGTTGTATGAAAAAGCTTTTAAACCACCCTAATTAACCTCAAAGTAATCAAAACATTCCCCATTAAAACGTTACCTAAAAGAACGCGACTGGCCAGTCAGTCACAGCATACGCAAGAGTTACTACGTCCCCGGCCCTTACTAGTTCGTGAGTTTGACCTTGCGCATAAATAGACTAACGTACGCTGTCGCCAACTCGGGTTTTCAGTCATTACTGATACACAGTCTTATCATATGAAAATGGCACGATTATGCTCTAATCGCTCACCTATTTCCAATAATCGGATATACAAGTGTTTAGTTTTTAAAGTCGTTTAAACGTGTCTGTGGTGCTATTTCAGTATGTCGTCCGCATCATCGCCGAGTGGCAGAAAACGTTAGTTTTATTTATAGTGTTTATTTGTTATTGTATGTGTTTTATCTGGATTGTGCAGTGCTGTGTCAGTGATGTTTTCTTTGCAGTCACATTGCTCTTTTAGAGCTTCTGAAGTCTGCTTCTATGAGTACCTATTTTTATTTAACAACAAGATGGGAACCCGAAACCCGTCGGGCTTCGGATAGTACCCGCGAAAACAATAACAAAATCTCTTTGAATCAATTCCCATAGAAACTTTCATCCCCAATTGAACACTCTTAGGGGGTGAATTTTAGAAAAAAAAAATTAGAGATTCACTTACTACCCCATATCAATATCTTTGTCAAATTTCAAGTTTCTAGGTCAAGCCGTTCCGTTCTTACTGCTCACTTTCAACTCCTAAAGAATCTATGTTCCAAATTTCAAGTCTCTACACCTAGCCGTTTAGCCTGTACGTTGTCCATCATTCAGTCAGTCAGTCAGTCAGTCAGTGAGTTACACTTGCGTTTTATTAATTTAACAATATAATACTTTGTCGTTTTGTTTTGTAATAGAAAGAACAGCTATAGGTACTGTAATGACTCTTGAGATACAATTAGTGCGAGCGGTATGTTTTACTAACAACTACAAATTTTCCTCAGTCTGCTCTGTGTAGGTATGTCATGTGTAAATGTTCCAAAGTTAGTGGCCAAGGCCTGGTGTTCTGATCGGCGTCAAAAGTGATAACGCAACTTCCCGGCCTGCTTTGGGGAGCCTTACTTTCTAGTACCTTATTCAAAGTTCCTTTTTAGGGTTCCGTACCCAAAGGGTAAAAACGGGACCCTATTACTGAGACTTCGCTGTCTGTCTGTCCGTCCGTCCGTCTGTCACCAGGCTGTATCTCATGAACCGTAATAGCTAGACGGTTGAAATTTTGACAGAAGATGTATTTCGGAAATAATTAAAACTAATATCCTCTCGGGTCCAAAATTTTTGAAAAGCATTTCTTTAAATAATAATCTAATAAGTGTAGAATTAAAATTACATTAAAAACACTTTTTTTTAACTAATAATTTAGTAAATAGTAGTAGTAAGTCGTAATTATTAGTGATTAGTTATTAAGTTTTAGTATGAAATTGAATAATTAATAATAAAATACTTATTCAATTTATATAGGTACTATTATATTATAAAGATTTTAAGTTTGAACGAATGGAATAATGTTTGTTGGATGGTGGTAATCTCAGCAACAAACTAACCGACTTTGTTAAAAAATTGTAAGATTTTTAATGTATTCATTGAATCCTAGAGAGTAGAATATGTTCATTTTTTATCACGGTTTTTCACGGAATCGGAATATTAAATAAGAATACCCGAACCCAAGTTCAAACTTAAATTGTCTATTTCTCTAGGCATTTGGCCCTATCAACGAAACTATATTAATCAATATTTTTAAACGTTATTTACTTACGAAGACCGCACACTACAGACTTTTGCCCGATCTAACTCTCGGCCGATAGTTTGTTTATTCTTAACTCAACTGTAGTTTCACCAAATCAACTTTCAGACATGTTTTCACTCATCAAACTATTAGTAGACTATCGGCCGAGAGTTTGATCACGTAAACGTCTGTAGTATGCGGGGTCTAAAGGCTACCATGACAATTTCAACCTTATAACATTAACAACATAATTCGTTTCAACTATTAAATGTTTATTTTTGAACATACTTCTTAATATTTCTTTATTTGTTTGTATTGCCCAAGGCAGTTTTTATCTAAAAAAATTTTTAAGGAACCTACGCATTTGAGTCGACACTTTTTGAATTCATGACCAATTGAAACTTTTTCACAGCTTGAAGAATTATAACTAAAATTTTCGGTAACAAGCTTGACCAATTGACACTATTTGTAGACTTGACCAATTGTCCACTTCATCAATAATTTTCTCTTGCGGCGAGGCTTGAACTCGCGTCTTTTGGGTATGTACCCCAACGTCTATTCCAACTAGAAGTACACACTCACACCCAAAGACGCGAGTTCAAGCCTCGCCGCAAGTGAAAATTTTTGAATGCGTATTTTTCCTTAAAACTTCAACATACTTTCTTTCCTTGAATTTTTTTATTGTAGGGTACACAATTATAGTCTAAACGTTATACCTACTCCCATGTTGTCCAAAAACTTGTTTTACTTATCTAACAATCGTTGATGCTGGACTTACAGCTGTTACGCCGACAGCCGGCTTATTCGTATCATCTATCACAAAAATAGTTTGATTAAATTAATCTCGACAAAGGCGTATTGTTTTGTCTACGTCTGTCGGTGTCTTCAACTAAAAAACACCTGTTGTGTTGGCTAGTTTGCAATGTACAAATATCCGCAGTATAGCTGTGACTGTTTAACAAAATCAATACGAAACCATGAAACCTGTTCCTTTCACGAGACCCAATTAAGGTGTAGGCGTGGTAAGGTTAATGAGTTCGACATCTATGCTACAGGCTGACACTCGAGCGTAACAGTCCTACAATGCGAAACGAAGTACTATGAAGCTTTTGTAACTAGTAGGTAGATGTTTTGTGTATTGATATTTAACTACAATTTTATTCATCTTTAGAATTTATATTGGTATCCTTTGGTAGAAAGGTTTTATAAAAGCACTGTAAGTTAGCTGTCTTTAATCTAAACTGGCTGTCGCCTACGACTTCGTTCGTGGTTATAAAAAAATCCAGTCAATCAGACTAAAAATAATTAAATAAAAAATAAAACTGGCCTTAACTATAAAGGAGAAAATAAAAAGCTCTAAATTTTGAAGTCATACAGAAGGTAAATATTGCGTTCAGCTGTAGATTTGAGACGCCCTATTATAAAATGAGTTTTAAGTGCCAGACGTGGTTTAAACCATGATTTACTATCCCTAAATCATGGTTTAAACCAGGTCTGGCGTTAAAACTAATTTTATAATAGCAAGGAAGGGTTTTTAAAGTTTTTTTTTATTAGAACAGTAAAGTGCCATTTTAATCCCTAATGGTACATATCCCAAACTGCATCCCGTAACGTTACCCATTAAAGAGTTTAGTATCTAATTGGTTGTGTGTGTGTGGTTAGACTCCACCGTAAACATCCAAAATTCACAGTTTTTGACAGCGTGTCGTTAATCTATAGAATATTATAATATAAATTCTGTGCATTAATTAATCCTCAGATATTAAATTAAACAAAGCCGTAATCAAAAATTCATCTATATTAAAAGTTCAATTGTTGTAAATGAACCCTTTCAAGGGCCAGGAATTTCCAATATTTAAAGTTTAACAAAAGCCCCTGTATAGGTCTCATCGATTTTTTCGTGTTTCTTCAGATTTTTTTGAATAGATAATTCCATAATTGTCGAAATAAGAATAAGTACCTACTTATTAAATTCAAGGTTTGAAAAGAAAGTTATAATTATGGTAGCACACGTATAATATATAGGTAGATAGGGGAGAGAGGGGCAAGACGGGGTTGCGGGCAAGACGGGGACTTGGCCTTAGAGCACAAACCAATTGACCAATAACAGTCGTAAAAACGCAAAAAGGTGCGACGTGTAGGGGGTCATAGTATGACGCAGTGATTGAGTGATAAAACCACGAGCATTTTATTTTTTTTAGAAAAAACTGATTTTTGTCGATCACCTTGTGATTTTCACATTTTCATTAGATCGTGGCAGCATGAGACACAAGAGCATTTCAGATTAGGTTTAAAGTGATTTGTTTGTGGCAATGACTACTACAACAGGTAGGAACTTGCTTATCTTCGTATTGCATGGCAGTTTTTTTCTGTACGATTTTTAATTAAAAATGACCGGAGGGGGCATGATGGGGTATAGGGTACCACATCTAAAATAGTTTTGAAAAAATTATAAAGATGAAGAAACTGGCAAAGTAAAATAAGCACAAGAAAAGAACAATGAGAACTTAAGAAAATTGAGATGACTATAAACCAAAACAACAATCACTAAAAAGAAAAGGTCCAAAAAGTATTGGTTGAGTCATCATTATACAAAAGTGACTCTACGAGCCTCGGTATTTGAACTACGATAAAGTTTATGCTGCTTTTGCTGTATGCAGCAAATAGGCTCACTGTAGCTGTGTTGGTATGATCAATAAAGACAATGAAGCACCTGTAACTTGTTGTATCCCATTATACGCCTAGGGGGTACCCCATTTCACCCCAAGGGTAGGGCAAGACGGGGTGTTAGGCACTTTCCTAGTTTTTCACTGTTTTTTATTAAATCCATATTATAATGAGGTTATAAGTACTTAATTATTAAATACTGATTGCCAACGAAGATTAAGTGGATAAAAAAAGTTATGAAAACACAAGACTGTCAATGTTATTGAGCTTCAAACCTTAAGGTCCCCATCATGCCCCCCTCTCCCCTATAGGTACGAGTACATTTTTACCTTTTTCAGAATTACCAAAGAACCTCCCTAATAATTATTATAATTGGATTGGATTGTGTATAAGCTTTTTAACATCTACTCTAATAAGAGCTTCAAAAGAACGTGTTTTATTAGAAAAAATACTATGGACTACCTTTCATAGCTTTCCGCGTATATTCCGCTCCAAAACATTTTCCGTCAGCGTTTTTATTACTTATCTTACTTATTTTTGAAATTATGACCGTTTTACCTAGTTATTATCAACATTAAGAGCATCCGAAGCCATTTATTTTGATACCTTACCTTCGTGAAAAATGTTTTCTGTTAATAAAGAAGAAAGCAAAGTAATATTTTAGAAGTTAATGGTTTTACCATCACAAAACCTTAGAGACCTTTTCAGAGTTTAAATTGACTGAAGTCTAAATTTTGTAAGGTCTTACGTATGTAGGTAGGTACGTTATTTATTCATAAGTCTTGTTGTATTTATAATAATTAAGATACCTATACATCGTAGGTACATTAGACATACCTAAAAGAAACACAATTTTATTCAAAACTAAATTTTAAGATATTTATAAATGTATTAATAACGATTTATTAATAACGGGTGCAAGTATTTATGCTTAAAAAATAAATATTTGTGTCTGGTCTGGGTGTCCCTCTATGTATAATATGTATGTATTTACAAAAGAAAAATAAATATAAGTATTATATCCGTTGTCTAGTCACCGTAACACAAGCTTAGTCGCTTACCACGGGGCTAGATGGCGCTGTGTGTTGTTCGGAGAAATTATTTATTATTTATTTATTTATAAGTTTATTGTAAAAAGAAAACACAAATAAAAGATACAATTAAACAAACTAAACACATAAAATAAAATACACTTAACCTAAAATAACCCATCCCCAAGCGTTCCCGATGCAAAGCTGCCCAAAATGCTAGCAGCATTCCCGCGTTGAACCGCAATGGACAACCTTTGCAGCAGGAACGCTCCGGAACGGACATCATGCCCCCTCTCCCTCAACCGGCCACCGACCTCTCTAATGAAGGCCAAGCCTTCATGACCCCAACCCCCCGAAGTCTGGACGGCCACGGGAACAAAAATATACCTAAAATACCCATACCTAAAATGAAGTTAACTGAACATTAATAAAAATAATTAAATAGCAAAGCCCATCCCCAGACGCGTTTTTGTAAATTTCATATAGAATTGAAAATTGCATTACCTACTATTTACATTGTGTAATTTAAAAATTACATTTTTTTTTTCATCGCATTATTTTAAAAAGCATCGAAATATGTTCATTTTTGAGACGTAAACTGGATCCTTAATGACAAAATTATTCTTAATTTATTTTCTTAAATTTCCCAAGGAAACTAACTTTGTAATGGCCTAGTTAATTAAGGGTAATACAAAATTAAATTTCTTCCATTTTGTAATTTCAGTTGTCTTAAGCACGCTGTTAGAAACGGATCACTACGAAAGCTTAATCAAGGACTTGACATGTACGAAGTGCAACAAATACATGAAGCCTCCCATCCACCTTTGTGTGGATGGGCACAGCGTCTGCGGACCGTGTTATAGCAAGAGTTATCAATGTCATATTTGTCAGGTGAGGTTTAGTTTTATCATGTTTCTAATTGAAATATTGAATAAGCAACTTTATTTTAAACTAATTTGCTCGCAAAAGTTTTGATGTCTTACAACATTTCAGTATGAAATCAGTTATTTATGTAACACGTTTTTATCGACATTTATAACAAAAGCAATATCAAAAGGATATTGCTATTGAGGGCATAAAATCTAAAATAAGACTTCACTTCACGAGACAATTTACGTCCCCAAGATACTGGTGGCATTGACTGTGTGTATGGCCAGACTAACTCGCCTAGACTAGAACCCGCCACTCCAGCCAGCTCTGCGGATCACGTCCCTCTCTTGCAGAATACGCCACGGAAGCCTACTCCGGATTGGCGAATGTCCCACATCAGGCCTTCGGCATGTGGCATCTCGGTTTCCTCAAGATGTTTTTCTTCACCTGTTCAAAAAATCTCTATAACTATGTTAATTTTATTTGTCAAAGTTTTCACTACGTTATATGTTTTATCATGTTTATATTTTACTGTGTGTGGAGGAAGTATTGAGTCAATTTTCACGATATATTAAGTACTTCTATAATAATATTTTAAAAGTGACAATAAAGATATATCTCAACGATTAGATACCAGAAGTGTGCACTAAGACTAAGTAGTGTAGTATTAAGGAAGTGCTACTAACATAGTTTTAAGCTACTATTAATAACACATTTCTCTTTTTATAAAATATGTATGTTAGTTTATAAGGTATGTATCTATGGGCCTTAGTAGCCTGAAATAAATGATTTATTTATTTATTTATTTATTAGATGCCTCTCCTTTGCAGATATTTATTTCCGATCTGGTGATTCATTACGTTACTTATTTATAAAAGAAAACGAATAAATATTCTATAAGTTGTCTAGACACAATATCGCACTGTATCGTACAATACCTTTTTATTTATTCTAAACATTGAGTTACAATACGTATAGAGCCATAATCTCTAACTAACAACACTCAAAAAATGTCCGAGCGCCGTTCTTCATACCTTTTAAAATGACATTTGCTCGAATTTAGACTTTATCCTACTTGTATAGCGTTCAAAGTCGCTCGAACGAAGTAAATAAAAATTCTGCGCACGTGACAGCGTGCGCCGAGTTTTGGCGCAGACATTTTTTTTTCAGTTAGTGACTCTACAGGTATTGTAACTCAATGATTCTAAACAATACTTCTAAGACTAAACTATTCCCTTTAGTAATAAATAAATAAATTCTATGAATAACACACAGCGCCATCTAGCCCCGTGGTAAGCGACTAAGCTTGTGGTACGGTGACTAGACAACGGATATAATACTTATATTTATTTTTCTTTTGTAAATACATAGAGGGACACCCAGACCAGACACAAATATTTATTTTATAAGCATAAATACTTGCACCCGGCGGGAATCGAACCCGCAACCTCCTGCATTGCAGTCGCGCTTTCGCACGACTCGCCACAGAGGTCGTCAAAGTGGAGTGGAGTAATATATTCAAACATTATTATTTCCAGAAAGAGTTTTCACTGATCCGCCCAGCGGCACTAGAGTCGTTAGCTAGCAAAGTGTTATTCCCCTGCACTAACTCCGGGTGTCCAAAACACGCGACCCTGCCAATGCTGGAGAAGCACACTGCCCATTGCCAATTCCGCATCATTGACTGCTTTATGGCAAGAGTTTATGGTAAGTAAATTTTATGATATTGACCGGATTAGATAAAAAATTAATGAATGAGGCAAAACAGAAATGACGTCCCACATTTTGGGGCAGGAATCCTGAGATAGGTTCTTAGATTTCTTGAAACTTTAAGACCTACACAATCTCTAGTTTAACTATACTAAGATTGTGGAAGGCTAAAAGTATACGTAGCCATCGCAAAAACTAAAGCTAGAGTTCCCACCGCGAGCGGGGCGGAGTCATAGTCTACACTACTTTATGAAAACAAGCGTTGGATGTTAAACTGACACATCAATGACTCTGCTCCGCTTTGAATTGAAGCTACTCGATCATTTAAGAAGCCCTCAAACTTTAAGGCCCACTTGCATAACGATTCCTAAACACGTTTAGACTCTTAAACGTGATTAAGAACTGTCAAAGTGCTACAGCATAATACTCGTAGCTATCTTCTACTTAATAAAAAATAGAGCCCAATGTTCGATTTTCCGTAAATTGTTTTTAATTGATTTAGCAACTGCTAAATAAATTAAAAACTAAAAGCTAAAATATATTCAGCTAACTAGCTGAATATATTTCTAAAAGGTCTTATGCAATCCGCTCTAAGAGACGTTTCTGTATTGGGTCATTAGTTACATAAACATCAAGTGGATACCTTACATAAAATAATAAGTAATTACTGATAATTACATTTTATCCTGGATCATAATCGCGTGCGTGAGTCTCCTCCCTTGCGACCAAGACCATTGTAATAAAAGCACGTTTACCAAAAGTTTTAGTCTCGATTAGTTTAACTAGTAACTACAGCTTATTCAATCACGTTTATTGTTATAACTAGCAGCGCCCTGCGGTTTTCCCTGTGTAGAACCTCATAATAAAAAGTAACCTATGTAGTATTACAGGTATTCATCAACATACCTAATTTAATCGCAATCAGTTCAGCGGTTTTTGGGTGAAGGAGCAACCAACACTCACAAACTTTCACCCTTACATTATTAGTAGGATTTCAATTTAAAGTTTTCCGTAACTAAACGGATTATTGAAATAAGGAGTGTCATATTATCAGTTACCTATCTCTATGAATTCATTGATTAGATATGAATCACAATGACTTTAGTTTACAAGGACCCGTACTATTATAGTAGAGATCGTTATCTATCGATTAGCGCTAATACTTTTGAACGTATGTACCTAGTATCTGTGGATTCTTACAAAACTTTGTCAATTGTATATTTTACATTAGTGTTAATTATACCTGCCGCAAGGCTCTTGCTATAGACATGCTTTAAACTACAGCTTAAAATGAATCTATGCTTCTATGTATCCTATGTATGTATTTACAAAAAAAAGGTATAATATGCAGTACCTACCTATATCCATTGTCTAGTATCCATAGTACAAGCCTAGTGCTTAGTTTGGAGCTAAATTGCCCTGTGTGTAACGTCGTGCAATATTTCCATCTATTTACGACGGTCTAGTACCGCTGTAGTCTGAAATTTAGTACCATGCTATACGCTGCTGGTTTATATGAATCTACATTATAAACCGCTGCAGTTTCAAATCAATGTTGGCTCCAATTTTATATGAAAAAATCCTTAAGGTTACAGTACTGACTTCCTACTCCATGAAACATAAGGGTGATTTACGAGTAAACCTAACCTCAAATTTTATGAAAAATGTTCGAGTTTTTGAAGCCTCTCGCATTGTTTACACATTCTATGTACCAGATGAACCAGAACTCAATAGATTGTAGACTGCTGTAAAATGTAAAACCTTAGTATTTTTTCCAGGAGAATGCAAATGGAAGGGCCGAGCTGGAGAATGGATGGACCACTGCTTTGTGGAACACAAGCAGAGAGTCACTGACCTACCTTTTATCACAGTGAAGGATAAATGGGACGCCAAACGAAATGAGCCGGTGTTGAATTATTTCCTATTAAGATGCTACGAGAAGGTGTTCAATGTGTACCAGATCTATGATAGGAGAGGAGGTGAGACTATCTTGTTGCGACTCGCTCGCATTGATTGCAACCCTAAAAGTAGAAATGATATGACATCAGAAGAAAGATAATTGCTAACAGTTATACACTGTGGTTATACTGTTGTAACGTTACCAAAATATCAATAATGCTTTTGGCGTTTTAATCATCATTCATAAACTTCATTTTAGTGTCCGCAGCGATACTCATTTCATTTTTACGATAGACCTAACAATATTGACAGCGCTGCAGCGGCTTTTTAAATTTATAATTTCGTATAAGATGAACATATACCATGTTCGAGACATCACCCTAGTAGGTACCTACTAGTACATAATATCATAATTATTGACAAAATTGTCTACCTAATGTTTAAATTGATTGAAGGCCAAATAAATTGGATTCATTTTTGTTAATTAGTTAAATTGGTTAAATTATTTGAAGTTGAAATTGGTAAAAAAGAGATTTTGCGAGACTAAAATGCTATAAATAATACGAATTAGATACAGTTTAGGAATTCACGCTCTAATTGTTTCTTTTTGACAAGTTCTTATAACTTCTATGTAATTCTGCAGAATGCCTAAAAATACCAAACCAATAAAATTTGCACGATATTTTTAAGTAGGTAGGTATTACATTTTGCAATAATGCCTACTATTACCTACTATCTTATAATAATGTTTAATTTAAATCAAATTGTTTCGTGGTGCTGTGAATTTGAAATTCAGCTAAACCAAAGCACCTTATTTAAAATCTTTTATTATTGGAAACAGGTCGAATGATGTGGACGGTTCTCGTGAACGACGAAGAAGCCGAGAGATATTACTTCGAGATCGATCTATTCTTACCCAATCTTCCGAGCAAAAGGATCATTTACAGGTAAAGTATTGTTTATCACAAACTTTGAAAAGTGGGGTGAAAACTTACAAGAGGCAGCTATCAGTTGATTGCGATAGTTGTTGAAAATTAAAAAAAACACCTGTCTCCAATTACGTTTTGCAGTTAGTTAAACTTAACGAAGTCATATAAAAATAGAAATAAAAAAAACGTAATAGTAATAAAATTGACCTCTGCGGTGGCCAAACACAAGCATCATAATATGGTAAAGGGTAACTTGTACAGATCAACCCTTCGTGTTTGCCGTTGAAGTAGATATGTTTTCTTAAATATTATTGGGTATGTGCGTTTTATATCAGGTGTCTACCACCTACATTACAAGCTTAAATTGCTTTATTGAAGGGCTAGATGGCGCAGTGTGCGGTCGTATTTATGAGTAAAAATAATATTAGCGCAGCTAGCGTCGCCGTCGGTCGATAGCGCAGCTAGTTGCGCCCGTCGATGATGTAAAGTCCTGTGGGGTAAGCAACGTCTGGAGCGCCGTTCCTTGGATGGGTGATCGATATTGTGGCAAAAAAAAATCATTTTCTCGAGCTCATCCGCGCTTCAGAAGATACGTTAAGCAGTTGGTCTTGGTTGTTACTCTGATAGCACTGCAGCCGTAAGGTTAAGTTAGTGGTCATAAGGCAACGTGAAACACTAACACTAGGTACCTATAGAAGATAATAAGCATCGGCAAACAAGCAGGCGACAGAAAAGTCTGTATTCTCAGATGCATACCTAGCTGGCTCCTCAAATCTGTCTGTAAACGATACCATATCGCTTACAAAACTTTGTTCAAAATATTTATTTCCTCTGGGAACATACAAATTTTATTGTGCAATTTGTGCAAAAAGTTTCCCTCGTTTTCGTTGTATTTTACTTTCGGCAATATATTTGAATTTATTATCTCCTAACTGCGTACATGTACTTTTTTGATGTTGTTAAAATTTGTTATACGGAGATTGGTGTTAGATGTTTGGATATTTTTTATTTGGATTTTGTTTGTTTACGGTAGAGAAAATAATTCCGTTTCTCCTATAAATGTGTTAGTAGAACAGAAGGATATTCTTTTTACAAATTAATTTTTGGTCCGTAAAAATATATTTAACCCTTTTATCGCGACAACGCAACGCAAATCTTCGCGACTCTATATAGCCGTAGCATAAGTGTACTTCTGATTGACAGATTCACATACAACGGCTACTTGATATTATCGCATAGCGTCGATTCTCGCGTTGTCGTTCATCTGGGACAACGGGTACTTAATATTATATTTGATTTTAAAGTGCTTAAGGGCCCTATTCTGAAAAACTGAAAATCCATGTCGGGCGCATCGAAAATTGTTGATTATTTCATGACGGAATGTCGTAGAACTTTTTTTTGTGTACAGATTGTAGGCGACATTGTTTCCGATATTTTAGTGCAGTTTCCATACAAATATGTCGAAACGTATTGAAGCCTATCGACATTTTAGCCAAATCAGACATTTTTTGTCTAAAATTTGGATAGGCTTTGCACCAATAGGAGGTTCTTGTCTTACAACTACATCAAAATGTAGGAAATAATGTCACCTACAATCTGTGCACAAAAAAAAGTTCTACAACATTCCGTCATGAAATAATCAACAATTTTCGATGAGCCCGACAGGGATTTTCAGTTTCAAGGTCGTTGGCGTATATACTCCTCTTAAGCCTGCACTGGGCTTTCTTAGAAATATTTTAAAAGAACAATACTTCTGCAAAAACACAACGCATGATCGACGGAGAGCGGGATTCGAACCAACACCACATCTTTACTCTATCCGGGAGCACTGACTTGACCAATTAGTCTACCTGCGTCGGTGACTCATACGCTGAAGTCATGCATCCGTATTGTTCGATATAACACAACTTAGGCATGTTTGTGGCACATGTTCGAATCAGGCGCTCCGTCGATCATGGGTTGTGTTGTCGCAAAAGTATTGTTCCTATAAAATAGGGTAAATTAGGGTAAAATTGACTTAATAGTCAAAATCGCATTATGATTAGTTGCGTTTTTCTTTTCAGACGCCCATGCAAGTGTGAAAAGGATGCAGATTTTCTGGAGCACACTCAAAACGTCTACATTCCTGTGGAGAACGTCTTTTCTATGTTAGACGACTCTGAATCCTTGAATTTTATCGTTCGGATTGGTAAGTACTTGTAAGCTGCACTAAGAAATGTTCCTAAGTGTAAATTAAGTAAAGAAATGATTTTTACGAGTGACATCGAGGGAAAACATGACAAAGTTTAGATAAAGTTCGACTTAAGAGGAGTATCAACGCCAACGACCTTGAAACTGAAAATCCCTGTCGGGCTCATCGAAAATTGTTGATTATTTCATGACGGAATGTCGTAGAACTTTTTTTTTATGCACAGATTGTAGGTGACATTGTTTCCTACATTTTGGTGTAGTTTTAAGACAAGAACCTCCTATTGGTGCAAAGCCTATCCAAATTTTAGACAAAAAATGTTTGATTTAGCTAAAATGTCGATAGGCTTCAATACGTTTCGACATATTTGTATGGAAACTGCACTAAAATATCGGAAACAATGTCGCCTACAATCTGTACACAAAACAAAGTTCTACGACATTCCGTCATGAAAAAATCAACAA
Source organism: Idaea biselata (assembly GCA_958496205.1). Lineage (NCBI taxonomy): Eukaryota > Metazoa > Arthropoda > Insecta > Lepidoptera > Geometridae > Idaea > Idaea biselata. Next base: position 6,558,569 of record OY292399.1, read on the forward strand.
TTTTCGAAGCGCCCGACATGGATTTTCAGTTTTTCAGTACAGGGCCCTTAAAGAAAAAGACATTGGTGCGCGGTCGCCCAGGACCCAGGATTCGAAACCACGACCTTCGTAACAACACCGCTCTATGCTGAAATATAAACGATGTCGATTGTCGAGATATCACGGCAAACGGGTAGACGTGTTTCTTGTAAATTAAAAATTCCTTGCGAGCAGCAGCTGCGAACATTTTGTTTATTTGTCTGTATCTATCTTTTTATTTACTTGTCTGTGATTTAAAACGTAAGTTTGTTTTATGGTTTCGTAGCGAAATAGCTAATTTTTATTTTATTCTTTAGACAAAGAAATATTGTACCTATTGTTAAGTGAACTTTCTACTGAGACTCAATAACAACCTCGTTTTCGTGTGTTTATTTGTTTTAAGGAAAGAATGAAAATACACTCTGACAGACAGGTATACGATTAGTGGCCAGGCCACAGTAACGGGAACGTCAATGCCTATCATCGCGATAAATCGATAGTTAATGCAATAATTTTAACGCGTTAATGGAGTGGCTAATCCAACATTCAACGACCATCATCGCGATATTTAACGGCATTTCCAGGCAATGTGGCCAAGACATAACACATAAGACATAGGTACACAAAACGCAAAAACTACTCAACACAATCTTTCTAAATCAATCTAAAATGTGACTTCCTACAATTTGGATATGGACTAAACACCTTTGGAGGTGTTTAGTCCATATCCAAATTGTATCCAAAATAAATCAATGTTAATATTACTTTTACAACTAACACAATTGGAACTCATAATTTTGTATTTCCCGGGTCTTAATCGCGTAATTTTTAACTTTTTAAAACGTCAACGTCGAGGTAAGAAAATTAAAAAGTTAAAAATCACGCAATTAAGACCCGGGAAATACAAAATTATGAATGTTAATTTCAATTACTAATACGTGCATTTTATTCTTCTTTCAGGTGAAGCTGAAAACCTGCCCCTGCTAGAAACACCGACGGAGAGCGAAAGCCTTATACTTCTAGCCAACGATCTTGAAAATAAAGAGTTAAAGGATTGAATATGAATAAGATTAGATAAAAAATTTGATGTTCACAAAACTACATATTTTTATTCATTATCTAATAAACCTATTTTTATTTATCATCGTGACTCTCTTCAGTTTAAAGGGAAAGAATATATTACTAATCGTGCATTAGTGAATGGTATTAATTTTATCAGTTACAAGTTTACTGACATTTTTAACACCACATTTTACATGGATTTTTTGAGGTTAAAATGTTTTATAACTAAAGTGTGTCGTGCAAACACCTTTATGCATGATTTTCCTAATACATACTTAGGTGCTATAAAAATGTGTTGAATGAAAACTATGCACAGTAAACCCGCGTATTTACTTCACTTTTATTTATTTATTTTGAATATTAAAGCCTTCATTTTTGGGTCATAAATTTATAATTAAGTGATAAACCAGTAATAACTATAAATAAATATTTTTATTATGTATTAAAATTTGGTATATATTTATTGTCTTATTTTAATAGTCCCCGCTTATATAGCCTTATCAATAAACGTGGAGTAAAGTCGGAGTAGTATGAACAAGCTTTGTCTTTTTCCGTGACAAGAACTTTCCAAGTTACTCTGACTTTAATCTACGTTTATTTATAAGGCTAATAGAGTTTAAAAATAATAATTAGTGGTTATAAGCTTGGTTAAGTCATCTCATATAACTTAACGCATATACCCGCTCCATTTTGTCGTGGGTAAAAATAACGTGGACGTTATACAGTAGGTACTTGAGTAAATAACGTTATTTTTTGTACGGATTATTTTAGAAGCTATCTCTAATTATACGTTGACCTTTTTATGGGTTACAAAGAAAACCATTCCTGCTTTGTAATTTTATTTAATCACCTTTTTAGTAAAACATAAAAAGGTTTTATTAAGATCTGCAAAGAAATACAATGACCTATTATTCAGAGGTAAAAATAGATTTAACTTCTAACTGTCTAAGCAATTAAATTGAGAGAATTTTCAAACATAACGTTTAAAAAAGGGGAATTTGCGTATGCGCATTGTGAATGCATATTTTTCCTTAAAAAAAACTATAGTTAAAATTGCCTTGAGCAAATTAATAGTAGATTGTATGACAAGGGAGTAAAATAGTATTTTTACTGTGAGGGCGCTACTTTGAATCACGAGCAAAGCGAATGATTCTTTTATGGAATCCCTCGCTACGCTCGCTCGCTCATTCATCTTAAAAATGGTAAATATTTGGGTATGGTATTGTATGGCCATGGTGGCATGGGTCTTGTTATTCCGTTCTTTGAATAATATTTGTAAACATAAAACGACACAAAAGCTATACTTCTTTGCTAGCCTTATTACTACTACCTACACCAATTCGAACGTCTACGAACTCTGTAATAGGTAAATGAAAAGAAAACTAAAAACTTTTTCTTATAAGCAGTAGGTACCTTCCTATACCTTGATTGCAGTAGGCACCTATTCAGTTAGAACTTAGATAGATTCTATTTGGATAAGTAATTTATCTCAATACCTACAAACTGTAAAGAAAACTGCTATTGTAAATGTTCAAATCTCATTAGTATTCCAAGCTATCCCTCACAAAAGTCATTAAACTCTAGACGTAACCTAACCTAACAATAGTGAATACGGAATATCGGAAATAGCAAACGGCACAAAGCAAAATATTCCTTTGAAACTATTCTTTCTACATTCAGACTACATTTGCAAAGCATTTTTTCTTTTCATTTCCTTTTGTATCGTCAATAAAAATAACCATTTACTCGCAAAAAGAAAATGATTGAAGATGTAACATAGACGAATCCTTTAATTTAGAATCCATTTTAAATGACGGTCGAATATTAAAATGCTACTCAAAATGTAAGGGCTACTTATGCAATTAAGCAGCTTTTATTGCGGTTGGCGGTAAACTCGATAATTTGCATTACTAGTTTAAGAGGAGTACGACCTTGAAACTGAAAATCCCTGTCGGGCTCATCGAAAATTGTTGATTATTTCATGACGGAATGTCGTAGAACTTTTTTTTGTGCACAGATTGTAGGTGACATTGTTTCCTACATTTTGGTGTAGTTTTAAGATAAGAACCTCCTATTGGTGCAAAGCCTATCCAAATTTTAGACAAAAAATGTCTGATTTGGCTAAAATGTCGATAGGCTTCAATACGTTTCGACATATTTGTATGAAAACTGCACTAAAATATCGGAAACAATGTCACCTACAATCTGTGCACAAAAAAAAGTTCTACGACATTCCGTCATGAAATAATCAACAATTTTCGATGAGCCCGACAGGGATTTTCAGTTTCAAGGTCGTTGGCGTATATACTCCTCTTAAATCTAGAAGCTGTTTAATTGTTTAAGATGCCTTTAAATTTTGAACTGCGTTTCAATAATCGGCCCAGAATTATTAGTACCTACCTATTTAGTGTAAATAAATAATGATCGGATTAACTCTTAAGCTTTTACCAAACAGCAGTGTGTAGGTAAATATAAGTGACGCCTAACTCGGAAGCCTCGGGCGGGACATGGCTGAAGCAACGAAAATTTTGTAAAACGGCTTTGGAAGGACTCTAGAGCGACTGGAAGCGACAATGCATATGTTTTGAAGTTGAAATTGAGAAGAGAACGAACTTTATCAAAACCCGACTTACATTTAGAAGCGTGTTGAGTGACGGTGAGTATTTTGAACCTTATATTTTAAAAGTTTGGGCAAACTCATCAGGATTATATCTAAAAATGACGGGACAGGAACGATATCTAAAAGTTTTCACAGATTGAAATTCCATTTAAATGTCAAAAGCGGTCACATGTGTCAAAATTATTATTTTGACAGCTATAAACTGTAAAAATACTGTTTAACCCTCATTAGCATGCGACTATTCGTTAATTTAACAGCCAATTGAAAGCCACATTAAACATTGTTTGCGGAATTTAAAGGCATTTCAGTAAATAATTTACAATGAGTCAGGTTTAATTGGCATATTGTACAAAAACCCTGTGTCGTTGAAAATAATGCCGTAAATCATGGAACAAAATTATGAAAGCATGAAATTTATTACATAAGCGTCCGCTTGCAAATTTTCGTCGCGGGGTAATTTTCTATACAATGGGTACGTACATTATTTTTGATATTTCTGTTGTGGCTCGTTTGGTACGTGTGGCCCCTTTGTACAAACGACGTTATCTTGTTGTTGTATCAAAATAATGAACTGACATTAGTTCTTGGTTTAGGCAGAATGAAGAAATATAACAATGTTGGTTACGCTTTTGTACGTAGACAATGAAAAATATACATTCTTATTTGTTTCTCAAAGAAATAAGATTTTATTGGTACTATCCTCACTTAGCAACCCCTTTTAGATACAACAAGTTTGATAAGTCTAACGGAGGCTAACTGGCAACGAAGGACAATTCAATAAACTCTACAATTTAGCTCCTGTCTTTCCGTAGCCGTTGTCAAACAAAATATGTACAGAGGATTACAAAATTCCTAAGCAAACTACATCTTAAACTTGCGCTTAACCTGACGTTGAGGCGCAGAGCATTCCTCCAGTCACAACCTCATTCCGTATGAATTAATTCTGCCGAAATTAATTCTGACTACACCTTCCCGGTTTATAGGTAACAGTTTGTTCTTATTACGTTCCCACAATTGTTATAGCGCCTGACAAAATTAAATCCGGCAGCATTGTTGAGAAGCAGTGTTTTGAAATGTCTAAATTTTGTGTTAAGACCCACCGTGTTCCCAAATGAGCTTTGAGACATATTTACTCCAGGTGATAGCGTGTATAACTCAGTAATTTTCTTGGCTGCAGACGGTATTAGAATTGATGTGTTGACGGAATTGAGAAATATATCTCTCTTTATGTAATCACTAGCTGCGTTCCGCGGTTTCACCCGCGTAAGTCCCGATCCCGTGGGCATATCAAAAGTAGCCTAGCCTATGTTACTCAGGGTGAATCTAGCTATTTAATGGTGAAAGAATTTTTGAATCGCCACATTAATTTTTGAGTTAATTCATTACAAACATACACACACGCACGCACACACAAAAATACAAATTTTTCCTCTTTATAATATTATAGTGTAGACTAGCTATGTCCCGCGGTTTTACTTCCATAAGTTTCAATACTGCATTCTACAAGCATTGTTCAAATCGAGCCTTTGTTGATAAACAATCTGGGAGATAATGCATAATCGGTAATTCACCTTGTCACGTGGGTTCCCGTGTGGCGCAATGGTTGGCGCCCTCGCCCGGCAAGAGCGCTTGACAGGATTCCTCACGTGACTGGATTCGAAACTGTGCCCTTGCACAGGTTCGAATCTTGTCACGTAAGGATTTTTGATAGTGCATATCTTCTTGTAAATATATTTCTAAATCGCGTAAATTAAAAAAGTTTACATGTTTATATTCAGAGTGGTTTCTAGTTTATGAAAACTCTATGAATATTTGATGATGAATGGTTTATCGTTTCATTAATTTGATTAATGGAATCAATGAATATGAGGAAACATTGAATATTTGACAAACTGTTAAAGTCAACACGACAAAGGTTCATAAATTGTTAAACTATTATTTGACAGTTAGATTTATAAATTTAGTTAACGGACCATAATTCAGAAATAAAAAATGGGCAATAACTTTTATTCTCCTTATGACAAAACTTAATCGGCTTACTAATTTTTTACGAACGAAGGACCGATAGTAAGTTTTATATTTTTTTAAATTTTGACATTCGAAATTTAAAATTCGTATTTAACCGAAATAGGACATAAACGATTGTTCGTTCATAAAAGGCAAATGAGCTCTGAGTGAAAACCAAAGTTTCTTGTCAGGTTTTGAATCATTTAGGCTTCGAGAGACAAGAAATATTAGAAGACTTACGTTATTCAAAGACTTACGAATAACGTAAGTCTTCTATGATCTGACTTTAAACTAGTCTTTCACTTAGACTTCGTTTTGTAACATAACAACCCTTGTGAGTTTAGTCCATGATTAATAGTTGAAAAATGGGTCATCATCATCATTTCAGCTGTAAGAAGTCCACTGCTGGACATAAGCCTCCCTCATAGATTTCCAGATGCTTCGGTCATAAGTGGCCTGCATCCATCGTGAACCCGCGGCCTTAACCAAGTCGTCCGTCCATCTCGTTGGTGGACGTCCAACGCTGCGCTTTCCGATCCGCGGTCTCCATTCGAGAACTTTTCGGCCCCAACCATCTGCTATCCGTGCTATATGTCCTGCCCACTGCCACTTCAAGACGAAAGTCATGTCTAATGCCCATGCACCTACCTGTTATGGTTGAGAATTCGGCTCTCGAAGTTGTTGACGCGTACGTATACCTAGGACAGACAGTCCAGTTAGGTAGGTTCAACTTCGAGAAAGAGGTCAATCGTCGAATCCAGGTCGGATGGGCAGCGTTCGGGAAGCTCCGCAACGTCTTTTCGTCTAAAATACCTCAGTGCCTTAAGACGAAAGTCTTCAATCAGTGTGTGTTGCCAGTGATGACATACGGATCCAAACGTGGTGCTTCACTATAGGCCTTATGAATAAGCTTAGAGTTGCTCAAAGAGCTATGGAGAGAGCTATGCTCGGGGTTTCTCTACGGGATCGAATCAGAAATGAGGAGATACGTAGAAGAACGAGGGTCACCGACATAGCCAAACGGAAAAATGGGTAGGTATGAAAAATACTTTTTATTTTGTTGAATAGGTACGGACAATAATGTTCGTTATTGTTGTACTATTTGAATAAGGCCAAGTTCGTGTCAAGTTAAAACACTTGTATTGTATGAATGAGTAAAACGCAAATGGCGGGACATAGCTACATTGTTTCTTTAGTGACTTCGGAACCCTAAAATGACAATCGGTAGATCAATAATCTAACTATCAACATACGTAATGACACCTTATTTGCACTATTATGGTAGTATATCAGTTGTCCAGTAGGTACCCATGGTATAAAAAAAACAATAAAACCTAAAGACTCTTCCAATCCCTCCAAAACCAAACCCTTTCCATCCAAAGGTTGCCTAAAAGACATCGCTTTTAGCAATAAGGTCGCCCATTTGTATAACGTTTTATTTACATGTGATGTATGTTGTTAAACTAATTGTAGGTAATTGTGTGTTGTGCAAATAAGGCATTCATTTATTCATCTATCTATACCACAAAATACACACATCAACATCGTCTAGGGATATTTTATATAAAGTTCTTAAACTTAAAAAATACTGGCCGATTTAAAAATATTTTAATGGAACCTTATTGTGTAGGCCTTATTGTATGATTCCAAATTTGAATTAAAAAAAATTTAATTAATAACATAAGATTAGCGCGGTAATTATTGTAGCGAGTTCAAAGGTTTAAATTTACTTAACGCAGTTTTAAGCATTTTGTTTAAACAAATTGAAGTTTTAATATTTTTTTTTGATTAATTACAATTTAATACAACTGTATGCATCATGCAGCGGCGTCATTTAACAAGAAACGAAATGTTAGGGGAAGTAGGAATGCTCCAAGCTGGGGCTACTCAACGGAGTATTGCCGAGGAAATTGGAACAAGACAAAACGTGATATCAAGATTGTGGTCACGTTATCGTGCTACTGGTGAAGTGGCTGAAAGGCATCCAGGCGGAAAGCGGATAACTACCCAAAGACAAGACCGATTTTTGCAAGTGGCCGCGAGAAGACAACCATATGTTACGGCCATGCAGTTGGTTCAAACGCTCCAGTCAGACCACCAGGTGCTTGTCAGTGACCAAACTGTGAGGAGAAGACTGCACGAGGCTAACCTTCATTTTCGCAGGCCGCTTCGTACTCTAGCACTACGCAGAGGAAATCGTGGACGAAGATTACAGTGGGCTAGAGAACGTTTGCCTTGGGAAGATATCGAGTGGTCGGTAGTGTTATTTACCGATGAGTCCCGATTCGGATTTCATCCTGATTCACGTAGAGTACGCGTATGGCGAGCTTCTGGTCGTGACAACCGTCTGCAACACCCTCAGGAGGTCCATCCATACCATGGCGGAACAATTATGGTTTGGGAGGGAATTCGTATTGGTGGAAGAACAGACCTCGTTTGGATCAGAAACACTATGACTGCCGAAAAATACCGTAATCAGGTGCTAGCACCAATAATCTATCCCCACCGACTGCAAATGGGCCAAGTTTTCACGCTCATGCACGACAACGCCCGTCCGCACACTGCGCGAGTGGTGACCAGCTGGCTAGAGGAGCACGACGTGTCGGTCTTAGACTGGCCCGCGCAGTCACCAGACCTAAACCCCATAGAGCACGCGTGGGATATGCTTCAAAGAAGGGCTTTGAGGAATTTGCCTCCAAATGTTGCGACTGAAGAGCAACTTTTTTTACATCTTAGCAGGACCTGGGACAATATTCCGCAGCAAGATATTGACAACCTGATTCAAAGCATGAAAAAACCGTTGCAGGGCCGTGATTAACGTCATGGGTGGTTTTACTGACTACTAATTTTAACTTCAAATAAAAAAACCTAATAATTTCGTTTTTCTTTATTTTTTTTCTTAGATAGACATTTTATCTTAAATTTAACATTATTTCACTTTTTGCGTTTTTTAAAATAAAAAAATATTTAAGCATAAAACAATATTTTGTGGTATTCTAAATCACAGTCTGATAAGTAGGCTTTACAAAAATATATACATGTTGTTTGTTAGGAAACACAATTTTTGAGTAAATTGAGAAATTCTAAATATCCCTAGACGGTGTTGATGTGTGTACATAAATAGTACAAGTATTAGGTCATTACATATGAAATTGGCGTTTTGTAAGGGAGGAACATAAAGTCTTTTTTTTTTATAATAATATATTTATTTAATCAAAGTATGTACCATTGCTATCTATGCACTTTTGCCATCTCATAGGTAGTTCATTGATCCCTTTACTAAAAAAACCATTAGGACGAGAATCAATGAAATCTTTGAAGGCGCTTTGGACTGCCCCATCGGAGTTGAATTTTTTCCCTTGCAAGAAGTTATCCAAATTTCGAAAAAAATGGTAATCTGTTGGAACCAGGTCCGGGGAGTACGGTGGATGTCTTAGACATTCCAATTGAAGCTCCTCTAATTTGGCAGCCGTCTGTTGTGCAGTGTGTGGTCTAATAATAATAATAATAATCCCTAGCCGATCTCGGCCATAGTGACTGTTTAGGCTATGTATTATGACGACACAGTTCTTCTCGTCTATGATGTGCTCGCACGTGACTTATGTACCCGATTTTTGCAGAGAAACCTCTACCGCAAGTCGGGCACGTCAACACACCATCCACAATATTATAGGAAGTGGGCCTAAGTGTGTGGTCTAGCGTTGTCCTGAAGCAGCAGTGGCCTAGAGCGATTGACCAACCTCGGTTGTTTAGCAGCTAGCTTTACCATCATGGTTTGCAGTTGCTGACAATAGATATCTGCTGTAATCGTCTGGCCAAATTTAAGCAAGCTGTAGTGAACGACACCGGCACTAGTCCACCAAACGCTCACAAGTAACTTTTTTTGAGTCAATTTTCGCTTGGGGCAGGATTTGGCTGGTTCGCCAGGATTCAGCCATTGCGATGAGCGTTTCCGATTATCGTACAGGATCCACTTTTCATCACAGGTAATGATCCGATTTAAAATCCCTTCATTATTGTGCCGGTTGAGTAATGTAACGCAGCAGTTGACGCGCGTTTTTCGGTTTGCTGCACTCAATTCATGAGGTACCCACCTTTCAAGCTTTTTCACCTTTCCAATTTGCTTCAAGTGGATTAAAATAGTTTTATCACTAACACCGCAGCCTGCAGCTAACTCGGACGTGGTTTGCGATGGATCTGCTTCCACAATAGCTTTCAATTCTTCATTAGCAACTTTAGTCTCCGGCCGTCCACGGGGCTTGTTCTGCAGGTCGAAATTTCCAGAACGAAAACGTTGGAACCAAAAACGCACTGTGTTTTCTTTTGCGACACCGCCACTATACACATCATTAATCCTTCGAGCCGTTTCTGCAGCACTGGTACCACGGTGGAACTCGTACTCGTAAATAACGCGATATTTCAAGTTTTCCATTTTGTAAACTGCGTGACGCAAAGAAAAAACCAAACGAGGACAAAACAAATGAATTACGGTTTTCGAAATACAAATGTATGAATAAATAGCTGTATAAATTTGAAATTGGAATCCCTAACCAAAGAAGAGATATTTGAGATCAAAGTGGCCAGTACGACAAAACGCCAATTTCATATGTAAGGACCTAATATATACTAATATTATAAAGAGGTAACGTTGATAACATTTATGTATGTACCTATGTATTTTCTGGGTAATCTCTGAAACACCTGGACCGATTTCAAAAATTCTTTCACCATTAGAATGTGACTTTCATTCTATTGGTGAAAGAATCGGAATACGGAATCGGGACTTACGCGGTTCATTATAATCCAAATAGGTTAATACTAACCTAATGGGTACTAAAGATAGAAAATTATCCATAGGCCCAAACTCAATCTGCATTTCCAATTTACACAAAGTTAGGTAATACTCATCGTCAATTGTCAGGAGTCGCATTTGATTCCTACAAATTACATACCATCTGTGATTTACTCTGAGCTGCCTTATTTGTAGTTACTTCTCGATCTCATTTAAATTTCCCTTTGTGACTTCTCTGTGAGGTACTTTTAGAGATACTACGTGTTTCGTGATATTCCTGACGAGACGTACATCGTACATACACGCAATCCCCAATGTAATAGTGTTTGCATTTTACTGTACCTTTTACCTTTATAAAGTATTTTCTTTAGAAATGAAAGAAAAATAAACTTACAGATACACACAAAAAGAAGAAAAAGAAAAATGTTTTTACGGATTGTGCAGAAATAAAAACAGTAGAATAAAAAGGCTGTTTGATTTAAAGTTTACATTGTGCCAACTATTTTTTCATTCCGAAGGTCGTTGTTTCGAATCCTTGCCCACCGCGCAATCCGCGCACCAATGTCTTCTTCAAGAAAAAGTTATGTGCGCTATTAAAACATGCAGCGCTTTTTACAGTGCAGGAAAACATAGCGAGAAAACCCGAGCCGCGTCTTAAAATCACGTACAATGGCCCATTTATGAGGCTACGTGTGAAAAACGCCAACAAAAACCTTAATTTCTACTGTAATACGTAAATATGTCCTCGGAAAATGAAAATGCAGTATAAAACTGTATGGTCTGTAAAGATTTTTGGTATGATACTTTCATATGTTTGCACACTGAATAAAATAACTATGTTTTGCGTTAAAGATAGAACTTTCAACTTCTGCTGGAGTTAAAACTTTGAACTGTTATAAGTAAGTACTGTTTAACAAAACTTTCAAGACCTGCTGTAAAGTTGAATACAATCAGATAAATAGTGAGTTTTTTAGTCTAACGTGAATCCTACTGTGAATCTGTGAAAAGGAAGATTCTAAGAAAAACGCCAGTGGAACAAGATCCGACTCGTCTTCTTTAGACTGCATTAAAAGCTGCGTGGCTGATGCTTAAGGGCGTGGTAACAAGCTGTTGACGAAGCTTGCCACCAAGAAACTCCTTTTGGTCGCCTTTTACGACGGACGGAGGATATATTCTTTTAGACCCGGGCTATACAGGCCTTAAACTGTACTTAAACTTGTGATAGCTTACTCACAAGAGCAAGACGAAGCATTAAGCCATAGGGTGATTTTTTAACACGACTGTAAAATACCTGAACAAAAGTGTCGCTATGTTCGAAATACTATCGAAAGGAAATATCATATTGTCATATCTGAAATGTACTAAATATCACTTCAAAGTTTTCAATTGGTTGTTTATACTAAACTACCTACATAACAGTTACTGTTAATTATTTTTATTGACCCAAAAGATTAGATTAGGGATCAAGACGTAACTTCCTTAATTAAATTACCTACTTCGGATTCTCAAAGGAATGATCAATCGCATCCCGTGAGATTGTTATGAGGCCGTTAAGAAACCTTATTAATTAAGAATGGACTTTTCCAGGGTCACGCGACTGATCGTAAATGAAACAAGGTGCGTGCGCCGAGGGTTTATTTTTAATATTATTAGATTTTTCTTAGATTTTCGCGATGTTTTAAGACTTTTCTAGGTGTTTTCAAACCCCCCGCTCATGGGAAGGGATTTATTTTAAAGAGGAGTTTATAATAAAATCATTTATTGTTTCGACTTTACCTGTTAATAGAGAGTTTTTTTTTTGGAAATTTGTCTATTTTTACCTACTTACCTACCTATTATTTTACTTAAGTAAGCCAATTTCCTTATGAACCAAACGATACTAAAATCACGGTTTTAATTATTGATATTTTTTAAAAGTTTATTTTGATAGATATGGGTTTGATCACTGTTACATCAGATGATGATGTAGAAATCTAAAATGTAGTACGTTCTCATGCGTAGAAAATACTTGTTGCACGAAACAGTGTATCTAAGGGCCCTTAAGTACCTACACTGTTTCTCACTTTGATATTGAATAGATTTCGCCTTCCATTTCCTATTCAAACTATGTTTCATGTGAGATTTTTGAGATGTGCTGAAGCAATAACATAACGTATGAAACTCGATTTATTCTTCCCGTGCGCAAGTGCTACTAAGGAAGACTAGCTAACCTGGAGTTCTCTCCACACGGCGGCAGGTAAACTATTTCGTTTTAAAGAGTGTTGGTGTCAGGCAGACGGCTGGTCGTCGTTTGGTCTGTTACTAAGATTTAGTAACGTTAGTAACATAGAACATATAACAACAAACGAGGAACTCATTAGTCTAGCTGCACCTACGGATCTAGAATGGTCGTACGGGTTAAGCAACGCTTGGCGCAGTCATTACTTCGATGGGTGACCGATAAATGATGTGGCAAAAATAATTTTCTCGAGCACCTTGTGCCTCGGACGGCACGTTAAGCAGTTGATCCCGGTTGTTATCTCTGATAGCAGTCGGAACAAGTAAGAGGCCTTAAGGCGACCTGAAAACTCTAACATTATGTGAGCCACACCACTATACGATAAAAGAAAGAAAAGAACAAGCGTATTTTTCAGTAAATTTCCAAACTTTATTAAATCGGTTTTAACGTACAAATTGACGTGTCAAACACATCTTGGGTGATTTATTATATCAAACACTAGCTGCGTTCCGTGGTTTCACCCGCGTAAGTCCCGGTCCCGTGGGAAAATTGGGATCAAAAGTAGCCTATGTTACTCCTCGATAATGTAGCATTCTTTTCGTAACAGAATTTATGAAATCGGTCCAGTAGTTTTTGAGTTTATTCATTACAAACAACGACACACACACACACAAATATAAATCTTTCCTCATTATACTATTAATGTAGATGTAGATAGTGTAGATTAATATATGACTGTTACTGCTGTAACCTAATCAATCCAACGATTAATTCTACTTAAGTAGGTAGGTACTATCGAACGGGAATCAAGCTAAGCTAAGCTAGATAGTCACTCATCAATATTCATGTTCACTCACTCGAACTAAAACCTTGAGCACATTGGTTAATTTGAATAACTATCAACTTGATTGGCATATAATCTGATCGTTTCAGGTACTCATACCGACATTTTACGGTCAACGTAAGTAAAAGGTAAGGATGAAAAAGGGTAGAGAATACGTTCGGGTAGGTATTTAAAGACCCATCCGTTTACTTCCTACTTCTAAGTGCTTTTAAACGACGACGTTCTGTACAAATACGAATACTTACATATTGTTTCATCATTGACTGAAGACGGGTCCAGGCTGACTCGAGACTGACCGGATTTTTTAAGCATAACTTTTAATATTTCTTATATTTTTATTGCTCAAGGCATTTTTACTTGAAATATTGTACAATGAAAAATACATCATCAAAAATCCTCCCATGACAGGATTCGTCCCTGTGCCCCTCGCTAACATAACTCGCTCGCTGTGCATAATTCTTAGTTAACTTTCCACCATATGAGTCTCAACTTGGTACTCGATGAGGTAGGGTTGACCCCCTGAATGGGACCATAAAAATGAACTGACTAAAGACGGGCCTAGGCTGATCGCGACCGACCAAGATTTTTAGGTATAACTTTTAGTTTACTTTCCACCATATTTCCAGTCTATAATCAGAAAATACAGAGATGTAACACTTAACATGTAACACGTTTACAAGACAGATTATTAAACATTTTGTAATTGTTCCTGAAAAAACTTAAATAAGGTAAAATAAAAAATAAAACTATTTTTTTCAGTTTTAATCAGGTTGCATTTAATAAAGAAGCAGCTCTCTAAGCTTCCATTCCATTCTTTCTTTCTTTTGCTCTTCTTTAGGGTAGATCCTTACCTACCTTAACCTTTACAGGCCGAGACCTTTACGTCTCATCTTCAGGGCGACCTGTTTGGTTATAAATTCTGTGAATAGCGACGCCATTTAGCCGTATGATTTGCTACTTAGCTTGTATTACGGTGACTAGACAACGAATATAATTTTTTTTATCCAAATCGGACCAGAAAAAAGATGTTTTAAGCATATACCCGCACCCGGCGGGAATCGAACCCGCAACCTTCTGTATTGCAGTCGGGACATTCGCATAATGCGCCACAGAGGTCATAAAGATCCTTAGAAATTGTTTGCACAATAAATACATTGAGATATTATGGGCTATAGGCAATCTTATTATCTATTATTATTCCTGTACCTGGATTTACTTAATCCGGACAAAGTATCCGGTTTTGTGACGTTGGTATTGAACCGGATTTAACCGATTTCGAAATTGTGAGAGGCTTGATTTTGCCTATAGTAAATTGTATTTAGGTCTCCCGCGATTTAGAATTTTCCTTCCTGGGACCAAAAGACTCTGTAAAGATTTTTAGTACATAAATAAACTTTTTATTATTATTTTATTTATCCCCGTAAGAGTCCTGCGGTTTTACCCGCGTAAGTCCCGATCCCGTGGGAATATCGGGATCAAAAGTAAGATCTACCCGGCCACATACATTCATAGCGTAAGCAGGAATATTCGCCGTAGCCCGCTAATGTAGCCCCAGCATTAAGTAAGGCCTTTCTTTACGTCTGTATGTATGGCTATAACTAGGTAGGTACGTACATATAAAAACAATGTCTTGTAAAGCTATTAACTGAGCAAATTGCTTTTATCTTAGAAACTCATTTTTATTCTATTTTATTCACTCATTTTAAATTATCCACGACTAGACAAAGTGTGGTTTTAACACAATACCCGTGAGACGCCGAGTTTTCAATCTTGTAGCTTAACAAAGTCACCCTGTAGAAAATAAATCTGTTGTTCAAAAGAAAAATGATTAAAAATTCTGCATTAAAAATCAACGTTATTTTGTGTTGTAGGTACACGTACATTTTTGACGACAAAGTCACTTCACTTAAAATAACTAAGAACAATTAGCGTGGACGTTTCTTACCTGCCGTGTATTAACTAAATACTATAAATATTAACTATAGTTTAGTTATAGTACTATTAGTTCAGGATCCCTGGTACATTTTTGTAATTGATTACTAAAAAGTTAATTTTCCGTGAGAAACTTCATTTTGATGAGACGCCCAACAATTTTCTATACCAAACTCTCGATTGAACAGTCATATTGTACTACAAATTGCGTGGTCGGTTATCCCGGTCCTACGCTCAAAAGTAGTAGTACAGATCCTACCTCTGTTATCTACCACAATCGAGAGTTTCGTATAGGTTATTGTTAGGCGTGTCATCAAAATGAAGCTACTCATAGAAAACTAGCTTGATAGTCAGCTACTCATAGAATGTACCAGTGATCCTGGACTATATTGTTAATTTTTTGGAAAATTTTCGATAATTGATCATTTTGAAAGTGGCATAAGTAAGTCGCGGGTACCTAACAAAACAGTTACGAGGAATGGTTCCACTGTGGTCTTTCTACATTCACACGTGACTCTGAAGACCGCCCCGTTGCTGCGCTCGCTACGAATAAGAGCTACGAGACTGGTGCGGTGCTACGAGTCGTAGCATAGTACCGATGGCCGTGTCGTGATTTTGGCTTTGATAATTGTAGCCTATGATTATCAAAGTATTATTATTTATTTTCTTAATGGTTTTTGTTCCATTGTAACATGGTTGAAACGTCGAGGTAAGAAAATAAATAATAATACACTATTAAGAGGGTGGGTACTGTTACCATTTCCATACAAACATAATACCAAAATAAATTATGAAAAATTTAGTTTTCTACCCTAATATTGGTATTATTCGGATTAAGATTTTACTTTTACAGGGCCCCCACCACAAGGTTATCCAAAATTTTCATTCGAAATGAAATAAAACGGAAATACATTTCGTTCATTTATACAGCGTAAATTACTTTTTATTAGGAATAATATAAAACTAATAAGATGTAAATGAGATGTAAACTAGTAATTTACGCTGGAAAAATGAACGAAATGTATTTCCGTTTCATTTCATTTCGAATGAATATTTTGGAAAACCTTGTGGTGGGGGCCCTTTAAAAGTAAAATCTTAATCCGAATAATACCAATATTAGGGTAGAAAACTAAATTGATCATAATTTATTTTGGTATTATGTTTGTATGTAAATGGTAACAGTACCCACCCTCTTAAGACGCGGAAAAATGTACCTTTGTTAACAAATCGTGTGAATTTAAAAAGTTTATGATTATCAAAACCGAAATCACGGCAGGTTCAAATAATTATCACGTTTCTCATCTGGATAATGTGTATGACTCCTTAGTCACTAGGTAATGGATTAGGCGAACTCTTAAAATGATAGTCTCCATTCTCTTTCACAATAAAAATTTTTTTAACTACGTTTGTATGGAGAAAGAGAATGGAGACTATCCTCTTAATCAGTATTAGTGACTAAGGATTTCATAAAAATCAGTCTAAAAGTTAACAAAAAATATGTTGCCTATAATTTCGATTCGAACACGAACCGTGCTGCAGCTGCAATGCAGAAGCGGTATCATAACATAGCAGTAATATTGCAGTCACATTGGAAACCCATTGTTCCAGATTTTCTCAAATTCAAACTAAATATTCCATTGTATCCGATATTTAGATAACATGATACAGTAATGTAGGTGAAAGCAGAATTTTATGAGTTGAATTAGTAGGTATATGTATACAAGGAAATTCCATTGGATTAATACTTGAAAAAATAACGGTGACAGTCGGCACGTATATTATCTGTACCTGAAACTGAAGTCTTACTTCTATGTCGATTCGATACATATCTCTCCAATATCCTCTACCTAAAACAGGCAATAGCGGTACATCATTTTCCTGGATCATTGGGTCGTTGCCTGGAAGAGATTACCCATACGCCCATTAATAATGGATAAGGTCGGCCATAGTCCCAATTTTGTTTTCATTTTTTAGGACGTTCATTCAAAATTCAAAATTCATATATATTTATTCATTTAGAACGATGTATATACATACGTACGTTTTGAAACGTCGAGATTTTACTGTGGTTTCGGAACGCGCCCTCCGATGAGAAGAAACCACAAGAAACTCAAGTTCGACCGAAACTGGTTTTCTGGCCGAAACCGAAACTCACGTGGTCAAGTATAAAATTCCTTAAAATACTGAAATTTGGTGCATTTTATCCTTTATTCTGCATTCGAAAATGCCACCGAAACTTGATTTTTGGCCGAAACCAAAACCGAACTTTCGGTCTGATACTACTATGAACGCATTATTATTGACGCAGTTAAAACCAGGCTTAAAGCATTTAAACCCCGGTACTAAACATTAAATATCCCCGATCAGAATAGGATAACTCGCAACATTCCATCACAACAGCTAAACATCGCAAAATTATATGGAACATCAACTCAGTTCCTAGAGCAAGCTACCTCTATAACTCAGAGCAATAGAAATAGCAACAATGATCATTAGTCACAGTCTCGGAACCCATGTTTCTGAGCGCACGTGACATTGGCATATCTGTGACGCGGTATACGTCACGTATCCACCCTTGAGACGCAGTAAATTTGTCATGTCAAAGGCAGATGATTGATAAAATGATAGCCATTTGGAATTTATGATGTTGCCGAGTTATTGATATTCTTCCTACTTACCTACATAATTCTTAATAAGGTCTAACGTGCGTTTCTTTAGCAGCGTCATGACGTAATTCCAGTTTCCACAGCGATCGGAGCGGGGTCATTATTAATTGAGTCTTCTAAATATTAAAATAACTCACAACGCGAAAAACTGGACTGGTCTTTTAGAGACAAGACTAGAAGGATAAAGGTCGCCTGATAGTGATCCATTTCAAACTCATCTCTGACGGACGAGCTTCACCAGTTCCAAAGTCAAACGGTTCAGGAAATTATTCGCACGCCTTTGAAAATATGGATCAAAATTCGAACGTCGTTGTTAGAATAGCTAGCATATAATAAATAATCTAAGTCACAACGATTATTTCCATAATGCAAAAGACTAGCATGACTATGAAAACGATTGTTGTGAGCCTAGTTAAACGAACTTATTAATGACCCCGGAAAACCGGGATTAAAGTTAAGGCTTAACACATAAGGCTAACGGCACAATCTAGCCGTGCAGCTTTAAAAAATGACGACGATGCAGGTACTGTGTTTGACAGATCACCGGACCAACAGAACGTCAAAGTCAGGTTGGTGAGGAGAGATGGAGAAGGAGCTCATTGAGCTCTCTCAATGAGGAGCTCATTATCTTAGCTGTACTTCCCGATCTTTCGTTAGGTCAAGTTTCCTTAAAACTCTAGGTCAGGTGAGCCACACGGAGTCATAAGAAAAAAAGTACAAGTTAGGTTAGTGTGTAAAAGCCTCTATGTAAAGCTTACCTTCCATCTTTCCAATCACGTCATGAAAAAAGAAAATTAGTTGTTTCTGAGAAAAATAGTAACAGACACACATGCATCCAAACAGAAGGTAAAACTAATTATTACGAGTATATTACCATACTTTTTTTGTTTTAAAAAATATAGTCTATTATTAAAGTATTACAGATTCTTCACATTCCTTTCTATCCAATTTTATTTCAATCACGTAGACTTTTGCTATCGATTCAATAACATTACTGCTCGAAAAATGAGATGGTTTTATGTCACAGAGCATTTCAAGTTGACAGGCAGGTCTATCTTGCCTCGGTTATTGTTCTAAGTTCTAATTGTTTCGCAAGGTCAAAGGGTAACTACGAGTAGGTAATTCAAAGGGTTCGAACAATAGCATTGCTCAATTTATAGAACTAAGTTCATATCATTTCAGTATTTTATCGTCGATATAAGTACCTAAATGGTACGAATCGGTTTCTATCAAATTCAGACTCACTTTTATAAATTGATGTATATTTATTATTCTTTCTTTTCTTTGATTTCTTTTTTTTTCTGACTGACTGACTGATCCACACACAGCCTAAATCGCTGATAGTAGAGAGCTGAAATTTGGAAAGTGTGTTCTTTATGAGATGTAGGTATCCGATAAGGTTTTTCGAAATACCCACGGGATCAGTACGTACGCAGATGAAACCGTGGGACACAGCTAGTTATTTTATAAGGTAACATAACTGAATCGTTTTATTTTTCGTTACAAGTATTTTCATTTTGAAAAGGTACCGAGTCTGAAAGGTGTTCATATATTTTTATCGGTACTAGTTGCACCTTGTGGTTTTGATCTGTTTTGAAACCATGGAATCATTAGGACATATAAAAGCGTAGGTACCTATCTAATTGGTCCAGTACTTTTTAAGTATTTAAATGGTAATCAACGCATAAACTTTCAAATTCAAGAATATGAAGAGCCAGGATGACCTTCAAAACAACTCATACTTTAGAACTTAGTAGGTAGATAGGCGCAGGATATAAAATAATATTGTCCGTTAACAATCAACGTAGTTTAATTTTATTAACAATGGGTGTCTTTATTGAATAAAGCGAAAGCTTAATTTATAATGTTACTAAGTAGGAATCAATTGAATTACGTTAGGAAAGACGTGATGGTGGAAATACAAAGCGATACGTCAAGAGCATGGTGCACGGACTCCGTCTCGATCAGTACCAGATGGCAGCCCCGAACAACCATCGACGATGACGCTTCGCTAGGCTGACTGTGATAGTAAGTCAACCTGATGATTTACAGCGGCGCCGCCGTCAAATATTATAAGTTTGTATAAAAATAAATAACTAACTAAACAACATCACATACTGTGCAGTGTGCACTCTAACCACATCTAACCCTCGAGATATCTAAAACATAAAGTCTAGAAGGAAGTTATTCTCCTCATACATAATTCCAACTACAACATTTACTACAACTCGTATCCCTACATAACCATGCAACAAGTTGTATCAAACGATTTATATCATAGACTTGCAACATTACTATGTTTCTGTTGTAAAACAAAGTGCATAGTACCATTTTATGAGTAACATAAAGTTATTTTTATAGATGTACCTTAAATTTGTTAAATTGAGTTCTTAGTTCGGTTCGTGTTTGCAATTTAGTTTGTGATTGGGTTATTTTATTGCTAGATTTATGGCTAAATATAAAATGGTCGTCGGTTTTCTCAGACCGTCTAGACAGGATTATAAGTAAGCTACTGGGGGTGAAACTGCTTGTTTACAGACCGTAGCATAACAGTTCTGCTTTGAATCTCACTTCAGACTATTCCAAAACAGAACATACGAGTATTTTACTATATTAGTTGGTTGGAAAGCCCATACTTACCATCTGTTTAGGATTGTATTGATGGGTTAAAAAAAACAGATCCGTAAAAATATGAAGAATTAATGTTGTGAAAGCGTAGAAATCTACTGAAATCTTTACTTAATATTATTAAGAGGTAACTTTGGTAACGTGTATGTATGTATATTGCGGGTAATCTCCGAAAACCACTGGACTGATTTCTAAAATTATTTTAACAACAGAAAGCTACATAGTCAGGGAGTTACATACTTTTGATCCCGATATTCCCACGGGATCAGGACTTACGCGGGTGTAACCGCGGGAATCGGCTAGTTAATTAATAAACGCTGAACGCGCAAGAAACTGATAGGCCAATACTACAGACAGATATTATCTACTATTCTATTAAATTTAAATGACCTGCTGCTGACAATTTTGATCTATTCAGTCGTACCCATAAAAGCGGAATAACCACTTTACCCTGAAATAAGAATTGGCCTTTTCTTCTAGTCCAGTTTATAGGTGGTTTATACACGCAACTTTTAAACCAAACTTTTTATGGGGTTGTCTTGTCAGTAGTGCCTGGGACATTGTTAGGTGAAGGCTTGCCCAGTACATATACGACCCTCACAACCTAGCCAGCCATGCCCAGAGAAAAAACCGGTCCGGCTAAGATGTGAGGTTTTTGACCAAGTTTCCATCATGAGAGCGATGTATAGAGCACATGTCTAACTTTATCGAAAGGGAAATGGAATAAATTCATAAATTCAAAAATTTATAATGAGTTGCTCAACTTGCTCATTGATGATATCACCCACCCACGTACTCAAAACAGACTGTGAATCTTAGTTGAAACATTCATCTCGGTGAACAACAATGTGTCATACAACCCGGTCACGTTTGACAAAGACGAGGCGGATCCTAACGAATGTTTGCTTCCCTCTCTTTTGTTTTTGTTTTATGTTTAGACGACTTCTTGACTATTCCTATTGTATTTTTATTTTATACATGACTGTGACTACATCGAAATCGAATTATCAATAACTGTAATCCAATTTTTTAGTCATGTTTATTGGATGTGGTTACAAAAGCTGTTTGCAAGGCCGGTACAGTACACGTAGGTACCTTGTTTAGAATGATATACAAAAACATTTTTTAAATTAAGTTGCTAAGTACCTACCTACTCATTTAAACATAGTGACAGTGTGTAGTGTAGTTAAAATAATAAAGATTCCTTATTTTAAGATAGGTACGGGTACTTGTTTTAAGATAGTCCGGGTTCAAAAGTCAGACTGTTTTGAACTCAAACAGAACTTAATTATTTTATGAGTTTAAGCTTGAAGTCCTGCTACTCATGGAAGACATTAAATTCTATTCTCCAACAGAAAAGAAAACTACTATTAGCAATTTCAGGACTCTACGGTGGGGAACCACTTTTGAACACTACTGTAGCGCGTCAGGTGACACAGACATTTTAAAAATGTTAGATAAATAATAATGTAATAAATTGATTATAAAATTGATTATATTTACCTTACATTCTATTTATTACTTTGTATGGTAGTCTAATTATAGTACCTATGGTAGTAAATTAATAGACATTTGCTGATGTAAATTATAGGTATCGACGATTCAAGATTTGTTTCACTGAATTCCCCAATGAGAATGCAAAGGCCGATTTTCGAAAAGCATTCAAGATCGTTTCGATCGGACATTTAACTAATTGCCTATCTTTTAAAGGATCTTAAAGCTTAGAAACCGATCGCTTCGGGTAATCTGTAAACAGTTTTGTGTGTTTCAGATTACTTTCAATGGATAAAACGATTCAACAGTAACTTTAAGATAACCTATTTAAAGAACGTAAAAGGCGACTATGGGATCTGGTGGAGATTAGCGAACCTTAAGATCTCCCATTGCGGTGGCGGATAAACTGATGAGGGTGCCAGGCAGGCGGCTGGACGTAAAAAGTATTGCCAAATCTATTTGCAGAAGGTATGGTCGTGAAAACTTGCCTACTGATCCGACCTCAAATAAATAAAAATCAATTTGTGGTTTAGCGGACCCCGGGCTCCTTAAAGGGATGCAATCGGGAGAATGGCTCGGATAAAAAAGTTACTTTTTTACCTATTTTTTGTTTTAATTGCGTTGCTTGTATAATATTAAGCATTTTTCAACGCCCTACGTTTTGAGGTACTATTTCCATACCTCGCGGTCTGAAATTTATATACCAGGTTTAAATTAATAAATATCTTTACATATCATCTGACTGACTGTGTCAGGACTAAATGTCAGGACTAGAGACATGGAATTTGAAGAGTGTGTCATTTTATTTATGGTGACCTGAAAGGGTTTCGGTGGATAAAAATCTCGCGGAATCGTGACCTACACAGGTGAAACCGCGGTGGTGGACTCTGCTAGTTGTAAACATAAATTCACCTATAGTACCTACTCTATTTCAGAAACTTAGATCAAAAATGTAAACAAAGGACTGTCAATTGTAAAATAAAAAGTAAATAAAGACCTAGTCTGTCACATTCAAATAAATATATGGGATTTTTGTTTACATTTTTTATCTAGGTTTCTAAAATAGGGATTTGCTGTCTATTTTAAAATTAAACTTCTCCAGATATGAGTTTTAAAAACATACCTAGAAAACTAAAAATAGCAAAAGGAGTAGGGGCATCATATTATGCACTATGCAGTGAGCCGCAATCGCTCAGTCGTATTTTTCAGCATTCCCTTTCCTCTGAACTATCCATAAGCAATGCACATAATACATTTTCAAAATTAAATTTTATTATATTCAAGTCTTACGGCAAGTAATAAAACTCTATGAAATAGTCCGGTTTAGTGAAAACAAACTTCAGTATTTGCTCGACCATGTATAATGTGGGGTCGCTGGTCGGTCTGCGCTTGACACACTTATTACACAAAAAAGCTTTTTACCTATGCGAAGAACCTACGTACAGATATTAAAGAATGTATTATGTTATTTTTTATTATAGTACCCTATAGTACCGCTCAGATTTAGTACCTACCTACTTATTTTATAAAACACTAGCTGCGTTCTGCAGTTTCACTCGCGTAAGTCCCGATCCCGTTGGAATATCGGAATCAAAAGTAGCCTATGTTACTCCTCAATAATGTAGCTTTCTGAGGGTGAAATTTTTTTGAAATCGGTCTAATAGTTTTTGAGTTTATTTATAACAAACATACAGACGCACATACACACACAAACATACAAATCTTTCCTTTTTATAATATTAGTCTAGATTACCCGTGTTACTCCTAACGATTCAATGTTCTTATATTAAAATTTATTAAAATCGGGTCAGTAATTCCAGAGATCATCTCCACACACATTTAAACATTACATCAAAACTTTATTTCTTAGGAAATACTGTTTTTCGAAAAAATGTATCCAAATTTTCGTACCCAGCGGGTTTCGAACCCGCGACTGCTGGTAATCCGAACAAGCGCGTTAGACATCGAAATTGTGAAAGCATTTCTTCATGTTTTTGCGAATAAGGCCTCATTGCGACATTCACTAAGTAAACTTTACCGTTCAACTCGGCTCGTAATTTTCTATTTACATAGATATTATTACAACGTTGAGCTGACGCATCCCACACATCTAAACTTTATTTCTTTTAAAGTGTTTCCCAAACTTAGGAAATACAGTTATTTTTGATGAACTGCTTTTAAAAAACCAAACTTTACCTATTTACAAAATTTATTTAGATTAGTATAGATGTTTTTTTGTCGCCACTATGAATACCTACCTATGGCATAATCCATAATAAGCAGGTAGGTACTTATCCCGAGATTTAAAGTTATACGTTTTGTTGTGATTTTATATCCAATGTTTTGGATATTTTAGACCAATTAGATATAAGAATGAAATTATTTCCGTTGAATGAAATATCAACTTATACAACCTATTCATCTGGAATGGTCTTAATTCTAGTAAGCATTCAAAAAGCAATCAACTCTTATTTGTCAGAGTTAAAGTAAGACTTATTTTACAAGAATCTAGAGTAAAATAAACAGTTTGTATAGATATAGATTAAATATTAGGTGTAAATGTTTGGGATCCCTAGGGAGAGTGTGGAGAGTCTAGCTTCATTTACATCGTTTAATTTTCATGTCAATAGAGATTTCAAGCTAGCGCATAGCGTCTGGATAAAATTACGTTGTTGATTAATTCTCACCAAATGCTTATTTATTGAGTGTTATTATATTATTTATGCTATAAGATTACAGTAAAATGAGGTTAATCGGGATATTTTCCTATCATTAGGACGACCAGGGGAGCTTAAATATGTTAAAAAAAGCTTTAGGGCTTTGTCTTTTTTTATTATTTGTATTTGTATTTTATTTTCTTGTCTTATGTTAAAGAACAGGATCCCTCCATAGAACGACATTCAACGAGCTGGCTAATGGATGAAAAGTATTTTATATTCAATTAAATATGTCAATAAATATATTGCAAATGGGTTATCTATAGAAATTCTGTTCTGCGTCCTGCGGTTTCACCAGTACAACCGATCTCGTGTGAATTTCAAAAAACCCTTTCTTATCCGCTCTTATTCCGCTCAGCTATCTACTACCAGCAGTTTAGGCTTAGCGTTGATCAGTCAGTCACTCAGGACAAAGCACTTCATAGATTTGTCATTTTCAAGTAAAATATAGTCAAAAAGTTATCAGATGTCATGTAGAGCTAAGCCTATAACTCTACACGCCATAACTCCACCACAACCACTTTACATTCACAATCACTACCGTGCCACCAGATACCTAACGAATATTTGCAATTTCAGGACAATAGCACTTCATAGATTTGTCGATTCAGACTTTATTTAACCAAAATATTAACCAAACTATTTCAAAACTTTATCAAAACAATTCGTTAGACAGTGTCTCATATTAAACAATTTCTCAGTATACAGAGCAAGTACATACAACTACGATAGTTTCCGTTGACAAGACGGAATTGCAAACATTCGTTAGGTATTCCTTTGTCCTGTCGTATCACAGCCAGCTTTGTAGGACGTCATTGAAATAAACTATGTAACTGTGAACTAACGTAACTATATCTGAAAGATGTTGGTTGGGAATATAAGCAAGTAGATAGGTAGTCAGAGAACGTATATAATTGTAATCTATTTCAGAAATTTAGATCAAACATGTAAACTAAAAACTCATTTATTTATTTGAAGGGCATCATCATGTTCCCGGTTGCATCCCTCTCGAGAGCCCGGGGTTCGCTCTCCTACTTTTACGTCTCCACTTTGCACGATCTTCGGCATCTCGCGTAGTGAGGCCATTTGCACGCATATCCGATCTTACGACGTCAAGCCAGCAATTTCTTCATGTATTTGAAAGCTACGAAAGTGATAGCTCTTTACTTACATTTTCCTTTGATATTGACAGCTCTATATTTCCTTTTTTGATCTACGATTCTGAAATAGCTTATAGGTATTTATTATTATAAATATTATAAAAAGCTATTATAAATAGGTAGCGCTACTGCTACAATGTCAAATAGATATTTTTTCTCAAAGAAAATTATCCTGTTCTATAAGTACATTATGTTTGACATGATAATAATATTATTATTAAGATAGGAAACCCTCCGCCTATATAACAAAATAACAATTCAGAGACACTCTCACCGACTACAATTCAACCGGAACAGCTACGAAAATTGAAAGCCAGTAACAATGTCTCTAGTTTTCAATACAGTTGACCATACAACTTATGCATGCAGAACGTCCTCTAACTCTAACTCTAACACTAACACGTTGAGTATAAAGCCTAGATCTTTTGGATAGCTCTGCGGTAGACTGTACAGTTCCCATTTCATACTAACTAGGGTTAGTAGAGGCGATTGATACATGATTCTGTTTTCGGTGAACGATTTGTGGTTATGTCGTGGTGAGATGTTCGACTTTGATTTGTATTCTTACCTTTTTAGACCGTTTTCAAAGGGACACATTCAGACTTTCTAGGTGTTTATTTGAATGACAATGTCTACAGAGCTCACACTACATGTAACTATCAAAGGCATTGAACATATAATTTAGAAATTAAGCATAAGATCAAATTGACAAATTTGTTTTATACAACTGACCGCGAATTTACAGGCAAATGTATAAATCTATTCACTATAGGTACTCGATCACAAATACCTAAACATTTTCTAGGGTAAGAAAGGCTACACTTATTGAAATAATACTTGTCAAGTTAATGAAGTATCATATCTGATCCAGTTAAAATTTCGGATTCATCTTGTATGACATATTCAAGTGTTTTCATATTTAATGTATGAAACGGCATAACGTAATCGATTTTTAGACGAATAATGTAAAATTCAAACAGAACTGCACGCGTCGGAACGCATTCTACATTTACTTAAGAAAATTGAAACACCTGCAAAGTAGTTAAGGTCCTTAGTTGCATGCAATTATGAAACTGACCGGCTGCGTTCACTCTACGACAGCTACTTATATTGTATGCAACGGGGTTCTTTTCGCATAAACTTTTTTTTCATAAACACTAACGTCATAACGATTTTGGCATTAACATTTTAGGCATAATACTCATTGCGCATAAAAACTTTTGGCATAAATATTTTAGGCATAACCGACATTTGGCATAAACATTTTAGCCATAATACTCATTACGCATGCCTTTTAACGTTTTATGCCTTTCTTGGTTACGACAAACAAGTTTATGCCAGACGGAGGGGACCCGTATGCAACTAAATTACGAACGTGGACGGACGCCTCAATTTCCTTCAGCATATGCATAACGCACTTCAACGCTTAGTCTGAATCGTCCTTTGCTTTTCAGAAGCACAAACTCCTTTCTTTTTCTATTCAAAACGTTGGTAGATTCGTTCGACAGGCTTACA
The DNA here is from genome assembly GCA_958496205.1 of Idaea biselata. Taxonomy (NCBI): domain Eukaryota; kingdom Metazoa; phylum Arthropoda; class Insecta; order Lepidoptera; family Geometridae; genus Idaea; species Idaea biselata. The sequence goes on from OY292399.1 coordinate 6,586,242, forward strand.
GTGATCCCAACATACTTTTATAACTGTATTTAAACATAAAAATCCTGTAGGTACTAACACAGACATGGTTCAAGCGCGATAATCTTGACACGAGAGCCATACGTGATTCCAGGAAAACAAATATCTGTTCTAAAGGCGTACGTACACTTGTATATTCGAATAAAACAGGCCTTTTGTATCAATCAGAGTAGCTTAGTAACTAGGTAAAGGTAACGAGACCCCGAACACTAAAAACCTATTTTTATATGTTACTAGCTGACCCGGCAAACGTTGTTTTGCCTTATAAATTATAGATAGTAGCCGATTCTCAGACCTACTGAATACGTATACAAAATCTCATAAAAATTGGTCAAGCCGTTTCGGAGGAGTACGGTAACTAACACTGTGACATGGAAATTTTATATATTAGAAGATAGTGTCCCCGACTATGGCCACTTTGGGCATGCAGATAGGGGTCCGCTGTACCCCTACTAGGTAGGTTGCTAGGTAAAGGTAAATAGTAAAAATAGTATCTATAATCTTAACATCCTAGTGTTAGAGTGTTCAGGTCACGGTAAGGCATTTAACGTGACCTGACGACCGCTATCAGAGATACCAACCGGGACCAACTGCTTTTATCGTGCCTTCCGAAGCACCCTTCCGTGCCTCAGAAGGCACGATCAAATGCTATTTTGCCATACTTGTTAAACGGTCACCCATCGAAGTAATGACGGCGACAGACCTTGCTTAACTCGTACGACTATACAAGATTAACAAGCGTCGCCGGACCATAATTCATCCTGAATAATGTACATTTTCTTCGGTTTAGCTTCGGCGTCACAATTTCTTTGTTAATAATTGCTACCAAGTTGTGGGCAACATAATAAGAAAGAACGCACGTTTTGCACATAATGTAGCCTTTCCAAATGTACTGGTTACAGCAAAAGGGGAAATCTCATTCACTCCGTAAATATTCTTAGTTAACCTTATCGTAAAACAAATATGCGTTTTCCTTTACACTGTGAAGTCGTCGTGCAGAGAAAGTATTGAAACGTGCTTAGAATATTTCGAATCGCATTTCAAAATACTCGCAGGATATGAAGTTTGAATCATTCAATGTAATTCAACTCAGTAACCTATTCAATGAAAACATACTGTGATTTTACAAATCGCAATACGTCACAGGTGCTGGTGCGATCTCTTTTGAGAATTTTAAACGAGGAACATGTATGTATATTTATGGTAAATGAAATTGAATAGGAATATGTTACGTATATAAATGTACATAATGTTACATGACAATTAAATAATAATAAAATATGTTCCAGTTTCCTAATTTAAAACTTATTACAATTATTTCCGAAATGTTAAAAAAGAAAAGACTTAATATTTCTTATGTTTTTATTGCTCAAGGCATTTTTACTAAAAAAAATTAGTGGTAATATATCATGGTTCAGATATGATGAAAATCGTAATTTCAAAGCATTTTATGATAAAATGTATAAAATGCCTGGAAATTAAAGAAATTGACGTGATATAGCGAATTATGCGATAAATCGTAGTAAGCGTGCCGGTTCTACTGTTACATAATACATTAAAAGACATCCAGACCAGAAACAAATAATCCAAATTGACATCCAAACTGCGTCACTTCCGGGTGTTCGGGTGACGCGCTACAAAGGTCGTCTTTGTAATATCCTTTGATTCCCTTGATAAAGTCTATTTTGATGGGGACAAACAAAGCAACTCTGCCCTTTCGAACTACATAGTTACATCCCCACATCCTCTAAGAACGCTGACGTTGTCTGCAACTTAATTGGAAGTGTTGTGATGATCGAGGCTTTCTTAGAACATAGGATGTTTAGTCTACCTAAGTTCTCTTTAGCTCTAAGATTTTTTGTAAAATTAGTATTAATCTCACTATGGACGAATAAAGACGTTCGAAAATAAATAGTTTTTTTTATAATTTGCCAAGGCTCCCAACTTGAATACATACAAAATATAAATATTATTAAATAACGGTGTATTTACCATGTTTACATTTGTTATTTCACGGAACTCGATATTTCGCCAGGTATTTCCACTGGCTTGTTCACGAGACTGGAGATTGCGGGTAGGTGATGACAGTTGAGGGCGTTAAAGATTTGTATTTGTGTGTGTGTGTGCGTCTGTATGTTTGTTATAACTAAACTCAATAACTACTGGACTGATTTCTAAAATTCTTTCACCATAAAAAAGCAACATTCACCCTGAGTAACATAGGCTTTTGATCCCGATATTCCCACGAGATCGGGACTTACGCGGGACGCAACTAGTTTAATAATATTTGTAGTGAAAACAACCATGTAGTTCCAAGTTTAAAATCGTATACATACATTCTTACATCTAGCATCGGTAGGAATTTATATGAATACAGACATGGTTTAGTAGCAGTTACTCACAGACAGGAACTGAATCAGACACAAACAACACGAGCAGACGCTCCTCATAACGAACGTTTTTGCGCGAATAAAATATAGCACCGACTATTTATGTTGAGCGTACGAGTTGCCACTTTTTGCGGACAAGCACTCATAGCTGAGTATTTGTTTTGTTGTACGAATCGCTTTTTGCAAAGAACATACTGTAGGCTCTTAAGAACGTGGCGACTGTTACCATTTCCATACAAACTGAATACCAAAATAAATTATGAAAAATGTAGTTTTCCACCTTAATATCGATTAAGATTTTACTTTTAAAGGGTCCCCACCGCAAGGTTTTCCAAAATTATCATTCGGAATGAAATAAAACGGAGAAACATTTTTTTCATTGAAAAATGTTTCTCCGTTTTAATTGAATGTGACCCTTGCGGTGGGGACCCTTTAAAAGTAAAATCTTAATCCGAATAATATCGATATTAAGGTAGAAAACTATTATACATTATTCATAATTTATTTTGGTATTATGTTTGTATGGAAATGGTAACAGTCGCCACGTTCTTAAGAGTCTTAAGAGTTTTAAGAGCCCTATTCTGAAAAACTGAAAATCCATGTCGGGCGCATCGAAAATTGTTGATTATTTCATGACGGAATGTCGTAGAACTTTTTTTTATGTACAGATTGTAGGCGACATTGTTTCCGATATTTTAGTGCAGTTTCCATACAAATATGTCTAAACGTATTGAAGCCTATCGACATTTTAGCCAAATCAGACATTTTTTGTCTAAAATTTGGATAGGCTTTGCACCAATAGGAGGTTCTTATCTTAAAACTACACCAAAATGTAGGAAACAATGTCACCTACAATCTGTGCACAAAAAAAAAGTTCTACGACATTCCGTCATGAAATAATCAACAATTTTCGATGAGCCCGACAGGGATTTTCAGTTTCAAGGTCGTTGGTGTATATACTCCTCTTAAGTAGATAGACAAACAAACAAACAAACAAACTTACAAACTAAGGGTATTTGCATACGTAACGTTTCCCGGACGGGACGTGTCAATTTCTACATACAAAAATCCCGTGCCATCCCCTCCATCGTCGCCCCGACGGGATTTGTGTCTGTAGAAATAGGCACGTCCCGTCCGTGAAACGTTACCTACGTATGCAGCGACCTTAATTTTTATAAAAATAATCACATCTGAATTAAGAACCTCTTCCTTTTTTGAAGTCGGGTAAATTCAAACTCAAAAACATGTTAATTCAGTACGATATTCACGTGATCGTTTTGAATCGTTACTAATCTATTGTGTCTTCGGAACGTGACCTCCAATGAAAAGAAGACACGAGAAACTTAAGGGTTTTTTGAAGTGATCATGTGATTCACATTGTCCCATATTTAGAACTATAGTGGAAACACACCAATAATCTGTATCTAGTAGATGTAACAAATATAAGCCGCCTTCCAACAACGTTCCCAATTCAGAACCACTGAACTTGCACTCTCGAGATCAGCAATCAACAGCCTCTGCATCAGAAAGGCGCCAGAATAAAGGCATCAGATAAATCAAAACTGTACGAGGCGACGACGACAACAGCCTCATCTATACATATACCTAAATGTAGTACCTGAATAGGTTTATATGGAAAAAAATGTGAGCCGTCACGGGACGCCCTGCAGATGTGATACATCAAAACAGAACTTGTCGACGTCTTCGACAAAATCATTAAGCCAACGAAGAGATATCATCATCCCGATATTCGAACGCCGTCCTCTTCGGAACAGAAGCCAGAGTTACTACGGTACAGGCTAACGAGTCTTTAGAAAGTGACTTGAAATGAACTTACACTTCTAGTACTATGTCTAGGCATGACAAAGCGTTATTTATACGTAACAATAGCGTGGTGAGGCGTCGCCGTCGCCATGGCTTGTATCGCCATGCGGATTTTTAGGTTTACGGATTTTTAGGCCTATAGACGATTCACATCAAAATACCATTTTCAATGAATAATACGTATAAATATATACATTTTCATAAATAACATAGACATTAAACCATACATTTTGATCACATGATTTAAATACCAAAGTTAAATTAACCAAATTAAAAGTTGATAACTTCGCTTTACGCGAGATTATAATTAATTTCAGACACTCATGTAACAAAGTTACACATAATTTCAAGCGAACGGATTATATATCAAAAGACTTCGGCTACAAACGAACAAGCCACGGAGTAGATTCAGAATGTTATTTCGTAAATAACAAGTGATACTTACGTAGCTCTTACGCGATAATGTAACATGTCCTTTGCGATAGGTAATTTAATGCGGGTAAAAACAAGTGATATGATAATGTAGCTTCAATATAGAGCTGCTGCTATCTTTGACAAGGGACGTATGAGAGTTTCGAATGTTTGAGACACACTTAAAAATATATTCAAAGGTGGAAAATGGCAATACTTTTCAAAATGACAGACAGCTAGCCGTATTTACAAAAGACCCTATTATGCATGGATGCAGTTCTTGGCATATTTTCGCCGAGACGTTGATTACTACTCAAAAGACCAAGACAAAGCATAGAGTCGTATGTGTTTACGACTGATAGACGTCTGTCTATTGATGCAAAACTTACTTTCTAGGATGTTATTACGTTTATAAATAAGTAACAATAAAAAAAGCATCATCGTGAAATGTTCTTACAAAGTACTTAAATTGGTAATTTCAATAAACAATAACCATCTACTAATAAACATTTAACACAAATTCGACCCTTTGACGCTCACTTGAAATTACAAGTCGGGTGATAAAATAACAATGTTATTCAAATTTCACATTAACAAATTCTGAAGGTCTAGACCGCAGGTAAATTTATTCATAGGGATGTTTAAAGGACAAATTAATCAGAATTATATTCAGGTAAATGTTGGACGACCGATGGACTGCCACAACCGTTCTGTCCTCGCTCTGTACATTAAGTGAACAGTCTATCTACTCTTATCTCCATACAAACTTAACAAACGTAGTCGACTGTTTCCTCCCTGGATAAAGATATTCAAAAAAATATGTTCATGCCATAAGTCAAATATCAGCCATGAACATTCCCCTACGTTTTGATTTTATTAATTTTCTTCTGAATTTATTTCTTTTCTAATTAGAAAATATAAAAAACAAAACGTAGGGGCATAGTCATGGCAGATATAGGTTTTATGGCATAAACATATTTGCTCTTATATCTTTTTCTAGAGAGGAAACAGTCGACTACGTTTGTATGGAGAAAGAGTAGGTAGACTCTTAAAGCACAGTTTACCTAATAGTTAGTGCGCCACGCGATGATTGAAGTGACACGTAGGACATCTGACTTCCGCCGCTCTTTATATTGCTCTGTTACACTAGTGGGTCCTAATTTCCGTTTTAAAATTCATCAGAATTTCATTTCAACATTGTTATGTTAATGCAAATAACGCACTAACTTGCATGGAAATCCCGCGTGCGTGAAAAAACACGCATGGCACCTTAGATAAAAAACAAATAAGGGCAGGTGCGGTACCTATAACTACGGCAAATGAGACGATAAAACTGCGTCAGCTGACGCACTAGCCTCAGTCGTATGTGGAACCGTTGTCACGTGAACACGTACTGTCAGGCTTCGTTCACACGGCATTGTCCTGCACGATTTTTTGCAGTATACGTCTTAACGTATAAATAGTGACCATACAACGTACATATATCCATTCACACGTCGATTGTACTGCAAAAAAACGTGTACCGCTTATACGTTTAAACGCATACTCAACGGACTTGTCAAGCAAATCGAATGAACTTTGACGTATTCGGTTCGCAGTGGCACATAATATAGCTCTGTCTCGTTCACACGGCACGATGTTCACACGTTTTTTATCGAATAGCAACCGAAGAAGCGTTTAGTACCTGAGCGTCTTTTGGACGGGTGGCACGTATTTTATGTTTGATTTGGTTTGATATTCAAAATGGTTGAGGAATCTTCTATAGACAACGAACTATTAATTTCTTTAGTGGAACAATGTCCCGTTTTATGGGATAAAACTTTGGAACTTTATAAAAATCGCGTCGCAACTCAAGCGGCTTGGAAGGGAATCATGGTAATAATTGATCCTAATTTTGAGACAAAGGAAGAAAAAACAAGACAAGCCTTAGGTATGTATATTTTATTACTAATAATAAAAATTGAGTTACAACATATTTTAACTTGCTCTGCTTAGTTCTAAATGTATTCGTTTTGCCATGGAACTGCTCCTTCGTTTGATAAAAAATAGTGACTAAAAATGGACCTTACGCTGTTTGCTTGAACATTTCGAACTGCCGTACTTTGAATATTTTCAAATAATGAAGGATTTGCCACATCTTCAAAATTGTGTCCATCATTTCCACGAACATAATTGTGTAATACAATGCATGCTTTTATGATTTCTGTCAATAAACTTGGTGAAACATCAATAGCCTTATGTAGAATTCTCCATTTTCCCGCTAAGATACCAAAAGCACACTCCACGTACCTCCTTGCTCTGCTCAGGCGGTAATTGAAGATTTTTTTACGTAAATCTAAATGTGTTCCTCCAAAAGGGCGTAGTAAATTATTATGTAGAGCAAATCCCTCATCACCAATAAATACGTAAGGTGTACTTTCTCCACCTTCTAATAATGGCTTTGGTTTGGGTATATTCAACGAACCATCATTAAGTTTTTTCCACAAGACGGAATTTTTCAAAATGGATGAGTCACAATCTTTTCCGTATGATCCTATGTCTACATATATAAATCTGTATTCCGAATCAACCACCGCAAGTAGCACAATTGAAAAATAATCTTTATAATTGAAGTACATGGATCCACTATGAGGAGGCTTTAAGATTTTTATGTGTTTTCCGTCAATTGCACCTAAACAATGAGGGAAATTAGTCTTTCTTTCAAAACCTTCCACTATTTTTATCCATTCACTTTCTGTAGAAGGCATTTGAAGATATTCTCCCTGAAGGACATGCCATAGAGTCCAGCAAACATCTCAGATGATACCACTTATAGTCGATACTCCAACTTTGTATGAATAGTGTAAATCTTTCATGGAGCACCCCGATGCTAAATACCTGAAAAAAAAATGTATATGTACAGTCAACAGCACGTCCCTCTATAAAGATAAAGATAAAGAGCCTTTTATTTCTTGCAAGTACATAGTAATTATACAGAGTTTGATATAATTTATTTAATATAATTTTTAGTTCATGCTTCTTTGTTTTTTCAAATTTTTATACTTATGCAGGAACCCCTCCTCTTGTGAAGGTGAAGGCCTCCTCTAAAGAAGTCCATTTGTCTCTATCTTGGGCTATTTGTGTCCAGCAGGGGCCAGCTATTTTGATTATTTCGTCTGCCCATCGCGTGTGCGGTCTGCCCCTGAGACGTTTGCCGTTTAGGCCCTTCCATTTAGTTACCCTGCTAGTCCATCTGTCGTCCTTTAGCCTTGCTACGTGCCCTGCCCACGTCCATTTTAGTTTTTTTGCGTAGCTTAGAGCATCTTTGGCTTTGGTGGTTTTTCTGATTTTTGTATGGCGAATTTTCTGAATTTTTCTTATATTTAGCATGCTCCGTTCCATTCCGCGCTGGCAGGAAGTGATTTTGTTTTTTATTTTTGAAGTATACTTCCAAGTTTGGCATGCATAGGTCAGGCATGGTAAGAGGCATGACATCATAACTTTTGTTTTGATATTTATGGGCATGTTGCTTTTAAATATTTCGCGTAAGGACCAGTACTTGTTCCAGGTATTTTGTACTCTTCGTTCTACTTCTAGTTCGTTATGTTCTCTGTCGAAGCCAATTTGTTTTCCAAGATAGATATATTTTTCTGTATACTTTAATGCTGCATTATCTATTGATATTCTTTTCTTTATGCTGTTTGTCGTGACCACTGTTTTGGAAAGATTCATTTCCAGTCCTACCTGTTTGCTGGCTGCATTTAATGAGTCAATCATTGTTTGAAGTTGTTTACTAGATTCTGAAAAAAGTACTAAGTCATCTGCGAAGCGTAGGTGGCTTAAATATTTGCCGTTAATGTTTAGCCCTGTTTTATCCCAATTTAATCTTTTTATTATTGACTCTAGAATGGAAATAAACAATTTTGGGGACAGCGGGTCTCCTTGTTTCACCCCTCTTTTGACGGGAAACGTAGGGCCAGTCGATTCTAGTTTCAATTTAGAAGTGCTACCTTTGTAAATATTTTTGATTATTTCTATGTACTCTTGTTCAACTTCCTGATCCTGTAGGGCTGTCCATATACTTGAATGTGACACGGTATCGAAAGCTTTTTTATAATCGATATATGCGATGTAGAGCGCTCTTTGCTTTTCCTGGTACTTTTCCATTATTTGTTCTAGCGTGTGTATATGATCGATTGTCGAGAAGCTCTTTCGAAAGCCCGCTTGTTCTATTGGTTGTTTATCTTCTAATGTAATACTTATTCTTTTGTTTATCAAGGAAGAAAACAGTTTGTAGATACACGTTTTTTAGAAACTGCAGAAATACCATCGCAGTGGACAGAGTCGGAAATAATTTTAATTTACAAAAAGGCGACCCAAAGGACATCACGAACTACAGGCCTATTAGCTTACCCTCTATACAGATCCAATATAAACTGACACGCGGCATCATTACACAGACTGGTTTGACAAGATCAGTTTTTTTGTTTACCGTTTTTGTTCGTCTTTTACAGCTAAAATGATTATTCAACGGTGGACTCATATAAGAGATAATTATAATCGATCGTATAAAAAGATAAAAGATCAGAAAAGCTCAGGAAGTGGCGCCAAAACAGCAAAGCCTTATGTATATAGTAAACAGTTATCTTTTCTGCAGAAAGTAATAGAACCTAAAAAGACAGTAAATAATGCTACTACCGAAAATAACAACACGGAATCCAATAATAACACAGAATCCGAAAACCAGAAAAAAAATTCTGAGGGTGGAAATGAAACATTGGAAACAAACTCTATAGAGACACATGACACAATGGCGGCAAAGAGCCCAATACCTAATCGTGTACCTAAAAGATCTCTAAAGAATATGATTAGTCCTGTAGATGCGAAGATGATGAAATTTATGGATTCTTATTCGAATAACGAACCTAAAACAATGAATCGGCATCTTTCATTTTTAATGGGATATTACCATCATTAGATAAGTATGACGATGATGAAGTCCTTGAATTCCAAATGGGTGTGTTACAGTTAATGAAAAAAATTAAAAACAGTCGCCAAATTCGTGAATCGTCGTCTTTCAATCTGTCATCAGTTCACAGAGGATATTTTACACAACAATACCAAAATAGTAATATACAAGAAGCTACAAATTCTATTAGTACAAACATGACTACAACGACTTCTCTTCAAAGTCCAGCCTCTGTAGAATTAACTACAGCAGCTTCTCTTCAAAGTCCGTCTTCTGTCGAATCCTGCTATTCTAACTACACGGATATTGATTACAATGTCTTTTAATACGAAACACGAATATACCATAGTAAAATTGGTCAATTTTTATATTTTTTTAATTATAATAATTAACATTAATAAAACTTAAATAATCACAACCTGTGTATTTTTATTTGTGTACTTACCTTAAACAGATGGCTAATTTCATTTTAGTACTAATGCATTTCCGCATTTTCGTATTTGATTTTGGTAGGCTTGAATTTTCCAGTCGAGTTAATAACTTTTCAAAACTTTCAACAGACATTCGAAAGTAATTAAAAAACTTTTTTTCATCGTTTCTAAGATTTTCGAATAATTTTTCAAATGTGATCGTTCGCACAGATTCTTGATTAATAGGATGTACCCAAAACCTTCTGTTTTGTCGGCGGCGAGACCGTTGGCGCCTACGATACCAATATAAAAGTACAACCACGCGTGGATCCATCAGTGACGTCTACTCACTGTGACAACTGTGTGAAGACTGCGGCTATTCGTCTTTTACACGAATGATAATTTACCGTGTGAAGACCCGGATGATTGTACGTTAAAAAAACGAATACGAAAAAAACGTGCAGGACAATGCCGTGTGAACGAAGCCTCACACTGCGATTCCCGATTCGGATTTCGCTTGAATGATTGATTTCTCGTTCGCAGTGCAGCCTGGAACGTCTCTCTATCTCTGTCATTGATTACAATTACATGACATTGTTAATGTTTATGTGGGAGTGTGTATTTGCATGTAGGTTTCTAGCTCATTTTTCGACAAAGCAATGTTAGAATATATAGTATCTTCCTCTATAAGAACATCATTGGACTAAAGAATTAATTTAGCATTAGCAGCTCGTACTTCACTACAATAATTTACTTGTCTGTCCATTATTTACCTTCATGAAAAAGCTCCAACAAAAACTGTTATTTTCTCTCATGTTATACGACAGTCTACCCGTATTTTACTATTGTACTACCTATAAACTACTTTATACACTACAAATGTTAACTACGACAGTGTTGAAAAATTCGTAATTCCTACGGGAGCTGTAAACTACAGTGATACATTTCATGACGACAGACCACGACATAAAAATTTAACATTCGTAATAAAATACAATTTCAACGTTTCATTCTCTCGGAAGGTACTTTCGGAACTATTATATGATACAAGTTTTATTTGTGTGTTATTCTCTTATATTTAATGCTAGCTGTTTCCCGCAGTTTCACCTGCATAAGTCCCGATCCAGTGGAAATATCAGGACTGAAAAGTAGCCTATGTTACTCAGGGTGAATGTAGCTTTCTAATGGGAAATTTTTTGAAATCGGTCCAGTAGTTTTTGAGTTTATTCATAACAAACATACATACGCACACAGACACTAACACACAAAAATACAAGTCTTTTCTCTTTATAATATTAGTTTAGATATAGAAGACTAGCTGTATCCCGCAGTTTCACCTGCATAAGTCCCGATGCCACGGGAATTTTGGGATAAAAGAGCCTATGTGTTAATCCAGCTAACTGATTACGTAACTCTTAGTACATTGAAATGTTACATTTGAGTGTGCATTTGTCATTTGTCATTTTATCTGTTCCATACAAGTCTCGATTGAAACGTTATTTTTCATACCATTCAGTCGCTAAAAAATTGCCATTGCAATGGGGAGCAACACTAACTTTTATCCCGGTAGAGTGCGATACGGTCGACCGTACTTAAGTTTGAAATAAGAACGTGGATTGAAGAGAAACAAAAAAATATCAATAGATCCACTGGTGGATCCTCGTTGGTGAATCCTAGTGGAATGAGGCCTTTGAATTCTTAAACTACCACTAGTTAATTATGTTATAGCACTGTATTGTGTCAGACATCTCCCCTTAAGCCGCAAGATACAATTGACTTGTCTGATATCATTAAATTACAATGAATCATCGCCGCACCATTAATGCAGTAGCTACAACCATTAATTGCGAAAGTGACGTAGTAGGTTAGATCAGAAGCTGAGGGTATTACCGTTAACTGAAAAGGGGCAAAGTGAAGTTAACCTGATAGACTATTGGGAATTAATCAGTGCAGCCTGAGGACTATTTGAAATGGGATCGGATTTATGCATCTACCCTTAGATGAAAACAAAAATAGTAGATTCGGTATATTCTAACATTGCGTATGAAGGGTTCCGTACCACTATCACATTTGGGTACGGAACCCTAAAATGGATTACAACAACCAATTTTTAAATTTGATAAGAAAATGTTAAATATATAGGTTTGATTCTTACTCCCATCATTCGACCACACCATTCAAAAAAAAATGAAAAAAAGAAAAACTTTGGCACAAAGAAAATCTAAAACTTATAAGAAACTCTTTAGTAAGTGAAGGCAAACTGGTGTATTTGACAGATAGGGCAGCCATTTTGAATTGTATGACCTACTCGATTTGTTCTGACCAATCAGAAGCGATCTCACATTGTAATACAACTCCTTGTTGTTTTTGAAACACGTTTGTTGTATGGGAGCCCCTCTTAAATTTTTGTTTTATTTTGTTTTTAGTATTTGTTGTTGTAGCGGCTACCAAAATACATCTTCAGTGAAAATGTCAACCGTCTAGCTATTACGGTTCATGAGATACAGCCTGGTGACAGACGGACAGACGGACAGACAGACAGACAGCGAAGTCTCAGTAATAGGGTTTCGTTTTTACCCTTTGGGTACGGAACCCTAAAAATGAGCTAGAATCAACCTTCATGCATTTTCATTTAATTATTGTATTTAAAAACATTTGTCTTTTAGAATTATTCAGGCATATGTAAATAAGGCCGCGGGTTCACGATGGATGCAGGCCACTTATGACCGAAGCATCTGAAAATCTATGAGGGAGGCTTATGTCCAGCAGTGGACTTCTTACAGCTGAAATGATGATGATGATGTAAATAAGCAAAAAGGCATTTTTATGGATTTTAAAAAGACAATCGCAGTGTGACAGCACGTGCTCATGCGGCAACGGTTCGACATACGACGCAGTTTTATCGTCTCATTTTCCGAGACTAGGTACCGTATCTTTAGTTTTTTGTTTTAATCTAAGGCATCTACCTACCTTTTCTACCTTTTCTTTTTGTGCGGTGGGAAAGGACTTTGTGGCATGCATTTCCCTTCATCTCAATTCTGTTACTTTTTATTTTGTTTGTATTAATCATGCAATTTTTAAATCTTATTTGTAGCTTATTTTGTGATAGTAAGTGACACTACTAATTTGTTTTCCATTTTATCTATTTTATACTTTCGTAAGTACCTAATATTTTTATTTAGACTGCGCAATCTAGCCCCTAACTATGCAGTAGGCTTGAACTTTGGGTATTAATTAGACGACGGATTTACTATACACTTTTTTTTGTTAATACATACATAAATGATACATAGAAAACACCCAGACCAGACTTACCTAAACATATATTTTTTGAAACATAAACATCTGCACCTGGCGGGAATCGAAACCACAACCTTCTGCATCGCAGGACGTGCCACAGCACAGAGGCTGTCATGTACCTACGACTACATAGTGTCTCGTGCATCTAACATGCAGGTTCCCCCTCACAAGGTTTTCCTTCTCCTAAAACGAACTGAGCTAAACTACATCAATAAATGTAGTAGGTACTTTATAATCGAATAACTAAACTTGATAGGTATAATGGCTTGTCTTACTTACATTCTAACTAGATGAAACTTTAGCTTTTATCTCGCAGCGTATTCCTTTGTGTGTTAAATCAAATCAGTTTATCTACTACCACGCGACCTCTGTAAGCCCGTCTCCACATGGTGGCTCGAAACATTTTCGTGAAACTTTTACAGGGTTGTTCGGTACTGCTGAAAAACATGTTTGTTTCATGTTCATTGTTCAAGTGGGTTAAAGTTTATGAATGTGTTGAATAAGATTTTTTATAGTTTGGTTTTATCGTTGAAATGATACGTTGTTTTTATTTTCTTGGTATGATTTTTAGATGAATATGACGAAACCTACTATTTTCTTTAATAAAACCCCAGGATTCTCAGATATCTTATCTATTCAAATTGTTTTTTTTAATACTTGTATTCTTACCTAAAATACATAGGTACATATAAGAATAACATACACAGAAATATTTTACAAGGAGAAATACATCATCAAAAATTCTCTCATAACAGGAACCGAACCTGTGCAGTGGCAAGCGCCCTCGCTGAACTCTTTGGCAAATATTTGACGGAGGCCTAAAATGTAGTATCAGAAACAAAGCAAATTGCAAAAATCGATTCCCATCAATCTGTACTAAAATCAAGTTCAAGTATTTCTTCAATTTTTTCTATTGATTACTTTTTCTCGTACTTTCACAGAACCCCAACATAGGCTCCGTGGAGCCCTAGAGCTCCACGGAGCTTCTCATCCGAGCGATGTTCCCGGTTGCATCCCTCTCGTGAGCCCGGGGTCCGCTAAATCCCAAATTAATTTGAGGTCGGTATGGTCAATGATGACTTACCTACTGTAAGTCATCATTGACCATACCTTCTGCAAATAGATTTGGCAATATTTTTACGGCCGGCCGCCTGCCTGACACCAACCAAGCAGTTTATCCGCCACCGCGCGGAGAGACCTTAAGATTTGCTAGTCACCCTCAGATCCCTTAGTCGCCTTTTACGACACCCACGGGAAGAGATGAGGTAGCCCTATTCTATGCCGGGGCTACACGGCTACATCATGTACGTACGTGACACATGTTCCCCAGGTGTACACACAAGCATTTATTTGAACATAGAGTAGATTCATCTCTCCCGGACACTCGTGTTCCGCTGTCCACTCACCTAGCGGTCGGAAACTGTTGAAACAGACGCACGGACAAAGGGATCGGATTGTTGGAACGTTTCCTAACTCTGAATTTCATGGAATTATCGTATATAACAGGACAAGGATGCTTGTGGTACGAGGTACAAACGCAAGTGTAGTAATTCGATGCAGACGGTATGGAGTCTAGAGTAGGGGATCTAGATCTAAGTACACTTCAAGGATATGCTGAAATATCTGTGCTGAACACTATACCTGTAGACTGGGAGGCGATTTTCGGTAACCTTATCTCATTCGCTACAAAGTTAGAAACATTTTTCTTCTTCTTTACCTACCATTTGTTCCTAGAGAACAGCCCAACACTGCTTCCTTAGGTACAAGTGGTTTACCAGCCACTGGGCGAATTTCGATAGTCTCTCACATATCCATTAGTCGCCTTTTACGACACCCCCGGGAAGATAGAGATCTCTATTCTATGCCGGGGCTACACGATAACCAAGTTAGGCCCATTGCTAAAAAAATTAAAATACTCGATTGCAACCGTAGCACTGACTAAAGAGTGGCCAGGCTGTAACCTATAATCCATTATCTCCCCCTAAAAGTCGCAATTTGGTATCAGATGAGATAGGGTTATTGACGATCGTACCCCGGTCTAATACTAGATAATGTTTTATTTACGGCGATCTTTGTTTTATATGTCGACCTCTGCGACGCGTCGGGCGAATATCCGACTAGATACGGGGACTGAGACTGGGACTGGGTACGGGGTAGATCCAGATTGTATTTAGGCTGCCCGACTGCAGATAATAGAACAGGGAAGCCGGTTGCACTGTATACACGGGAGGTTATTTTATCCTTTTTGAAGTCTGTTTTAAAACATATTATTATGTAAATCATTACTCTTCTTCTTTTCGTATAGCAGTCGTTACGTCATATTAGAATATGACGTAATGACTGCTATCAGAGATAACAACCGAAACCAACTGCTTAACGTACCTCTCAAAGCACGAGATAATGTTTTTATTCCCACACACATTATTGGCCAAGTAATGACCGCGCCAAGCGTTGCTTAACCAACACGACTATTCTGGAGGGTTACTGCGGTTCGTTTCGATACGACATTGATACTGTCATACGACCTCCTCATCCCACCATCTCATGGTCTGCTCCATGTGTCCCACTAGTTGTTCGATGGAGGACCTGAATACAGCTACAGATAACGCTGTATCTGTCGCCAAGTTTTGGGCAAAGTACATTTGAAATTGAGTCTTTGACACGAAGAAGAAGAAGACTGTCATACGATGATTCTACTGTCACATTCTGATAGTAGGGTGACAGTAGAACCATCGTTATGACAGTATTGTTGTCGTATAGAAAAGAACCAAAGTAACCCTCCAGGATCGGCTGGTGCAGCTAAGCCAATGAGCTCCTCGATAAATCATATTATACTAGAGAGACAGCTAGACTGGAAAAAAAAATATTTTAAGGACAAACACTTGCTCACGGCGCCGGCGGGAAAGAAAAACAAAAGAAGAACATGCATCCGGATGTACAACTTCCTTCTTTTTTAAGCGACTTTACTTCAAAGGTTAAATATGAGATATCCTACTCAAAAAAAAAAAAAAAAACCTTGTTTTTTGGTGTATTATACGTACCTACCTATACGTATGTGCGTATGTGTAAACATGTTGTCGTCGCCAACTAGTCGCCAACACACACCAAGGTATACCAGCTACTATACCGTACTGTGATAGTTAACTACAGTTCTGTACCATTCCTCTAACCAAACGGCAAGGACTCCCTATTGGCCTATAAAGATCCGACTAGAGGCATGTTGGCCGTAGAATGTACGAGTGTAAATAGGAAGGTACTCTAATAACTTATTAACACGTTGTGTGCCGTTGTACCATTTTGTACGGATTGTTTATTGTAGAAAAAATAAAAACGAGACAAACAATTTAAAAACCGACTTCAAACGATCTAACTTCACCTACTTACCTACAGACTGACTTATCTGTTATGTCATCTGAATTCGGGCAGTTTCACTAGGAGATCTAGTAACGTAGTTTGGCTGCTCGAATTCAAATCACATAACAGATAAGTCGGTGGCACTTTATGGGTAGGTAAGGTTATCTTGACCCAGGTAAGGTCACAGGTAAGGACATTTAAAAAAGAAATCGATTCGTAGTCAAAAAACAAGCATTTACTCCATTGAAATAGACACATTTAACAAATTGTATATTTACTTATACTATTTGATATTAAATAATGAATACTAGAATGAAATAATTTAGACTAAAATACATCTATGCCCACCCAGCAAATATAATTAAACCACAATGTTCGTAGCTCAGTAATTACAGGCGATTCAAACACGTTTCAATAGCCGTCGAGGCCCATCGTCCCAAGAGAATCAATTTAACGAAAATCATCGAACATTCGAACAAGGCAAAGATATTTAAATTACGTAAATGAACATGATAGAAAAATCCTACTAATATTCTGCAAAAGTGACGTTTTGTTAAAGTGAATTATTGAGAAAGTGATATTATGCGAAAGTGACAAAATTTTCTTGGTGATATTTTTGCGAAAGTTACTTTCTGCGTCAAAACCATATTATTAAGGAGAAAGTTTGGGTGTAAGTAAGTATATTTGTTACTCTTTCACGCAAAAACTACTGAACCGATTGCATTCAGTATTTTTTGCGCTGACTTGGCTTAACACATAGGCTACTTATTATCCCGATGTTCCCGAGGGATCAGGACTTTCGCGGTCTCAGGTCTAGCTCGATGCAGTAAATCCACCTTTCTGTAAAAAAAGTAGATGTTATATTTATTCCACTTTTACATTCAATCTCTTTGGATCGCCAGTTGCTCTTAATAATGTATAGTAAGTTTCGATTAAACACAAAATGAAGCAAATGTAATTTAAAATTCACTGACAGAAACTTATATGGAATAATATTAACATTCAACAACGATTTGATTAATTTCTGAATTAATGAATACTCGTAGAATACCTATAAAAGTAGACTGATCTTTAGTTTAGATTAGTAACCAAAAGATAATGAAACAAAAGTTTAGGTCTTCTTCTTCTGTGTCGTGTCTATGGTAATAAAATTGTTGTTTGAATCAAAGTTCACATTATAAAGGTCCATAAATTAGCTACATCTACTGTGCTGTCATTGGTCTCGATCCGGGCGCTTCTAGTGCTAGTGCTGGTAGCATCATATTCTGCACTTCTATGCACCACACCTGCCAGGTAGGCCACTATGCAAATTAGAACCCAGCGGCAGACGCTCGGCGAGAGCAATAAAGTCGTCGGAGACGGGATATCTGAGGTCCCAAAGACGTCAAAGGGGATGTCAAATACCACTTAAGAATGACTAAATAGCTGTTACTTGAAACAAGTAGCACACTTGTCCCTAATTTTTCTATAACAGGTATAGGGACTTAGACAAGAAAAACCTAAACGGTCTACTTGATTTTAATGGCTGTTTTTAAGTAGTTACATAGTTACGTTATATAATAATAGTTATTAGCAGTGAATTATATAAACATTTAACTACCATGAGAAAAACCTGATAATTGCTTTAAAGTGTTTGCTACGTTCCACGGATTTACTCGCTTAATCCGTAGGTATTTAATAAAATACGTCTTGAATAATTGCCAGACATATGATCATTCGCATTTCAATTTTAGTATGATTTATTGCACCCGTTTCATTAGAGAGAAAAACTTAAATATACCTACCTAATCAAATAAAAATTGAATAAAAATTCAAGTTTTACGAAATCATTCATTATTAGTAGTCTAGTTTTTGAACTGGGTAATTAGTAGTCTAGTTCTTGAACTTAGTTTTGAAAAACGTCTGGTCTTAGTGGCTTTTGCTGCTCCTGAAGGGGTAAGAAATCTGTATTTTAGAAAAAAAAATTGTAAGTCAGTATTTGACCACCATTTTACTCCACGGTGAAGCCCTCCAAGACGATAACTGGCCACTAGCAACTTCACAACTTCTAAATCGAAAAATGTCGAGTACGTTTTGAGAATAGACTATACCATCTGCCAATAGGGATGCCAAATAGAATAGATAGAATAGAATACAAACAGACGAGGCTGATGACATTAAAATAGCCAGTGATCACTCCGGTAGCTAAATTGGGGGTGGCCTATAAGAATATTCGAGGAAATAAAAACTCTGGTCCTAACTAGTTAGATCCCCTCGCAGTGTGAACAAGAAGTAACGAAGAGTATAAGTTCTTAATGTGCGTTTCCGCAACTAGCCCTATCACTGAACCTTTTTGAGCTAAGCCGTAGATTTCCGCGCGATGTTTTCCTTCACCGTAAGAGCGATGCTGATAGCGCACATGACTTTTTAATGAAAAGACATTGGTGTACGGTCAGCCAGTATACCTAGCATAAAAATGTATGTAGTATAACTAAAAACAATCTAGAAGAAATTGCAAATGCAATCCAAAAATAATAATAATAATGGTTTTAGATTGTTTATTAAGACTACTTTGATTATTTGCAAAGACTAATCAATTTATCTCCTGATCCATTCAGAAACATCGTAAATGGTTACATACAATGCGCACCTGAAAATGAAGTCGAAGATATTTTGAAATTAGTCAGAGAAGGTAAATGGAGAGAAGATGGAGAATTTAAGAACATTGTGTATTGCATGTTTGAAGCTGCTGGATTTACTATAGATGATAATCCAAGACGACTTGACATAGAAAAGATGTTGTTGATATTTGATCGAGATGAAGTAAACAACGCTATTAGAGATTGTCACAATAATAATCCGGACATGTTAGAGTTTTTCAAATGTTTTCAGAAAGAATCACCTTTGTTTATTAATGTACATACAAAATAGAGGAAAGCCAAGTCGTATAATGTTTACTTTTTATTAATTAGGGTTATTGGAAATTAACTGGAATGTTTAATTACTTACATTGAATGCCTACAATATATGATTTGGACGAATTATTTTTAATTTATAGGTTAATAATTAAATACATAAAGAAGAAGCTCAAAACAAAATAAATTAGAACTCAAAATAAAAGGTGTTTCATTATACCATTGATCACAGCCTTGACAGTAGATATGACATCAGAATGAAGATAATTGTAAATAGCCACGGTGGTAACGTTTTTACGATAGACGTAACAATACTGTTAGCGCTGCAGCGGCGGCTAGGTCTTTATTATAAATTAAATGACTAGCTACTTTCTATCCCGATGCCGTGAGATGAGAGCCGAGCGGTGTTGATTTAGTAGTAGATACCTTGACTTTGATTCCGAAGATCATGTGTTTGAAACCCGGCCGACGCGCACCAATGTCTTTTTCTTTGTGGCAAAGTGTGCGCGTTATTATATTACCATTGCTCTTACGGTGAAGAAAAACATCGTGAGGTGACCCACAGCTAACTAAGCTCCAGACATATTGATCTGTTTTTCCTCAGGACATGGCTGACTAGGCTGGGATCGTGGTATAGGTGCTGGGCAAACCAGTGGCCAGTAGGCTTGTACAGATGTGCAGTAGTGCCCGGGACATGGCGGTGGTGGTTACTCCACCTAACAATGGGCACTACAGCGCCATCTTCTTCTTCTTTCGTATAGTGGTCTCGATCACCTAGTGTTAGAGTTTCAGGTCGCCCTAATGCCTCTGCATTGACCTAACGACTAAGATAAGCGGGAACAACTGCTTAACGTGCCTTCCGAAGCTTGGTAAAATTTTTTTTGGCCACACATATTATCGGTCACCCATCTAAGTAATGAGCGCCATAAAAAGCATAAAAATTGCTTGCGTTGTATAAATCATCTAAAAATTAAATGAAAAGGTCAATTATTTAATAATATTACTAATTAATATACTTAATATCCTGATGCCGGAGGGATCGGATCTTACACAGATATAACTGAGAGTAGGTACTAAATGAGGATCTAACTGTCATGAATCTGATTAAGAAGGTAGGTAATAATATATTCACTATAATTAATCACTGTTAAACATTATCTTTTTAAATATTTAACTGCCATGTGAAAAATCTAATGATAGTATTAAAATTTTAACTGTACCTATGCTCTACGGATTTACCTATGAATTCCAGATCTTAATTACTTACCTATTACAGTAAATTAATTCCAATTAATTATGTACTAAGTGAACATCGAGAATATACTTCCTACTATCCCACTCCCGCTTTCGTATTTAAAAATGATACAAAACTTAAAACCATTGTAAGTAGGCCTCTGGGTTGAATGAGGGCCCATATAACAGGAGGGTCTTAGATGGCTTTGTCATCAATTACAGACAAGTACAGTGGAACATGAGTACGTAACCCACGGCGCTAGAGTTTGACTGGCACTTAAACGGCTTAACTATAAAAAACAGCGATTTATTTATTCAACTAGCTGTGCCTGCAAATACGTACGTGTTGTTCGAACACCTACCTACCGCTGTGCAAAAATCCACACTTAAACAGTCGCCCATCGAACGGTCGCCCTTCGAGTACTTTCCTGGTCGCTTTTGTTGTAAATTGTAGTCAAATTCCTGCTCGAAAATATACAAAAATATAAATAATTTCCGTAAGTCCAAACGGTACTGGATATATGGACTTTCCATATATTCGAGGGTTTATTTTTTTTTAATTTTCCATATCCTGATATCCGGAAAGAAGTGACAAACATACAATCTCTTGTATTTCATATGATTGTATTAGTATGATTTATTTATTGCAACCAAAAAAGAAGGAAAGCTATCAATATATAAATGTTACTTTTACGAACTCAGTCATAGTTTAAAAATATTAGCGTTTGGACTAGGTTTGAACTCAAAATGTTGGGAATTACAATTCCGTTACTACTGGTTTCAGTGGCTTTAGCTGCTCCTAAAGAGGTTAGAAATTGACGGTGAAAATTGTGTATTTTAATACAATGTGCCTATGTGTAAAATGTTTTCAATGGCATCTTCATACATGTTGGTACCTATCATGTTTTCGAAAATATATATTCTTACTTGTAAATACTTCTACTGAATATCTTCCAGCATAAAAAAGTAAGTGAGATTTACCAATTTAACAATCTGAAGCCGGGTACTCACTCACTAGCGAGATACAACCGTTACATGTACTGTAACCATAGTGTGTACGTAGTTCGCGAACCTGCCGCGAGCAAAACGCATTGTAGCTATCAGCGAGCCGGCAATTTTTGTTTTTTACGGCAAATTAAAGGGCAATCGTGAACACGTATACACTAGAACCTCGTTACTGTATCAAATATACAGTAACGTATAGTAAGTTTCTCACTAAATTGTGTTTTTTTCTTTTGCAGCAACTTATCAATTTATCTCCCGATCCACTTCAGAATTTAATAAATAGTTATAAATTATGCTCACCTAAAAATGAAATCGAAGACAATTTGAAATTAGTTAGATCAGGTAAATGGAGAGAAGATGAAGAATATAAGAACATTATACGTTGCGTATTTAAAACTAGCGGATATACTAGAAAAAATGATCCAGAAAGACTTGATGTAGAAAAGATGTTATTTTTTGATCGAGATGAAGTAAACCTAGTTGTTAAAGACTGCCACGAGAACAATCCTGGCATTTTTGAGTTTTTTAAATGTTTTCAAAAGAATACACCTTTACGTGCTAATTTACATACAAAATAGAGTAACAAAGACTTATCAGATACTTCGAATTTCGTGAAGGGATTATATTATTTATTTATTTGGTTGTTTTGTAAAACGAATTGTATTGAAAAAAGTTTATAATATAATCTTAACCATACAACATAACATGCTATATTACAAATACTTCTGAATACATGGATGGATAATGTTATAAAACATTGTTAATGGTCTGTACGCACCTTCTGAGTAATTTCTTAGATTATAAGACAATGTAATATAACAAAGGTTCTACTGATAAATAAAAAGTATAAGGTACCTGTATGTAATGGTACTATTAGATTTCAATTTCTATACCTATTTCTAAAATCAAATGTTTTGAGTCATTATTAAAACACACCTTATTCCACTGGTAAATATCAGGATCCCAAGTCTGCTCTTACAATCGTGTCCCTATACAGTGTCGATAGAATAGCTACTGTAAAATTAAACGTGTTTTTGACACATTTGACCACAATTTTGTATATCAAATATTGTGTCAAATACACGTCAAATATTACAATTCCTATTCTATTGACACTCTTGTGACCTGGATCTGTAAGGTGGAAGCCTGGAGACCTGTAAAACAGGTTTTTTTTATAAAACTTTTGATCAGGCTCCAGTCCCCACAATAACCTAGTGTAAAAACATCAATTAGGCTACTTGTACCTACCTATACTAAATAAGTACTTATAACTAGTTAAGCATTGTTATTGTGGAGAACTCAATAAAGATATTTTATTTTATTTAATTTATTTTACTCTCTTGAGGCACGGTTGTGAGAGCAGACTTGGGACCCAGATCAAGAGACACCTGGAAATGGCACTTTATAAGTTTTTATTTTCATTAGTAATTACTTATGTAGCCAAAATATATTTGACAGATAGGGCAGCCAAACACGTTTGTTGTATGGGAGCCCCTCTTAAATATTCGTTTTAATTTGTTTTTAGTATTTGTTGTTGTAGCGGCAACCGAAATACATCTTCTGTGAAAATTTCAACCGTCTAGCTATTACGGTTCATGAGATACAGCCTGGTGACAGACAGACGGACAGACGGACAGACGGAAAGACAGACAGCGAAGTCTCAGTAATAGGGTCCCGTTTTTACCCTTTGGGTACGGAACCCTAAAAAGAAGAATATGGCATTTCGTAGTCCACAACAAGTTACAGGTTCACAGTTGGAGAAAATAGGTTTATCATCTTTGGCAGAGCTGGCTGCGTAGTTTAAGGTGCTGGGTGGCACATACCAAGTATATTTATTTATTATTTATTTATTGTCAGTTAACAGTTATAATTTACACCAGAGTGTTTTAACATTATGGATAACACAAATCTAGTACCAAAACCGAGGGGCGTAGCTAGTACTTATCAGCTTAATAAGTAGGTACCTAAGTGTCCGTCATCTCATCATCTGATAAAATAGTTAAATACTCTTAGCTAGGTAACCTATAATAATTACTAACAATTAATTTTACATTTTAAAAAACATGAACCTTGAGAAAAACCTAATGAATGATTATATTTAAATGGTAGTACGCTCCATGGATTTACCCGCTAAGTCGAGATCTTGTGACCTATATCTATTAGCAAAGATGGATGTTAAGTATTTAAAGAAGGTATTGGGTTTTAGGGTTCCGTACCCAAAGGGTAAAAACGGGACACTATTACTGAGACATCGCTGTCTGTCCATCTGTCTGTATCTCATAAACCGTGATATATAGACAGTTGAACTTTTTACAGAAGAACAAAAAACATTATTTTTAAGTGTTTCCTACTTGAAAGGCTGGTTTTTTAAGAACAGCTTTCCAAAAAATTCAGTAAAGAAGGAATTGCTTTAGAAAATGGTAAACATAAGAACATTAGATTAAACAATATTAGTATGTAGAATGATTAATTGCAGTCATTCCAAAAAGAGAAATAGCTTAACATATAAATGCAAGTGTTGCGAAATATGTCATTATTAGTAATACTGAAGCAGTTTTTAAACTTGGTACTCAAAATGTTTAGAATTACATTTCCGATACTTCTGGTCTCAGTGAAGGTGTTAGTAAGAGAGTAAGAAGGGGGCTGTAAAAACTATATATCTTTGAATAATATTGATATAATACATATCTATAAATGTGATGGTGCCCAAACGCAGACATGACAGACAGACACCATCACATTCTACAATTAACCGCGGTACTAATTATACAGATATATTTTGCTTTTAATCGGGTGGTGTTCATTACTTTTAGCATTGTTTTAATGCTCAAAGTTTCGAGACCTTTAAAGGTTTCCTCTTCAGGATTGACTGAGATGTGTTTTCGATTAGTTTAATTTGTTATTGTTAGGTAAGCAATTTTCATGGCATACCTAGAATAGAGATTACAGAGTCAATAAAACATTTTTATCCCTATATTCCTACAGCATATATGGACATACGAGAATAAATCCGCAGGTCGCAGTTTGTACTAAATTGGTACCTAAATGTAGCGTAGTTTTATAGGTAACTAGCACTGACCACCATTATGAGACAGAGGTCGTGCACTGAATTTTGTGTGCCTATTTGATCTGCGCCATGTTGCGCTGTTTTCCGTCCGTCCATGGAACGAATAGTTCCGTGGATGAAACGAATAGTTCCGTGGACGGTCACCATCACTTTCAATAGAAAACAGCGCAACATGGCGCAGATCAAATCGGCACTCAGCCTTAAGGGCCCTTTTCTGAAAAACTGAAAATCCATGTCGGGCGCATCGAAAATTGTTGATTATTTCATGACGGAATGTCGTAGAACTTTTT
The DNA here is from genome assembly GCA_958496205.1 of Idaea biselata. Taxonomy (NCBI): domain Eukaryota; kingdom Metazoa; phylum Arthropoda; class Insecta; order Lepidoptera; family Geometridae; genus Idaea; species Idaea biselata. Next base: position 6,611,386 of record OY292399.1, read on the forward strand.
TTTGTGTACAGATTGTAGGCAACATTGTTTCCGATATTTTAGTGCAGTTTCGATACAAATATGTCGAAACGTATTGAAGCCTATCGACATTTTAGCCAAATCAGACATTTTTTGTCTAAAATTTGGATAGGCTTTGCACCAATAGGAGGTTCTTGCCTTAAAACTACACCAAAATGTAGGAAACAATGTCACCTACAATCTGTGCACAAAAAAAAGTTCTACGACATTCCGTCATGAAATAATCAACAATATTCGATGAGCCCGACAGGGATTTTCAGTTTCAAGGTCGTTGGCGTATATACTCCTCTTAACGTCGTTTTGTATTGTATAGCAATTCCAGCGTACTTGTATAGATAGAGGGCAGTGGTTACTTACCATATAAACGTAACATATAAAATTTGCTAGGTACCTACTGTAAATTGACATTAAATGGCACTTTACGATGAGAAAAATTTATGATAAAATGTTAGCTATGCTCTACCACGGATTTATTCATGGATTTCAGATCTATTGAATAACGAAATATCATAAAATGTCCAGTATCACGGGCCTAATAGCCAACACGTAGAAGCCCTTTTTCAATAACAATTTTACTCGCAATCTATGAAATGGACACCAAACCGACGATTATCCTAGTCTGCACTATAAAATGCAGTCGAGCAACAACAATCAAGGACTAATTGCACATCCTAAATTCAATTTTAAGCGCTCTACATTCAGCTATAATTATTTTTATTAGATAGATTTTCCGTGGAGATATAGCAAACATACATACGTTACTACTTTTTTGCTATAGCAATAGTATGATTTCTTGTTACCTATTTCAAAAAGCAAAACAGTTTAATAAAACTCAAATGTTCGTTTTTTACTGAATCATTATTACGCTAGCAGTAATACACTAGTTTTTAAACTACTAACTAAAAATGTTAAAAATTACAACAATTATACTTGTAGTCTCTGTGGCTTTTGCTTATCCTGAAGAGGTGAGAAAGTAACTGTGATAACTGTATATTTTAGGGTTTCGTAGTAAACCCTTTTATTTTCATCATGTCGTTCTGTCCGTCTGTCTATCAGTCGATCAGCATTTGAGCCTTATCACACGCATGGGTTTGCCGTAAAGTCATCACCAACGTAAAGTCTTTGCGGTGAAGATGAAGCAAGTCCATATAGTAGATATGTATGTCACTTGTCTATTTAAACAAATGTGTGAATTGCAGATTTACATTTTAAAAAGTATTAAAAATAGATTTCGATAAAATTACTAAAGAAGAATCGAATAATTAACAAAATTCCAAGTACCCATTTGTAACCATATCAAAATTGTATGATAGACTAGCTGTGCCCGCGACTTCGTCAGCGTTTTTCGAACATCTACCCATCGCTGTGCAAAGGTCTACACTTAAACGAACGACCAGGAAAGTACTGAGCAGAAGAGAATCATGGCTGAGTTTGTTTAAGTGTGATTTTTGTATATCGGTATGTAACTTGTTCTATAAACTAAATCTATAAAAGTTGAAGTTAAAAAAAAGTTAAAAAAAAATATAAAAGTGATAAAATAATAATAATAAGCTTGCCTACATATGTACATAACAAAGCAACCGACTTATTTGTTATGTAATCTGAAGTCGGGCATCTTAACTAAATGCAATATTTTTTTTTACGTGGGTGATGCCCCTTATGTACCGTCAGGCCACTCTCGGGGCAAATGACCCGGTTTGTTGGGCTCCCTGGGTACTACAGTTTGTCAACTAAACCCCAACGGCGTCCCTCGCTCCACAAGTGTCGAGGCCAGTGGGAATTCCTCATGGACTACATCCGTCAACCCCGACAACGGCGGCCTTTCCAAGCCCGTCCCCCCGGCATGGTCACACTACCGTCTCGTGCCCCCAAAACCGGTGATAAACTCCCCCGAGTTCACCGCCACCACCAGAGGCTGAGGTGATTTTTCACAGTGGTTGTCATCCACGCGGCCCTTTTCTTGCGGAAAGGACCCCCGAGCCCGCTGACGCGGGTTTACGGGACATCTGGAGGGTAAAACGTAACGTCGTGCCCGGGACTCGAGACTCTAACGCGGTACCCTCGACTCGGAATCCACACTCTGCCGCAGCTGCCATCGTGCCTCGTAAACTAAATGCAATCTGCATCTACCCAGTAAAACTGCCCGATTTCAGCTACATTTTTTTCCCCTTTTTCGTGCATTTTCGACTGCCACTAAAAAATATCAAAATTGTAACAGTAACTTTAATCATTGAGGAGTTTTCTGATGAGAAGGTAGTTTCAGGTGGTCCATCAATTCGTACCGAGTTCTTTATAAGCTAATTCTATTGATGGAAGTCCAAAAATTAGTAATTTACTGCATTGTGGGATGCTATTCTGCTCATCATTCCAAAGGTTCTCATCAGATCTTCACCAACAATTTGAGGGACCAATTCGAGACTCTCACTTTCCAAATCTAAAAAGAATATTTATATGCTGGTGTCCGGCGTGAACATATCCCCATACAAACAATAGGTATGTGGGTAGAATTGAGAAGCTCCTCTTTTTTTAAAGTCGGTTAAAACAACCATTATAAATTTCCGTATGTCCGAAGGATCCGAATATATGGAGAGACATAGGTAAACGGTATTTTGGGAATTACCGGATATCCGGCTTTTTTAATTACGTGCCGGATATCCGGCTTTTTAATTACCTACCGGATATCCGGTTAATCATGTGTTGATTCCACATAACACACTTCTTCAATACAACATTCAAACTAATTAGGTAAAAGTAGAAATAACGCTTTATCCGGATAACCGGACTAAATAGCCGGATAAAAAGTAGCCTATATGTTAATCGGGGTATAAAGCTATCTGCATACCAAATTTGGTTAAAATCGGATAAGCCGTTTCTGAGATTAGCGGGCACAAAGGCACACACAAACAGACAAACAGATAAACAGACAAACAGACAACCAGAAAAACAGAAAAAAGGTTATACTGCGTTAATAGATACCCATACAATTTATATTTTTTTATATCTTCCAAAAACAGACACCGCTGAGTTACGATTTTATTATATGTATAGATTGTACTGTATACCTAGTAAAACTGTTTAATTCATTTGCAGAGACTAATCAATGTACCTCCCGATCCACATAAGACGATAGTAAATGGTTACATACAATGCTCACCTAAAAACCAAGTGGAAGATGTTTTGAAGTTAGTCAGGTCAGGTAAATGGAGAGATGATGAAGAATTTAAGAACATAATTCGCTGCGCGTTTAAATCTACTGGATATACTACAGAAGAAAATCAAGAGATAATTAACATAGAGAAAGTGACTTCGTTGTTTTATCGAGATGAAGTGAAGAAGGTTCTTAGAGCCTGTAACGATAATAATCCTCCCATTTTTGAGTTTTTTAAATGTTTTCAAAAGAATACACCATTGTTTGCTAATTTTCATACAAAATACAGCAATAAATAACAAAACAATTTTGAGAGCTTCTTTTCTGTCTATCCTAAACAAGAGACCTGGATAGGTCTCGAAACATTGAGCGTTGTAACAATGCTAAAAGTAATAAAAACCACGCGATTCAAACCGAAAAATGTCTTTAATTTCAATACAACATCGCGAAAACAGAAGAAGAATCTAAGCTTCTTTTATTTTATTTTGTTGCATTGTTTAAGGGCCCTGTACCGGAAAACTGAAAATCCATGTCGGGCGCATCGAAAATTGTTGATTATTTCATGACGGAATGTCGTAGAACTTTTTTTTGTGTACAGATTGTAGGCGACATTGTTTCCGATATTTTAGTACAGTTTCCATACAAATATGTCGAAACGTATTGAAGCCTATCGACATTTGAGCCAAATCAGACATTTTTTGTCTAAAATTTGGATAGGCTTTGCACCAATAGGAGGTTCTTGTCTTAAAACTACACCAAAATGTAGGAAACAATGTCACCTACAATCTGTGCACAAAAAAAAGTTCTACGACATTCCGCAATGAAATAATCAACAGTTTTCGATGAGCCCGACAGGGATTTTCAGTTTCAAGGTCGTTGACGTTGTAAGGCCTCTTAACGACTTGCATTTAATGCAATAGATAGATTTAGTTAATACAAAGGGTAAGTACGATGGAAAATAATAAATAACTTACATCTACCAAGGATGTTCAAGAAAATATCAAGGCCAACAAAAATATTGCCTCGGTCGCGGCAAAAAAATATAATTATAATTACTAGCTGTGCCCGCGACTTCGTCAGCGTTTTTCGGACTACCTACCCATCGCTGTGCAAAAGTCTACACTTGAACGGATAACCAGGGAAGTCTGTTGCTGAACAGAATCATGGCACAGTCTTATTTAAGTGTAGATTTTGCACAGCGCAGCGGTAGGTAACGTGTTGCATGCTTATTCGCATTACTTATTATAAGAAGTAGCCTTTATCGAAAATATAAAAAAAAATCAAAACCCGACTTCGAAAAAAAGGACAAAACAATAAAAATAAGCTCTCCTACATACAGTGCAACCGACTTATCTGTTATGTAAGCTGAAGTCTGGCAGCTTAACTACATGATATCTTTTTTATTACGTGGGTAATGCGCCTTATGCACCGTCAGGCCACTCTCGTTGGGCTCCCTACCATAGGTTTATAATCTAAGCCCCCATGGTGTCCCTCGCTCCACAAGTGTCGAGGCCAGTGGGAATTCCTTATGGACTACATCCTGACAACGGTGGCCTTTCCAAGCCTCATCTCTGCCTCTGCCCGATAGACAATCTCTCTCCATCTTCCCTCCCTCGGCATGGTCACGCCACCGTCTCGAGGTCCCCAAAGCCGGTGATAAAGCCCCCCACCGAGTTCACCACCAGAGGCTGAGGTGATTTTTTATAGTGGTTGTCTTCCACGCGGCCCCTTTCTTGCGGAAAGGACCCCGAGCCCGCTGACGCGGGATTACGGATTAGAAGCCAGGCAAGCCCGGTTTCCCACGTCGTGCTCCTCTTGGCTTGCAGCTACTGAGTCCCCTCACAACGGCAAGGTGGACAACCATCTGGAAGGTAAAACGTAACGTCGTGTCCGGGACTCGGGACTCGTACGCGCAGCCCTCGAATCGGAAGCCATCACTCGGCTCGGCAGGCCACCGTTTCTTAAAAAGGGAGTGCGGTTTGTGATACAAACGCGGAACCCTCGACTCGGAATCCACAGCTGCCATCGTGCCACGTAAACTACATGCAATCTGAATCTACCCAGTAAAACTTCCCGATTACAGCTATATTTTTTAATCATTTTTATTGCATCTTCGACTGCCACTAAAAATTATCAAAATTGCTATTACTGATGCGTTGAAGTTACGGTTACAACTTTAATCACTGAGGGATTTTTGAGAAGGTGGTTTTAGGAGGTCTATCAATTTGTACCTAGTTCTTAAGCCGATTCTATTGATGAAAGTCCAAAAATTAGTAATTTACAGGATTGTGGGATGCTATTCTGCTTATCATTCCGAACGTTCTCATCAGATCTTCACCAACAATTTATGGGACCATCTTTCCAAATAAAAAATAAATGATCGAAACCGGACTTTATTTGCCGGAGTACGGTGTGAACATATTCACATACAAACAGTATGCGGCTAGAATTGAGCACCTCCTGTTTTTTTTAAAGTCGGTTAAAAACAGCCATTATAAAGAATTTCCGTATGTCCGAAGAATCCGGATATGTGGAGGTCTCTCCACATATCCGGATCCTTCGTATACCTGTCTAGGTATATGGTATTTTAGAAATTTCTTGAAAAAAAACTGGATATCCGGTTTTTTTTTCGACCGGATATCCGGTTAATCATGGGTTGATTCCACACAACATATTTCTTCAATACAACATTCAAACTAATTAAGTAAAAGCAGAAAAAAACACTTTATCCGGATAACCGGATTAAATATCCGGATAAAAAATAGCCTATATGTTAATCGGGGTCTAAAGCTATCTGCATACCAAATTTGGTTAAAATCGGATAAGCCGTTTCTGAGATTAGCGGGCACAAAGGCACACACAAACAGACAAACAGATAAACAGACAAACAGACAAACAGACAACCAGAAAAACAGAAAAATAGGTTCTGCTGCGTTAATAGATACCCATACAATTTATATTTTTTTTATATCTTCCAAAAACAGACACCGCTGAGTTACGATTTTATTATATGTATAGATGATTAGTAATTGTCTGTCTTAAAAAAGATATTACCTACAACTATATACAGTCTTTTAATTTTTTTATAATTCTGCACTGTGAAACATTAAGCTACCATGAGAAAAACCTAAAGATTATATCAAAACGTTAGCTATGATATTCCACTGACCTACCTAACTAGATTTTTTTACCTTTTGTAACACAAACACAACACATGATTATTTACCTATATAATAATCATCGCAATCGGACCTCAAATGGCGTAGATATTAATACATACAAAAAAATACAGCCGAACAGAGAACCTCCTCGTTCATTGTTTAGAGGTCGGGTTATATAGTTTAAAAAAATGGTTTTTTTTTGTTCACAAGTCTGCTCTTGCAATCGTGTCGCATATAGTGTCGATTGAATAGTAATTGTCATATTTACCTCATTTTTCTACCAAAAATGTCTCAAATAGAGAGAGCTTGAATAAAGAAACTTGGGACCCATTTATAAAAAAGTGGCAAACATACAAACTGTCGTATTTACAATTATTATAATATGATTTATTGCAGCCATTCCAAAACTTAAAATAGTTTAACATAATCAAGTATAAGTGTAGATACCTCCTTACTTCAGTTTTTTACATTTGGATTCATTGTTATTATAGAAGTGTTTGAATCTAGTACTCAAAATGTTGATTATTACGAATCTGTTACTCCTTGTCTCAATAGCACTTGCTGCTTCTGAAAGGGTGAGAAATCTGACTGTAAAATTTATTTTATGTGATAGGAGCTGACTCGACGCACTTTTTTTTTAGATTTTTTAGCAATATCACCTTCGGTCATATTGCTAAAAAATCTAGACATTGGCTCGATGATATCGACACGCCGCCGCCTGCAAACTATCTGTGCCTGGTTTTTAGTAGGTATGTATAAATATGAAACCCATACCAGTTCTCTGCCACAAAATTTGACATAGATTCTTTGAATATATTACAATTTCTAAAGTTCAGTGTACAGATTTACTCTCTTAAAATATGCAATGAATAATAGAGTTTTCTATTTACTTACTCTATATCAGAAACTTAGATCAATAATGTAAACAAAGAACTGTCAATTTTTAAGGATAAAGTAAATAAAGAGCTCTAACTTAGGTACCTACAGCACATACACTTTCAAATGTATATTTATTTATTTATTCATTTGCAGAGACCAATCGACATACCTCCTGGTCCACGCAATGCGATAGTAAATGCTTATAAACAATGTTTCCCAGAAGACGAACTCGAAGATATATTGAAGTTAGTTAGCGCTGGTAAGTGGAGAGAAGATGAAGAATTTAAGGACATGGCTCGTTGCATGTTTAAAGCAGCTGGATATTCCAGAGATGATGACCAAGAAAGACTTGATATAGAAAAGATGTTGGTTTTCAAGCGAGAAGACATGAACAAAGCTATTAAAGACTGCTTCGATAATAATCCTGAAATGTTCGAGGTTTTCAGATGTTTTCAGATGAATACGCCTTTTTTTCTTAATTTGTATACGAAATAGAGCAACAAAATAAATTGATTTAAAGTGTACCTACAGTTCCTCACACTAATATTATAAATCCGAAAGTTTATTTGATAATATATTTGTTCCCTCTCCACGGTCAACCGATTTGGATGCAAATTTGTATAGAGATAGATTAATTAAGCGATGGAGAGTAACATGGGATTACTTTTGATCCCGAGAATCCCTCAGGATCGGGACTTACGCGGCGAAGCTGCCGGGCGCTGCTAGTACAGTTATACAGTTTTCATTTTTTATAAATGTTTGCTGTAGGTACGAGTATGTCATATTATAAAATCAAAGGCCGACTAATTTCCTTGTATGCCTCGATTAAAATAATTAAAAAAGAAACTTACATTACTTACTTACCTAATGGTTATTCGTTATGCAGGTATCCGACAATAAACACATAACATAACACACACATTTCAATAAGTACATAACCACGTATTGCGAAACTCTATATTTTATGACCTTAGTGACAGTTAATGAAACTTCACAGAAGCTTTTTACTGCTTCATAGAAACGTTTACCACACAATGTTGACATAGTGTAGACTGGACGTAGTACTTAATAGGTAGGTACTTCTACTTAGGTGAGTCGAGGCGCACTAACTACTAAGTTAACTTTACTTATGACACTTCTCTTCTCATCCGAGCGATGTTCCTGGTTGCGTCCCTATCGGGAGCCCGAGGTCCGCTAAACTCCAAATAGATTTTTCTTCAGCCTGCCTGATACAACTCTGTGTAAACTATGCTAAGACTGTAAAGGTATAAAAGGCTTAAGTTATAAATTTCTTTAAAACGATGAACTTCCCGTTAAAACCTTAGCCAGTTCACTGTAACCTCTGTTTAACATACTTTTAAGATTATATTTTCAGAACTATTGGCCGTAGAAATAAAAGGAACTGTGGAAATAATAAAAGTTATTTCTTCTTTGCACTGTCTACCTTTGTGGTAGCTTGCAGTGTTTGTGGTACAGTTTCAATTCAGCTAAGTTTGTTCCACATTGATTCTTTTAACTTTGTTAGTTCAGTGGGATTGAAATAATACAATTCATTGTTTAGTTACCTGTATTTTTTAATACAGTTATGTATAACAAAAATACAAACGACTGGTCAGACACAAGTATTTGATTGACCTTTGAAGTATTTTGTGAAGTCAGATTTTCTTCTTTGCAAGATTAAAATTGTAATATTTAATTTTAAGAATCTGTTCAGTAATCAAACAAAAACACTATACTATCAAAATCGCTTCATCTGGTCGTGAACTACGATGCCTCAGACAGATACACAGACACACAGACAGACATCTCAAACTCAAATAAACTCTTGTTTTTCGTCACGGGTTAAAAAATAGGTTGTTACGGAACTAGAAACTAGGTTAGCCGTCTTATTATTCTATTCTATATTTAAAGCTAAAGTTAAAATCACTAATTATCACAAAACGCAATCCCAAACGCAAAACCGAAAAATCACAAATCGTTGAATAAAAATCGCAAACAGACACGTGTGTGTTTCAGTCGTCAAAGAGAATACATATTCAAAAGGTTCCTCTGTCAGCTTAGTACTTTACCAAATAGGTACTTAATACTTATAGTATCAATGAATTGGGTGTTTAGGATCCAATTACTGTTTCACAAACTGTTTACAACAGAAAAGTCTACTAAACGTTGTTTAGATTTCACTTAATAATTTGTTTACTTTTAATCAACGTTAAATTACAGCTTGCCTGATGAGCAAGCACAGTCCCGTCTACGCTAAACTACGCTAAAACACGTTAACAATGTTAAAGCAATAAGTACCTAATTCTGTAGGTAAAAGAGCCTAATTCGGATCACGAAGCGTGTGCGTGCTTTGTTTACGTGCAGCTAATAAGTGACACTCTACAATTTTCACATCAAAATGTTTGGAGCGAAATTGCGGCACGTATACACCTTGTGGGCTGCTTTGACAAATTTTTGATGAATAAAGTGAAGACGTGCGGTAGGATAGTGGAACTGTTATTAATATTACAGACTGAAAACCAGTATCGATGTCGTATCGAAACGAACCGCAGTAACCCTCCAGGTCGGAGAGCTAAGCATGTTTGATTTTGGACAATTGAAACAAGGTTAATCATTAGGAATTACAGTTCACTTCTTTTGTTATTTTGTTATTGAGAACTAGCTGCCTCCCGCGATTTCACCCGCGTAGTGAAAAAAACGGTTAAGTTGTCTTTGAAAACAGACAGACATGAATTTTAAACAGCTGTAAATAAATTCAGTGAGCTACTAAGTTTGTGTAAAGCTGGGTTTTATCACAGGCCAAGTCCGGCCGCGCCACGCCTGTCCAAGCCTGTGGGCGACGACGGCAGGCTTCATCAGACGCTACGGTTCTCAAGGCCTATCCGTGTGGTCTGGCGCGGTCTGGCCTGATAAAACACGGGCCGTGGGACCCCAGCTTTACGGTGACTTGACAACGGATATTAACTTTAACTTTTTTTGTTTTTTTTTTGTTGTATATCCATACATGGAATATATGTTACAGTCAAAACTCATAACCAGTCGAAACCACTTTTGACTGCAAAAAATAGGCAAAAGTGGTTTTGACCGATGCCCTTAGTTAAAAACGTTTTTGACTGATTTTTGCAGTCAAAAGTGGTTTTAACTGAGGGCATCGGACAAAAGTACTTTTAACTGCAGAAAAACAGTCAAAAGTGGTTTTGACTGATTTAAAATTTAGATTGTCAGTCAAAACTCATAAAAAGTTGAGGTGGCTAGTGAAAATTACAGGTAAATCATCAAAATAGTGTTATGAAACAATTTTAAAGTTTACTTGGTTTGTAATTCCATGATTCCAGGTCTAATGATAGTTTTAGAGACCTGCCCCTTCAGTTTAACCGGCATTTTAGGGTCACATGTGACACCAGTTACCTCTCGTCACTTAGCCCAAGCTGCCGAAATGAGGGCCTTGACGCCCCGCAATCGATGTCGCCGGACGCATGAAGCACAGATCCCAGGTACTTAAACTGGTCTGTCCGCTCGACCATGTGACCGTCTACGCAGACAGGTGTGGGATCTGTGGTATTGCTAGCCAAGTATTCGGTCTTCGCTACGTTGACTTGCAAACCGCCGCCGTTCTCAAGCGACTCTTTCCACGCATTCACACGTCTTCCAAGCTGTCCCTTATCTGAATCCGCTAGAGCAATATCATCAGCATACATGAGCATTTACGGAGGCTGCTCGTGTGCGTTTCGGATGATTACGGACAGTGCGTCCAGTATTAAGCTAAACAGGAACGGACTGAGGACGGATCCTTGGCGGACTCCGACTGTAATGGGGAAAGATTTAGTGTCACCAACAGCAGTTCGCACCATAGAATCGGAATTTCGGTACATGGCTCTGATGATTCCAATATAAGTTTCTGGTACCCCTTTGGACCGCAGCGCCCACCAGATCATCACGCGGGGGACACAGTCGAAGGCTTTCTGCAAGTCCAGGAACAGAAAATGCAGAGGCGTTTTCTTCGTTCTGTATTTCTCCATAACGATCCTTAGGGCGAAAACAGGGTCTATGGTACCATGACCGGAACCATACTGGCCCTTCGAGACAGTGCACTCCTGCCGGATCCGAGAGTCAACTATACGCTCGTAGAGCTTCATGGTGTTCGACCTGACCTATATACCATGATAACTTCCACACTCCTGCACAGATCCTTTGCCCTTGAACACTGGAGTAATGTCACTAGCCACCTCAACTTTTTATGAGTTTTGACTGACAATCTAAATTTTAAATCAGTCAAAACCACTTTTGACTGTTTTTCTGCAGTTAAAAGTGGTTTTGACCGATGCCCTTAGTTAAAACCACTTTTGACGGCGAAAATCAGTCAAAAACGTTTTTAACTAAGGGCATCGGTCAAAACCACTTTTGCCTATTTTTTGCAGTCAAAAGTGGTTTTGACTGGTTATGAGTTTTGACTGTAACATATACATGACGTAAAGAGAGAGAGACACCTAGACCATATACAAAAACTTATTTATTTTTAAGCCTAAATACTTGCACCCTGTGGCAATCGAGCCCGCAACCTTCTGTATTGCAGTCGGGCATTCGTTCGACGCTCCACAGGGGTCAGCAAATAGAAAGTATTAGTAGATTATGTATGTATATGTAAAAGGTATGATTTTTTATAGTTTAGGGTTAGTTTGCACTATGTACCATTACCTGCAATAGTAATTTATATGTAATTCTTGCCCCAACTAAAACGGACACAGGGCTTTAAAGCGGACCCCGGGCTCTCGAGAGGGATGCAACCGGGAACATCGCTCGGATGATGATGATGATTCTTGGCCCAATAAAATGAGAATTAACACGCTCAGTAAGCATTGACCTTAAATAAGATCAGACTAAATAGCGTATAAATCAAGTTGATAAACATTTTATGGCACCATTTTGCTAAACAAGCATCTGTATAGCATAATTAAAGCAATATTTCAGTGATTTACTAACGTTTCATAAAGTTAAGTGTCGTTGAAACTAACTAGTTAAAGGTAAATTTTATTAAACGGCTAATAAAATTAAATAAGCTTAGCAAGTTTGAGTCTATTTATTTACTTTGAATGGTTCCGTATAAATAATAGGTACCGTCTTTGTTAGATAGATAAACCTATACTTTATACTATAATATTATAAAGAGGAATAATTTGTATTTGTGTGTGTGTGTGTGTGTGTCTGTATGTTTGTTATAAATAAACTCAAAAGCTACAGGACCGATTACAAAAATTCTTTCACCATTAGAAAGCTACATTCACCCTGAGTAACATAGACTACTTTTGATCCCAATATTCCCACGGAATCGGAACATACGCCGGTAAAACCGCGGGACGCAGCTAGTACTTTATATTTTGAGCAACATCAATAATATAGAAGGTACAAAATATAATACACATAAAAAAACGAATTAAATTTTGAAAAACTAGGCGGCCTTATCGCTCAAAGCGGTTTCTTCCAGGCAACATTGAAAAGAGACTGTTTAATTATACTTTGCTTTCTTATCAACCAACCTACCGATCTGAAGGTGAGGATATAGATGTACTTTTCACTTATGTCAGGTAATTTTATGATATGATCAGTGTGGAAGTCACCTAATAGATTAAGAACTCCGGTTGGTCGTTGTAAGTTAAACCTATAAAGATGGGGTATAATTCATCCGGGTCAAAGCCAGTGCAATTGCAAACCGTGCTGCAAACCTTTTGACCTGTTTGTCTCTAGCCCTTATAACTGTACGCCGGCTGTTTTGATAGCAGCAATTAATTTAACATGGTCATGAGGATTTAACAAAAAAAATCTATCGACATTAGAAAGAAGGAGAGGTCATTTGTATTAATTGAGTACTTTAAACATCATTATCTAACTTGAAATCATCTTCATGGTGCCAGATACACTAACATAACCACTACATTTGGTGGTGTGTCATCCTAGTCGTTTAGCATTCCTTTTAGTTTAACTGCTGAACCCTAAAAATGTTGGTAATTGTATGGAAATTTTATGTTCAAGTCACCTTTGCTTGGTTTAAGAATTTTCTTTTAAGAATTTTCTTTGTTACCCTGCTTTTGTGGTGAGGTAAAGTAACGCTGTACCTACCCTATCATACCTTTATGTTTGATGTAGAATATGTAAAGAAATTGTAGAATTATATTTCAAAGAAATCCGACCAACAATATTTAGGTAAGTAAAGTATACATACCTACCTACTTCTTACACCTAAGTGCCCAAAACAAACGTTTAAGATTAATGTACGATTCAGACTGGACGGCCGCGGCGGGCATTTTACGGATAGTTTAATTGCATGCAAATAAGGACCTTAACTACTTAACAAACGATTCATTTTTTTCAGCAATATTGTACGCAGTCGCGGCGTCCGAAAGCGGTCAGTCAGTTTCATAATTGCATACAAAAAGGACCTTAAATACTTTACAAAAAGTCGAATTTCTTTCAGCAAATTGTAAAGAAGTTATTGTAGACGTATAGGCAAATAACTTTAGTTTTTTAATTTTTTTCGAAAATATTGTGGTTACGCTTTTCCGAAAAACAACTGTTGTTGAAAGTAAATGCAATTAATGTTTAGATTGTAGTAGGTAGTCTAAACTAAATGACAGGACAACTTAAGGCCAATGCCCTCTAACTCTAAGAACAAGCTGATTTTCGAAAATTACTTTTTCCAAAAGTTGTAGAATTAAAGTTGTTCGTCTAGACCTCTTGAACAACCTCCTTTTGGCTTAAATTGCAGTCTTCGAAATACCCCGTATGTAGTGGAAATTACACATAACGCAGGTGCAGCTGCGAGGCGCAGTTAGTTTATTAATTCAGTATCCAAGACGGCAGTTGCATTGTTTTATGCACATATTTTAACCCTTAAGAAAATTAAGTCGTACGTTGATAGCTGCAGAATAACAATTTTAATTAAAACGAGAAATATTTAAATTAACAAAGTAACAAAACAAACATTTGAATTCACCCCAGTTTACTAAGCTCAACCCTATCAACACGGAATTGTACAATAAATATCTTTGAAAGAGCCCTTTACTTGGTAATTGTACTTTTTGGAGCAACAAGAGAATGCAATTTTGCTGCTCTGTTGCGCATAATAAAATAATTTTAAAATAAAAATAATGAAAAAATCTGGTTACTTTTAAAAGGAAAGTTTACCTTCTCTTTTTCCATATAAAAGCAGTCGACTGTTTCCTTCCTGGATTTAGACATTAGAGCAAATTTGTTTATGCCATAAAACCTATACCTATCTCCCATGCATGAAAATAAGAATAAAAATATAATTAATAAAAACTAGAACATAAAAAAAAAACAAAAGTACGGGCATGGCTGATATAGATTTTATGGCATAAACATATTTTCTCTAATTAGGCCAAGCAGCAGGGAGTTTCCCTGTTACGTAGCCTTGCAAAAGGTGGTGTAACAAATTTTATGATTTTATGTTATTTAGCTAAGTTAGCTTGACAAAAATTCAATTTCTTTACCTTAGGGCACGACGGGGTATGTCCGATATTTTGCTAATATTTCGTTTTTTGCACATAGTGTCTTGATAGTAAGTGATATGACAAAAGTGTTTAAGAACAGTATGTAGAAATCAAAAATTCTTACATTCTGTCCATATATGTAAATTCTGTAAGTCTTACAGGTAAAAAGTTACAATCAAAAAAAGAAAAAACAACATTATATAAAATCAGTATAGATTTCTACGACAATTATTTTTTAATCGTTTCCATAATAAGCAACAATAAATTATTTTTGGTGGCCGCCTACAAGATGGCGCTAGTAGTACGACACGTTGACCTAAATGGCGCATTTAACATTTTTCTTCTTTTGATTGTAACTTTTTACCTGTAAGACTTACAGAATTGATATGTATGGACAGAATGTAAGAGTTTTTGACTTCTACATACTGTTCTTAGACACTTTTGTCATACGACTTATTATCGAGACACTATGTGCAAAAAGCATATTAAACTCAAAATATCGGACATACCCCGTCGTGCCCCAAGGTCAAGAAATTAAATTTATATCAAGCTAACTTAGCTAAATAACATAAAATCATAAAATTTGTTACACCGCCTTTTGTAATGTGATTTCCTTGCTGCTTGGCCTAAATGGCTTTATCCAAGGAGGAAACAGTCGACTACGTTTGTAAAGATGATAAGAGTAGGAAGACTTTCCCCTTAAGTCTGAAATTATAGGCACTGAACAGACCAGCACGACTAGTCGGGCAAGTTGCAAATTGCGGTTTTTTACGACAGGTTTTGTGGCCACTAAATAATGCAATTGCCTTCAAATGAGAGCATGATCCCCTAAATAAATTTCGTCTCTTAAATGAAACAATTTTGTTATTTTTGTTATAAATATTACCTTTATTGGAATGATTTCTAAGAATTGTGGTTCTGAGAGTGGGTATAAATTCCTGTTTTACAAAATGTTGACTATTTGTTTTCTAAAACCAACCGTCTACCGCCAACTAGACTAACCTAGTTTAGTCAGTGGTAGATGTTCGGCTTTAGGTTTGATTAAAAAACTTTATTCTCATTTTTAAACAAGACACACTCGACGGCAAAGGGTGGAGTAAGAATAATAATCGAAATGAAGTACGTCTACAGGTTACTTAGTAGCAGTGCGCCTCGGCGCTTGTGTACGTATCTCCAAGTATGACGAGATAAAGTGCCAAGACCTTTATTCCTACAAATGGAATGTTGATCCATCTGACCTCTAACTTCACACACCACAAATCAATTCAAGTAACATTATTTATCATTATTCCGACTTAACTTATCCAGACAAAGGACCTACTGTCCTAATTATTTATCGTCGCGCGATGAATGCGATGCGACCGATGAAAACCGACATGAGACGGTGCGACTTTGACGATCGCACGGTTATGACATGAAGGGTAAAAGAGACAGAAACATAAAATTATAACTGTAAAAGCAGACAGGAACATTATACTCTCTCTTATTATACTCTCGCCGATAGCGACATTAGCGACCGTTCGATTTGAAGCCAAATAAAGGAGCTCTGTCTTTAAATTCGACAACGAAGACATGTTGAGCGAAAACTGGCCTGCAACGCAGAAATTTTCGGATTCGTATTTTAAAATGATTAAGAGGAATTACAACGCCAACGACCTTGAAACTGAAAATCCCTGTCGGGCTCATCGAAAATTGTTGATTATTTCATGACGGAATGTCGTAGAACTTTTTTTTGTGTACAGATTGTAGGTGACATTGTTTCCTACATTTTGGTGTAGTTTTAAGACAAGAACCTCCTATTGGTGCAAAGCCTATCCAAATTTTAGACAAAAAATGTCTGATTTGGCTAAAATGTCGATAGGCTTCAATACGTTTTGACATATTTGTATGGAAACTGCACTAAAATATCGGAAACAATGTCGCCTACAATCTGTACACAAAAAAAACTTCTACGACATTCCGTCATGAAATAATCAACAATTTTCGATGCGCCCGACATGGATTTTTAGTTTTTCAGAATAGGGCCCTTAACAAGTTATTTCTGGTTGTGGATGTACATTGTATTCTGACGTCCTCGTCTTACCTTTAGTTACTCGTCTGAGGTAAGCCTAAAATGGAAACTAGTTATTATTTCACTCGTTTGTCAAGCACCCATCCATAATTACAAGACAAAGTTGTATCTTTAATTTGCGGCAGACGGCGCTGTGTATAAAACAAAAGACTGAATGGTCGACAAGCTATTGGCCGATAGAAAGTATGTTGTCTACTTATGCTCACTACTACAGAACGACCGTTGCGAGGCGCACCAACTATTAGGTAAACTGTACTACGTTCATATGGCGTAATTTGTTTCTTTGTTGTCCTATAACGTACCTAGGTGGTAAATCGTAATTACTAGTTGACGTAGGTCTGACGTGGTGCCTCCAGACGGCTTTCACTTGTCTAATAATCCGGGCCCATATTGATGTCAGTTCGTCGTGGTAAACAGCAATTCTACAGGGAATAATGTAACACTATCTAATGGAATTACCCTTAAGTTACACAATATTGAATTTAAGAAATATCTTGATGTTTATTTCTTCAAAAACATATTTACCTACATTTTCAATTTATTTTAAGATGATTGATTACAGGTCATGGTATTATAGGGCTATATGGGCGGTGAAAGCGCGGCGCCGTAGCGTCGCAAATTCCTTTGCGACTATCACCTATTCTGTAGTTATATCAAAGAAATTAGCGACAACACGATGACTCGCTTCCTGTGTGACTTAATCTGAATATGCCAGTGTACACAATGTTCGCAACACATTTATTTATTTTAAGTTAAAAATAAAGTTATACCAATCATAACGACCTACCCGACACAGACACAACTCAAAAATGATCAAATAAAAAACATTTTAAAAAATTGAGAATTCTGGATAAAAGCAATGTGAGTCGGTTGTTTAGACAACAGTGTTTACGTACTTTGAAGTGAGAAAGCAGATCCTTACACAATATTATATTACCTGCAACATTTTACGATTGTGTTTATTGTAAAAAAAAATCTTCTTGTTTAAATTTTTTTTTTTTGCGTTATTACGTTGAAAAAACATAAATAAACAATACAAAAAATTTATTCGCCGTTCTTGTTACTTATTGGTGTGGCTCACCTAGTGTTAGAGTTTTCAGATGTCTAAGATCTTGACCTAACAACTGCTATCAGGAGTCTCTCCCGCGCCGGTCAAATCGTCTTCTAAATAGGCGTGCAACATCTTAGACCATATCGTCACTTAACAACAGGTGAGATAATGGTCAAACGTTTACCTATAATCTACGAAAACACTACAAAAGGATTTCGTTCAAAAATGTTTTATTTTCAAACATATTCCAACTCCAAAACTCACAAATACATATAAATAAATTCAAGGGCGTGTAGTTATGGTAAAATCCATATTTATTCACCAGATTGTTGAAATTGTACATACCCGAAAATTTAGTCAGCTTTTCATGGAATGGAGCATCCATCAACTGTGCGACGTCATCCATTTATCAACATCGAAAGGGTTGATTGAATAGGAAGAGATCTCACGCTGTACTGTCGTGAACATTTTTCGTCAGATTAGAAAAATACGAACGTTTTATCGAGATTCTAATAGTACAGGGAAAACAGGATAGAGTTGATGGTAGATAATTGTAAAATAGGAAATGTTGTGTCAGTTTTGTTCTACTTGGACTAGAATTAATTCCCAGCTCGCGTTTTTCCAATGTTTCCGATATGAACGGAGCAGTGTTATTGTTATAGCTTCTGATGGTGAGTATCTGCCAGTGTATAGGCCCCGATCTACTGATAAATTATGGAGTAGCGACAAAGACGCCCAATGCTCGTTCCGCATCATTTACCATCAGGTAAAGAATTCTTAAAATATAACTAAGGACTTTTCTTTTCATTTTCAATTCTAAAAGTTCGATTTTAAGGTTTTTTAATGTTCTACCAATGCATCTGTAGGGGTGTTTAAAGAGCTTCAAGTCAAAACTGGAAATCGGACGACGGAAAGGCTATCTCGGGCTCGCTCAGTACAACTTTATAAGACACTGACAGGTATGTCAAATCGATAGACCTTCGGTTTCGGACCGAAGCTCTCTGAAATCTGAATACTGGATTGACAGCACACCATTTGACGTAGCCAGAATTGGAAAAGGACTTCCTAAAATGAGTGTTCTTGATGAGTAGGTAAAAAATACCGTAAATATATTTAATTCAAGTAGATATTAGAGCGACAAAATTATAACCAAATCAAACGTCCCAATATTATAAGAGAGAAATTCGTCGTATATCAAGTAAAGTAGTGGTGATTGTTGTGATCGGATTAATTATTTAAACTATGAAATGGAAAATTTAGTAATAATAATTATCTTTAATTAATCCTATCCCCGCAATGGAACACGCTAGTAAATTAATTTAACTTATAACGTACCAATTCAATTATAGATATTTTGTATGTAGGTTAGGATATCTTTATTAAATAGGCTTTTAATTTTCTAAGAGTAAGTATTATTACCAACCTATATCATAGGACTAGATAAATCCTACCAAAATTATAAACTCGAATGTTTGCAAGTATGAAATTTTAATAAAGTTTAAAATAAAGGAGTGATATCTAAAAAGTTATCATTAATTTTCTTATAATAAAAGTTAATCTCTATCTATTTCATTATAATCCAATTTAAAACTGGACGTTAAAAGTTTTCAAAGTTCTTTAAGATATCACGAATTCACGCTTGACCCACTGAGAGCCTCGAATCATCAATCATAGTGTCGTTTTCTGGCACTGGTCTCACGAAAAATGACTTCATCCAGTCTACATCCGAAGAGAAATTTGATACTCATTAATCTTCACTGAGCGGATAATTTATATTGGAAGTTTTTCTACTGAAAGCTGAAGAATGATAATTTCATTTTTCATAATATACTTAGATACCTACTTTAGTTTTGTATTTGTAAGAGCATATCGGTCAAAAAGTTATATTGCCCAGTTTTCTGGGTAAATAGTGATTTGGCAAAAAGGTATCTCTTCGTATACATATAGAACTCTGTATACCTGTTCCTGATTAGATTTGAACTGGGACACGGCCTGCGCAAACGTTACCTGTACTGTACTTAATCGCACTCTGACTACTGTCAGAACACTGATGGGTTTTAATAGGAACATCTACGGTAGAATATCATCTCTAAGCCGGCAATCGCCCCCCTACACGTTGACTGTGCATTTTCCCATCGATAAAAATGTGTATTCAGGTAATACAGCGACCACTGTAATATAATAAATAAATATTCCAATAGGATACACACGGCGCAATCTAGCTCCAAACTAAGCTCTAGGCTTGTACTATGGGTACTACACAACGGATATATGTACTACATATTATATCTACTATTTTTGTAAATACAGAAATATGATACATAGAAAGCCGGCGGGAATCGAACCCGCAACCTTCTGCATTGCAGTCAGGCCTTCCCCCGAAGCGCCACTGAGGTCAACATATATACTCGCACATAACCACTTGACCAATCTATGTTAGCTAAATGACCGCAAGAGACAGGCTAACCACGACACTGATATCAAATCTTGGAAACAGATACCTCTCAATGTACTCAAAATGACCACTTAAAGCAGGAAGGAGTATAATATAGATAATGCAGCTAAGTAATAGCTGCGCCCTGTGGTTTTATTCGCGTCAGTCAGGGGTCAAAATCGGAATAGAAAATATCCTAAAATCGAGTCTCATCTTTCTCTATATAATTTCAATTTAAATGTTTTGAAATAGGCTCAGCGCTTTATATGTCTTTTTTTGCGTAAACGCCGAAATTTTATGGAAAGTTGACAAACTTCAACTACCTACCTTTGGACAAGTTTCACGTTAACGCAAACGTGATAGTGTGCCTGAAATCGCACGTTTAAATGAGTTAACTTCATTATTTTAAGCACTATTCCCTCAAGGAATTAATTAATACAGGTGTACCCGTTTTGATGACAGACGGACAGTGGAGTCATAGTAAAAGGGTCTCGTTTTTACCCTTTGGGTATAGATCCCTAAAAGAGTTTCAGTGTTCAATATCCTCAACATATCGCATTTCGTTACGTAACAAATTCTTCCAAATGACTCCACCTGCATTAAGGAACTTCATTCCAATTACATACCTGCATATCCAATCGCCATATCCAGGACTAGCTGTGTCCCGCGGTTTCACCCGCATAATCAAAAGTAGCCTTGTTACTCAGGCTGAATGTAGCTTTCTAATGGTGAAAGAATTTTTGGAATCGATCAAGTAGTTTTTGAGTTTCTTCATTACAAACCTAAAGACAGCCAAAATACAAATCTTTCCTCTTTATTCTTTACAATATTAGTGTAGATTAACAAGCGTCGAACTTAATTCCCAAACTAAATATTGCAGTACGATTGCACAGTGAGTGCTTTACCGCCACTGCATACTTTACAAACCATTGAACATCCAGTGGACGAACAACAAATAAAAGCCGTTAACCCGATATGTGAGAGCATAAAACGCAATATTCCGTGTGTTTAACTGGCTTTCGCCCCCGTCTTACCGCGCCGCGCCTCATTTACTTTGAACGGCAGTTGAGAATATCCTGAAAATCACGCGACCGTACAAAATGTCTTGGCTTTTAGTACAAAACGCTTTAATGGCTGTTTCAAGATTTTGTTCTGTGCGGGTTAATTTTTTATTACGGTCATTTTCAGATAAATGCGTAACATCTTTGGAAATTTTACAGCGACATTTTATGGATATGGTTTTTATCCAGGACGGAACGAAGGAGGTATATGCGTTTAAGGTGAGACGTTGTTCGTTTGCTTGTTGGTTTATTTGGGTTTGTTCCTATTTCTCTTTAAAACAGCGTCTCTGATTTAAAAGGAGTTTTCAGTTAACCCCCTTACTTATAAACGATGATTAACAGATGACTAAGTAATGTAACGTTTGTCACTGTATGTCATCTTTGAAACTTCATGTAAAAGACAAACGATAGAGTTTATGCGACTGTTAATCAGCGATTATAAGTAAGGGGGTAATTGTTTGTGATTAATTGGGGTTGGGTTATAAATAGTTGTTATGGTGATTACTCGCCTGACGTCCCGATCCATTGTTTTTATACACACCTACCTACCTACAAGGAGAAAGCGGTGTTGGTCTAGTGGTAGATATCTCGACTTTCATTCCGAAGGTCATGCGTTCGAATCCTGGTCCACCACGCACCAATATCTTTTTCTTTAAGAGGATAGTCTCCATTCTCTTTCTCCATACAAACGTAGTTAACATTTTCCTCCCTGGATAAAGACATTAGAGCAAATATGTTTATGCCATAAAACCTATATCTGTCATGACAATGCATGTACCTTTTTATTTTTTTTATTTTCTAATTAAAATATAACAATAATTAATAAAAAAATAATAAAATGAAAAAGATAAAAAGGTAGATGCATAGTCATGCATGACAGATATAAGTTTTATGGCATCAACATATTTGCTCTAATGTCTTTATCCATTGAGGAAAATTTAAACTACGTTTGTATGGAGAAAGAGAATGGAGACTATCCTCTTAAGATAAAGTTACGTACGTTAATAACATCGCTCTTATGGTGAAGGAAAGGAGCTATAGGCTGGGAGGGTGCTATAGGTGCTGGGCAAGCCTACTCCACCTAACAATGTCCCGGGCACTACAGCGACATTAATAGCATGGATTAAAAGTTGCTTGCGCTGTATATAATCATCTTAAAAAAATGATAAAAAGGCCAATTATAAAGAGAACGTTAGTTAATTAGGTTATTATAATATTTTATAAATAAGTCTTCAACTTTCCAATGAGTCAGCCAATAGACAAAGCCACTTCAGGTATAGTTTCAAGTTAAGCTATAATTTTCCTGCACCTTGCAGTATTATTACAGTTCACAACTGTACTTTAATGACAAACAAGACATTTCAGTAATTTCTCAACTTGACAAGCATTGTAATTTAGTTTTTAATTCGAAAATTGTATATAATTATGAAGATTAAAGAGTAGATAGGTAATTTGTAAAATTATCTGTTTCATAGGTACATAATATAGTAGGTATCATTATGTAGTAAGCATCATTATTAAGTATCTACCTATTTTTAGTTGATAATTAATAATTTGTAATTTTATTTTCTTGTTTTAATTTATCTAGTAACAATCATATTTTACGTTGTAACATTATATTTGAAATATTGATATTGACTAGGTTGTAAGTATTGAATAACTAGAATTTCAAGATTTTATAGTCGAAAATGTCTGAATTAAATTTATTCATCTTTTATAGGACCTTTAAATTAAATTTAATGTAGGCATGGTTATAACTTAGATGGAATTCTGTATGTAGGTTTTGTAGATATGTATTTAGAGCGTCCCCTGAGGGCGGTAATTTAAGCCGAAAAAAGGTTCTAGACGTTTAAGCGAATTTTTGACCTACATTTTTTTTAATTATTAGAGGTTGGTTTTTACTGAAAAATCAGCTGTTTTTGTTTGAAAGTAAAGACAATTGCTGTTTAGGTTGTAGTAGTCCTACTAAGTAAAAGTTCAACTTGATTCTTAATGTTACCGAATCAAGTTATAATATTTTTAATAACAAATAGGTAAGTATGGCTTAAATAATGAACAAGAATTAGTTTTTAAAGAATGTGTAGGTACATATAATGATATAAACTAAGTAGAATATTACTTAAAAACTCATTTTTCTATAGTAAACGCACTAAAATACCATTACGCGATATGGTAGCTTAGCTATGCATGAAATTCCGACAAAAAATGCTAATATACTCAACTCGAGTCGAGGCATAATCCATATGGACAAATATTCAACGTACCGTCTCATATAATCCATTTTTAGACAAAACAGAATTAAGTTTGATATTGTTTTTTTTTACATACCTGCCATAATTTTGCATGCATTCTTTTCGATGTAAGACATCAAAATTATTCAACTTTATTTTGACAATGTTTTGTCATTTTTAGACATTTTTTATTTTATTATTATTGCCTCTGACGGTTTTTTTTTTCTATTATCATTTTTATTTCGTAATTTCTATGACATGGCATTGTTCAATTTATTTTTAATTTATTGTAGCGTGTAATACTAATTATTGATTTTTCTTCACTTTCCGCGATGTAGTTTTCAAATAAAGCAATATACAGAATAGCATAAGACAAATACACATAAGTAGAGTGAAGATAAGTTGGATTAAAGCATCAATAAATCTAAATAAAATTGTCATGTAATACATTTAGTAGCTATTTTATCATTTAAATCTTAAATAAGTATATATACTAACATAACTGCATTACGTTTGATACCTACCCATGATTTGAGAGGTATAACAAATACAATTACAAAATTTGCCACTGCCATTTCGATTGAGTTATTCTGTGAAGTACATCAAATAAATTCACAACTAGGATCTGACGGCACTGTTAAGTTGATGAAGGACTGAATACGAGCCTCTTATATAAACGATTAGTAGGTGCATATGGCTTCGTGTAAAGAGCAAAGGTAACTAACGTGTAGTTGTATCTGACCTATGAAGTTATAATTTACATTAAAGGTGCATGTAAAATATGTAGTTATAGAATTATAATATGAGTTTTAAATTCAAAAATAAATAATAGGCAATTTTATTCAACGCAATCGTCTCAGATTTTTGCATGATAGAGACAAAACCAACTCAGTTTTTTCGTACATACGAGAGGAGAGAGATAAGGAAGAGAGCCTAAGAGGTTGCATTACCTGAAATTAAGTATTTCAATATGTATCATACTAAAATGCATAATTTTAGGTTTATCTTTGTCACTTACTAGTAATACCTATAGTAGGTATTATTTACTAGTAATAAGTAATAATATAGTTTTTGTAGTAGTATTTGTTGTGATATAATCAATTAAGTTTAAAATAGTAAAACTTTATTGTCATGTCTGTTTAAAAGAAAAGTCATTTAATAAGACACTCATTCAAGATAAACACAGTCGTTAAACAAATTACCACAGTTTTATCTATGGACCTTAAGTGGATTTATTGTCTATCCTTACCTCACTTTAGAGGTCGTGTTTGACAGCAAAATTAAGCTACGTTAGTACCTATCTTACGAAACAAGATGTTTAGGACAAATGTTTCGATTAGATAGGTAGTTAGTTAGGAAAATCGTAACGCAGCGTACTACGTGGGCGATCGGATGCGAACGCGATGCTGTAACGGTTCGCAAAAGCCACCTTTTACACAGGTGCTATTCATGAATTTTAAATATATGTAGACATATTAAATCCTTGCGATCGACAGAGATACCGATCTTGGTTAGTTAACTCCAAGTTGTACGTAGATGGCACTGTTAGGTAAACGCCCCCACGCTAAAGCTGACCAATTATGAAGGGGTAAGCAGAGGATTGCGGGGAATGACGCGGCATTTTTTGGAAGCGGGAAGGTTCCCTGGAGGGAGAACGTCACATCACTTATTTTTCGGAGGTCTTTAGAAGCAGTCACGTATAGGGCTTTTAGCGTGCCATAAATTTGAATTATATAATTTTACTAGATGTTATAGAGTCAGTGTTTGCAAGTAATAAGTTATTAGAGTCAGTTTTGATCCAGCCATGATGTCTATACTGTATCTAGTCCCGTAGAGCATATAAGATTATCCAGGGTCCAGATTTAATATATTCTTTTTTAGGATACCAATGGAGATCAGATCAGGCCAGATCCTTATTTCAGGACATTTATAGACTACACTTTTATTTTAGGTTATTTAATGGCCAGGACACTTCAGGTTCAGGGTATTATAAAAATAGACTTAAGTTATGTGGCGTAGTGACTATCGTGTTGGGACGGAATGCTAGTAGTCGCGGGTTCAATTCCCGTCCGTTCTATTAAAGTTGTTGAAAGCATTTTTCGTAAAATCATTATTACCTCCTAGCGTGGTAAATGTACTTTATACTTATCATTGAGTTCTAGTTTCTGGCTTTCCAGCGAAACAGATAAAACCTAACTAAGTGAAACTAATCGCAAAAACTAACTGAACTCTGTTTAAAAAGGTATCTTCTAGGACCCTGACATCACTTAACGTTTGTAACTAAATGACACTAATCGCAAAAACTATCTGAATTCTGTTTGAAAAGGTATCTTCTAGGTTATCATCACTTAACGTATGGTGTCATATAGTTTCTGGTTTCCAGTGAAACAGATACTATCTAGTTTGATTTGATTTCAGCAAGTCATTGCAGGCACACATTAGATTCCACTGCAATAACATAAAACAAAATGTTTATACCAAATCAACAATTATACCAATTATCATTATGATAATTATTTGCAAAAACTACGTACTGCGGTACTCAGGTACACCATCACTTAACAACATCTGGTGACATAGTGGTCAAGTCCAACACTAGTCTGTCGCTTTGAACAATTATACTAATATGTTTTCGTTTTCAGATACCATGGATATAGTTAAGATTAGGATAATTAAATTTAGGAAGCATATTGTAACTGATCTTTATTAATTAAAGTAAATTTAAAAATTATTGATACATGAAATAGATGAGTCAATGGTTGTCCTCTTATGACCATGGGAAATAATTTTGTCTAGGGACCTTTGCATAATTTTTAACAAGTTAGAATATTTATAGATAACATATCATTGATTGATTATTGATTACTATCAATTGATTTCTTACTTATTTTTGAGTACTAGTTTTGTGAAGCATTGCTGTTCTGGAAAAGGAGGATTGATCCAAGATTTTGGTGGGAAAGAGAGACGTAAATCTTTTTTCTACTCTTCACGTCAATCTTTACTTCCACAATCCGATAGCTTTGAACAAATCCGTAGCGGAGCGTAGATAATATTTGAGTAGTAAAGCAAGGCGTAGTTAGTATATAAGAACAAGTAGTATGCAAGGCGTAGTTAGTATATAAGAACAAGTAGTATGCAAGGCGTAGTTAGTATATAAGAACAAGTAGTATGCAATGCGTAGTTAGTATATAAGTAAATTGTAGTGATGCAAAAGGCGTAAATTAGGGCCTTAACGGTTTAGCAATTTCAAATCAAATTTGTTGAAATTTGAGTTCAAGTAACACTTACACTTTTCAAAGGGATTTATATGAAGGAGTACTTGGTGTTAGGCTAAGACAGCGGTCAGTCATCAGTATTTTCATTAGTACTGATTTCATATGAATTTCGTACTCACACGCAGCGACGATATACGATTCCCCACACCTACATACTCTGAGAGGTAAATGGCTTTAGGTATATTGAGAAGTTCAGGTGGTAGTCTGTACTTTATATAAGCTCGAAGACAGGCTGTCGAGGGGATTCCAGGTCAACGTAGAGTAGTGCAAGGAGTGCCCCAGTAAAGTACACACGTGTGGAAATGCAGGCGCAACGATTATACTAGATCGTTAGGATCGACGAGGTCTCACAAACCACGTTCTCTTTAATGACCTGGGTACTTAAGGTTGTTGGATCTCTAGCGATTAGAAATGACATTACTATGAGCCAAAATTTTTCAATGTATTTATACTTTACCAATTAGTTTAAAGCCACTATACATAATAGGTACACACCTCATATACATACAAACATATATTCCATATATTTGAACTCAAACGATACAGGTCAAAACATTTTTGGTACGAGACTTAACACAAAATTTTTCTTTATGGGGGAAGACTAATTGTTGACACATGTATTTTATAGGAATATTAATTCACCTTATAGTTTTAAGATAATATGTAGTTGATAAGTTAAGTTAAGAAAGTTGTAAATTTAATATTCATGAATAGTTTCATTTTAGTTTTAGTGAAAAATTACTCTGGTTAATAAGTTATTAATCGACGCAATTTTTGAGGGTCGGATGTAACGGTTCGCAAAAGCCACCTTTTACACAGGTGCTATTCATGAATTTTAAATATATGTAGACATATTAAATCCTTGCGATCGACAGAGATACCGATCTTGGTTAGTTAACTCCAAGTTGTACGTAGATGGCACTGTTAGGTAAACGCCCCCACGCTAAAGCTGACCAATTATGAAGGGGTAAGCAGAGGATTGCGGGGAATGACGCGGCATTTTTTGGAAGCGGGAAGGTTCCCTGGAGGGAGAACGTCACATCACTTATTTTTCGGAGGTCTTTAGAAGCAGTCACGTATAGGGCTTTTAGCGTGCCATAAATTTGAATTATATAATTTTACTAGATGTTATAGAGTCAGTGTTTGCAAGTAATAAGTTATTAGAGTCAGTTTTGATCCAGCCATGATGTCTATACTGTATCTAGTCCCGTAGAGCATATAAGGTACATTATTAATTATTTTCATTGTTTAAACTAGAGGAGGTTTGAATTGTAACGACTTTTCTCCAAGAGTAGACTTCGATAGTCTTAATTATGGGACATGTATAAATTGCACCTATTTTTGTGTATGTTGAATATGTTAATTACTCATATTTTATGATTTTATGCCATTTGTGTCAGGTTAGACTCCTGCACTAGGCTTATGTTTGTTAATTTGACGTTATAAGTTAATATGCAGCCCTTGTGAGTTCGATTCTCGCCCTGCATTTGTACTGAAATATACCTACTGTACTATTGATTACAAAGTACTTTATAGTTGTATGTAATAATTATTCTATTTAAAGCGAGGTTCAATCCCTGCGCTGATTGATTGTTCTTTTGATGCTAAAGTACTGGTGGGAAAGTACATTGTAATATCTTTTATTTTTACCTTTTGTTCTAAGACCAACATAGTCGAAGGAACGTCCATTTTGTTGTGTTTGTGTTTTGTATGTGTTTGTTTACAGCTTTAATGTAAATTCATAATTGTTTAATCAGTCTATCTAAAGACAGTCTACAGGAAATTCTATAAAAGAATCCTGTTTACTATAAATTCACCTTTTCAAATTAAAGTTCATGTTTGAGGACTAAATTATAGGAAACGCTCGAAAGGAGGTTTCCTTTTAATAAATTTAATTCTAAATTATATTTGGACAAGATCCATCAGTTAATTTTACTGTAGTAAAATGACCAAAACTAAGTCAAAAGCCTAAGTACGTTTGGTACATATATTTTGATATTTCCGAGTGGAATTTACATGAATAAAGATTAATTCAAATCATAATCTATACGTAAGCAATTTACCTTCTTTTTATATCTCTATTTGTGGGAAATATTGGTTTGATGATCGGATTTCGAGGTCTAGCAATTCTGCTTTCTTGCAAACCGAATCCGGAACGCAATCGACAAAGACTTGAGTACAGGTGTACTGAATGAAGTTTATCAAACTATCAAATTCTCATAAAGAGGATTATTTCACGCTAATAGATAAGGTATTTGCCTGAAGTCTATAAAGTCTCATAATGAGGTCTATTATAATAGTTTTTAGGATTGTGGAATTCCACTGTTGTCAGCAGTCCATTTACTTAATACATTTTGGTCAAGTTACTATAGAGATTGAAATTCATATTCAATTAAATATTGTCCGTTATCATTAACATTTGATTAATTACACCGGTAGAGTTTTCTTTCGGGGATTCTTTCTCTATCAGGTAATCGAATCTCCGTATATAATAAAACAACATTTTGATATCTAATTTATTGTGTACCATCATTATTTATACCTAATTCCCTTAATTTTAAGTTAGCTATCTTATAACATTCATTCCGTAGACTAGAGTTGAGGATCTGACATAGATAGTAGAGACATCTTTCAGTCAATTTATAGGGTAATTAATTAAATTCAAGTAGCAACAATTTTGATCACATAAAACAGTAAAAGATCATCTTAAATTTTCCTTTAACGTTTCAATTAAAGTCGGTTTAGGAGTACAGATAATACTTGGGATAATTTGGACAGGTGTAGGTTTTCTGTAATCTCGTCTACCTTTATGGAACCTTGAGTTAACTACAAAACACAACGTGGGTATCTGTAACTACTAGACTTTCACACGAGCCAAAAACATAGAAAGGTACTTACACAACCAAATTAGGTAGTTTAGATAGGTAGGTCTGATTGATCGTAATTAATTAGGTATTATATCGTTTTAATTCAGGTAGTAGGGATGCGTTTTAATTAGGTATTCCGTTCAGTTTAGTTGACATACTTTAGGCTTTTAGATACTTTGGTCCTTACAATTGGTGCGCTGTGACCAAGATTATACAAGATAGGATCTTGTTTCATTAGATTGAATTATTTAGATTCGTTTATTTAGATTTAAAAAGAGATAGGTAGAGGTCGGCTTGTTACAATTTGGTCCCGTGACCACGATTGATACTTTAATTAATTAGGTACATCCAGGCCGTGGCTTTTTACAATGCGAACGCGAAGCGGCGCGGTGCGGCGCGGAAACAAGGAACAGTCGATAGCTATTGAAGTGTCCTACGTGACCAAATGCATGTAAAGTGCGATGCGGCGCGACTCTCGAGTTAAGTTAAGTTAAGACTTTCTTAACAAAAATATTGTCAGCAAGATAATCAGACAACAATCTAGGCTTTGACTCCACTAGTAGTAAGCTTGTAGTAGTATAGGTATAGGAAGTAAAGCATTTTTATTTTCAGCATTAGTTTTATAAAACCTTGCGATACGTTATTCGTTTTTAGAAGAAAAAAAAAACCATTTAACAAAAAATTCGACCATGGGTAAATTTGATAGCGTAATCCAACTAAAACAAACTCACAGAGCCACTTCGAAGAAAATCAGGTAAAAGTAAGAATAAAGTAGTTTAGTGAACCCAAACAGCCCCAAAGCATCGGAGTGAAAAAACACTTAATATAGATATAGCAGGCAAACCCCAATTTCGCACCCCCTATACCTTCAATTCCCTCAGCGTTCGCCACATACGTTTTGGTGTACACGAACCTGAAGCTAATAATTCGGGATATTTAGAACCAGTGACTTTTTAAAGTTAATTTTAGTTTTATTTACGTCTTCAATGACATATTATATGCTACGGAAGGTACGTTAAGCAGTTGATCCAGGTTGTAATCTCAGATAGCAGTCGTTAGGTCAAGTTGCAGGACTTACCGCGACCTGAAACTCAAACTGTAGGTGAGCCACGCACACTTCTATACGAAATGATGAAGAAAAATGGAAGACTCTTTTTTTAGAAGTTATAAAAACCATATTTAAATCACTTACGTGTACTAAGGTCCGTACTAATACGTACAAGTACATAGTGGCCAATGCTTTGTTCCTATATCAAAGGATTTTAATAAATCTTCTGATACCTACGTGAAATCGAGCGATATCATGAACTTTCTAATTAAAATAGAGTTGAGAAGAAAAATCGTTTACCCAGTAAATCGTCGTCGTATTAGTAAAATCGTAACGTATAAACAAGAAAACTAAAGTATAACTATCTATGGCAAACAGAGGGAGAAATAATGGTTGCAATCTGGTAGTACGCGACAACATTGGCGTCTGATGAATTTCCTATGGGAATATCATTTTGATGGAAACTTTTACGTTTTGACGATTAAGATTTATATAGGTAATGCGCCCCTAACATCAACTGTCTAATGGTTGTTAAAAGCTACTTTAACTAGCTATATCTACATACCGAAGTATTAGGACTACCTAATACAGGTGCCGGCAAACATCTTGAAACATACTGACATTTACGTCAGACTTCTACGAAAAATCGACTTCTCCGCATCCGATTTTATTTTCTAGATGTTTGCCGGCACCAGTAGGTACTTAGTAATGTAGATATAGCTAGCTCGTTGTTGTATTTTATAGTACCTCTGTTAATTTCAGACGTTTTTGTTTCTTATGTTTGTCATTTTTTTCTTTGAAAACATGTGTCAAATCGTGGTCTACAATTAAAAAACAAAGTATAGGTAAAACAACGAGTAAACAGCTAAAAAGGAGTGGAACTTGTGTCCGACTAGTCTTTGTTAGTGACTGCACTGGCCTACGAATCGTATCTAACTTATTAATTTGTTACAATAAAAGGATCCAATGATAGAGATCTAGAACAGTTTACCCAGTAGTTGGAGCCTCGACGCTTGTTGATCTAGTTGTTGCAGAAATTGTTCCTAAACACATTTACCTACAATAGTTAGGTTTAGTTAAATTGCTATAGTACCACATCAATACCGTCTAGGGATATTCAGAATTTCTCAATTTACTCAAAAATTGGGTTTACTAACAAACAACATGTATATATTTTTGTAAAGCCTACTTATCAGACTATGATTTAGAATACAACAAAATATTGTTTTATGCTTAAATATTTTTTTATTAAAAAAAACGCAAAAAGTGAAATAATGTTAAATTTAAGATAAAATCTATCTAAGGAAAAAAATAAAGTGAAACGAAATTATTAGGTTTTTTTATTTGAAGTTAAAATTAGTAGTCAGTGAAACCACCCATGACGTTAATCACGGCCCTGCAACGGTTTTTCATGCTTTGAATCAGGTTGTCAATATCTTGCTGCGGAATATTGCCCCAGGTCCTGCTAAGATGCAAAAAAAGTTGCTCTTCAGTCGCAACATTTGGAGGCAAATTCCTCAAAGCCCTTCTTTGAAGCATATCCCACGGGTGCTCTATGGGGTTTAGGTCTGGTGACTGCGCGGGCCAGTCTAAGACCGACACGTCGTGCTCCTCTAGCCAGCTGGTCACCACTCGCGCAGTGTGCGGACGGGCGTTGTCGTGCATGAGCGTGAAAACTTGGCCCATTTGCAGTCGATGGGGATAGATTATTGGTGCTAGCACCTGATTACGGTATTTTTCTGCAGTCATAGTGTTTCTGATCCAAACGAGGTCTGTTCTTCCACCAATACGAATTCCCGCCCAAACCATAATTGTTCCGCCATGGTATGGATGGACCTCCTGAGGGTGTTGCAGACGGTTGTCACGACCAGAAGCTCGCCATACGCGTACTCTACGTGAATCAGGATGAAATCCGAATCGGGACTCATCGGTAAACAACACTACCGACCACTCGATATCTTCCCAAGGCAAATGTTCTCTAGCCCACTGTAATCTTCGTCCACGATTTCCTCTGCGTAGTGCTAGAGTACGAAGCGGCCTGCGAGAATGAAGGTTAGCCTCGTGCAGTCTTCTCCTCACAGTTTGGTCACTGACAAGCACCTGGTGGTCTGACTGGAGCGTTTAAACCAACTGCATGGCCGTAACATTTGGTTGTCTTCTCGCGGCCACTTGCAAAAATCGGTCTTGTCTTTGGGTAGTTATCCGCTTTCCGCCTGGATGCCTTACAGCCACTTCACCAGTAGCACGATAACGTGACCACAATCTTGATATCACGTTTTGTCATGTTCCAATCTCCTCGGCAATACTCCGTTGAGTAGCCCCAGCTTGGAGCATTCCTACTGCCCTTAACATTTCGTTTCTTGTTAAATGACGCCGCTGCATGATGCATACAGTTGTATTAAATTGTAATTAATCAAAAAAAAATATTAAAACTTCAATTTGTTTAAACAAAATGCTTAAAACTGCGTTAAGTAAATTTAAACCTTCGAACTCGCTACAATAATTGCCGCGCTAATCTTATGTTTATAATTTTTTTTTTAATTCAAATTTGGAATCATACAATAAGGCCTACACAATAAGGTTCCATTAAAATATTTTTAAATCAGCCAGTATTTTTTAAGTTTAAGAACTTTATATAAAATATCCCTAGACGATGTTGATGTGTGTACTTTAAGGCTACTGATGTCATGTATCGATTTTATATTAACGTATTATAAATTCATAAAACGTGTTTCCATGTTATCGTATTTTATCGTATATTAGTATGTTTCGTATCAATTGGGGATCACAATGTTACGGACTATGGTATTACAAGATTCCAACGTATAGTACCTACCTACGAGTATTGACAGTAGATCCTTCTTCAGAAAATGCTTATTTGTTCAAACACTCTATGGCCCTTAAGTGTGGGTATATAATAGGTTACATACACTTTGATAAGTCTTCCTTTTCGTTTTTCTGGATGAGAGAGGCTTGCATTTGACCTCGCCTCGACAAATAAAAAGCGACGATGAAGTCGGCGCGGGCGGTACAGTATTAGGACTATCTAGTCAATCTAGATTAGCAGACTACAAGGTTGTACTTTGTGATAGATAGGTACCTAATTGTACTACTTTATATTTATTTATATTTTAATTAGTCAAAGCATTTTTAGTAGAAATATTTTACAAGGAGAAATCAAATTCATAAATTCTCCCATGACAGGATTCGAACCTGTGCCGGGCGGGTTCCCGTGTTGCGCAGTGGTAGCGCACTCGCCCGGCACTTAGAATCCTGTCATAGAAGAATTTATGATTATGATTTCTCCTTGTAAAATATTTCTTTATACTTTTTAGCTAACTTGAAAATTTACGGTTTGACTTTCTGTAACGTTTATAACCTAATGCTATTTTTTAACTTGCAGGTGCGATCCATTAGTGTAAAAGCCGTATCAACAGAAACCCTTAAACCAGTAGAAACCTAATAATATATCATAAAGAAAACCTTAAGCCTTGTAAGTCCACTCTTACCTGCAGTAATATTATTATAGTATCCGTAAAAAGTAATAGCTTTTCTTAGGAGTTTGGAAATTACAAGAAAATATTTGACTGTATCCGCAGAAACTGAAGAGATTCGTAACTTTTTACGACGGAATAAAAACTTGTTTCTTCACTCATTTACACATTGAATCTTATTTCTCGGACATAATAGTAAAATGTAAGGGAGGTTTTCAAATTACGATCATTTGGGTTAGAACCGTACTTCTACTTAAGCCGAAAAAAACAATACTGTTGTTGGTACTTTTAGATAAAACTTTCTAAGAAGGATATTTTAATCCTACTCTTGGTATTTTTTGAAATTATTTAATAGGAAAGTTTTATCTCTAAATATTGCATTGCGACAGACTTAAACTCCTGCTTCTGCGTGATTTGATGTATTTCTTCTTGTAAATGTTTATGTAAATTATATATTTTGAATCAATTATAATAGTGCTTATATTTAATTTTAAAGTAAGTATTATAATTAGGCGTTGACATCTAGGTGGCGTCTTACTGCCCATTGCCCAACTCTTCTAAGAGCCCACCCCTTGCCCTACACTGGGACAATTTAGCCGGCTAATATTATAAAGTATACAATAATTACACAATTTAATAAAATTAACTTGCTAACAAATAGCAAGGTGCTTTTAAACTATCATAATCAAACTGATACGTATACTAAAGTACCTACACAAAAAACTCCAAAAACTCTTCATACTTAAAATAATTCGTAAATAATTATTTCAATTCGAAAACAATTTCCTAAAACGCGAAGGCACTTTATACGTCGCAATGAAACTCATAAAAAATTCATCAGTTTCACACATACACCACAGTCTCTAATACGTATACTCGTACCAATAGTTTATGAAATGTCACTTAGAAATCCACTGGTGACGACGAAACCGGAATGAAAACGACGGAAACGTATAATTAAGGCTTGATAAGGGTTTGACAGTCGTTATTTAGGACAGGAAAGCACCTCACTAGTAATTTAGAAAGGTGCACCTGAGATGAACGCATTGAAATATTATGTAGATAGTACCTACTATCGCAGAAGACCTCACTAGCAATTTAGAAAGGTGCACCTGAGATGAACGCATTGAAATAATATGTTGATAGTACCTACTATCGCAGAAGACCACGATAGTTGGAAAGAAATGGGGGAGGTCTTTGCCCAGCAGTGGGACAGTTGAGGCTTTAGGACAGGAAAGCACTTCACTAGCAATTTAGAAAGGTGCACCTGAGATGAACGCATTGAAATATTATGTAGATACTAGTACCTAGGTACTAAAGATGATGTCTGAAAAATATTCCTTTTACGCGAATAAACTATAAAAATCCGCTGCTGCAGCGCTGACAATCTATATCTTTAAAAGGTTTTGTCAGCTTAAACCTCTGATAGTACATAGCTGAAATTTGGAGGGTGTGTTCTTTATAGGATGGAGGCACCTAATAAGAAAGGGTTTTTGCAAATTCCCACGGAACCTGGACATATGCGAGTAAAACCGCGGGATACAGATAGTATTGTTATAAAATGAAGTCGATATATGACGATGAAAACGTCAAAAGCATCATTGAGTTTGTGGTAACGTTACCGCAGTGGCTTTTTACAACTGTCTTCTTTCTGATGTCATATCTACTGATATGGTTGAGATTAAAATGGATGAACGTAAAAAGACGTTCCCGCGTTCAAAACACTCGCATGGTAAACTTAATATAATTGATTGTATTAGGCGTTACTTTTCGGAACTCCATAACTACTCTGTAAAAGAATAATATTTAGTTTTTAGTCCCGACACCCGACTAGTGTTATAACACAGCGTGCAGTGTGCAGCTTGCAAAGAGCGGTGGGAGGGTGGTGCTCTTTGCAAGCTGCACACTGCACGCTGTGTTATAACACTAGTCGGGTGTCGGGACTAAAAACTAAATATTATTCTTTTACAGAGTGGTAAACTTAATGTTAAGAGCCTGTTGATTGTGCTAGAGTCGGAGTCTCGGTTGAGATTTAGACTAACAATAGCTGAATTTATATTAAAAACTTAAATTTAATTAATTTTATTAACTTTAAATTAATGTTTTGTTTAATTAAAGGGGCTATTTGACATGTGACTGTCCATAGAAAAATAAATACCGTTTTTCCACCCCTAGGCTATATTTTTTCTACAAAAAACTAGGCCTAAACTTTTTCTTCAATAATTTTAGTGAACGATGTCGCAATTAATCGATGTTCTAACTAAACTACCTAATCTCGGCTACTTAGTCCGAGAACGATAGCAAATCAACTCTAATGACTTTTTTTTCATAAATTAAAAGGCAACAAAATAATAGGGAACGTTCAAAAGCCGACTCAAGCTTCGAAGGCTTAATTTCATCTTCCGTCTTTTGTTATAATTTTGATTTATTCATCATAACAGTAACTTTATATCACAAAACTTTTTAATTAGGTGATCTTTGTTACAAATTTTGTAAGATTTTGTTCTTAAAAGCTTTTGAAATGCTGAATCATTAGGATAATTTTGTTAGTCCCTTCAATTTGAGTTGGTCGACGAACCGCTGAGTTTTATGACACAGGTGCTTGTAGTAGCATTACGTTACTATAATATAGCTAGGCTATATCTAAATCTTGATTGTTTGACAGGGCAATTGGCCGCCGACTTAGGGATAGGGGTCTTGACTCCCGCTCGGGGTCGTACTTGGTGCAAAGGTTGGCCATTGCCATACTGAGAGGCAATGCTGCTAGCATCCTCGGCTCCTTTGCGCCGGGTAGGATCAAGGCGGTTTATTTAATTGACTTTTTTTTCATTTGACATTTTGTTTGTGTTTATTTTAATTGTACCTACTTTGTAAATTTTATGACTAATAAATAAAAAATAAAAAACTAGATTAATGTAGAAAAAAGTTAAAAAAATAACTTCGAGAAACTTTATAGCTTGCTTCGCTTGCACTTGCTTTAAAGAGCTCCACGACTACGCGCAAACTACTAGGTAACTATGCTTTATAACCTATTCGCACCTATCATCCCGCAGTCTTTTCTGAAACAGAGAATCTAACTGGGTATTGAGAAAACAAAAAAAAACAACAACCGCGCTAACACTATTAATCGCCATTACTTATAGCTCCTCGTCCTTTTTTTATTCGCCTTTAACACCCTTACTTATAAACAATAATTAACAGATGACTAACTTATGTAACGTTAATCATCGTTCATAAGTAAGGGGGAAAATTTAGAGTGATATTCTAATAAACTTGTACATATAACCCTCTTACCCCCTTGCTTATAAACGCTGATTAAGTTTATGTAACATTTGTCTCTGTCTGTCAACTTTGAAACTTCATGTCACAGTAAAAGACAAACGATACATAGTTTATGCAGCTGTTTATAAGTAAAAGTGATGGTCGCGAAAGAAAGAAAAGCATAAGTATGACTTTAAATTAACAATGGAGGTTTCTTTTACGTATATACCTAGGTACCTACCTAAAGTCTACAAACTTACCGACGACTCCGGACTCTTCCTCTCTTCAATTTCTAAGCCCGGCCTTTGCTAATGAAGCAGCATATTCTTTTGACGCTTTCAACGAGTCACCGTCAAAATTGCTTTTTTATTATGCATCGGAGGGTGCGTTAAATAACACTTAATTTATCCTACTTTCACATTATAAGTTGAAAAGTTTGTATGTAAGTATGTTACTCATTCTGTCTCATTTAAAATAACTATCGGTTTAGTAGTTCTTGCATCAAAGAGTAATTTAACATAGGTACAAACTTTGCGCATATAATCTTAACTAATATTAGAAAAAACGAAAATTTGTTTGTAGATGTATTTGTTTGTTTGTTCCCTCTTCACGGTCAAACGACCAATTCGTTAGTATTAGTATGAAATCCTATGCGAGTTGAATGAAAATTTGCATAGGGAAAGTTTAAGTGATAGTGATAAGGAGAGCAACAAAGGACACTGATAATCCTGAGGGATCTGATTTTACACGGATGAAACCGTAGACCACAGGCTCTTTAGTCAATAAGTAGGAAGGAAGTTGTTACAAAAAAAAATACATCTGAAAAAATAAAATAAAAGGTCATTATTTTTCAGATTTCAAACCAACCATTGCTTACACGACCAAAACCGGGGCTCGCAGGTACTGCCTAATATAAGCGGCAATCAATCATCGAATGTCAAAAAGTTACGCCTACTTTTTCTTTCAAACGTTAACCAACAAGTTTTAAGTAAAGTGAAACTTTAATAGTGATTTACGTATAGCTGAGACTCGCAAAGTTCGGGGTTGGCGGGTCTTTAATCGACCTCGGAGGCTCAATTAGGAAGAGTGGAGTCACTATCGCATACTTGGGTAGGTATTATAGCCTTTCTCAAAATTGGAAGCCGCACCTACGCACTTTGTCTACTTATAAAACTTTATCTTAATCATAGCTGTGACCTGACACATGCATGATTTAGATAGTACCTGTAAATTTTGTAAATTTACGTGTTTTGTTAAGATGATTACATTTTGTCGAGTTTTATCGCGTATTATTATGTATTTTGTTACTTTCAACGTTTTGACTAGGTCACATTATTATAAAGTGGAAGAGTTTGTTTGTTTGTTTGTTTGTTTGTTTGAACGCGCTTATCTCAGGAACCACTAGTCCGATTTGAAAAATTCTTAGAAAAAAACCTTCCTCAATAAATGGACTATCAAACACCGAAAGAATTTCAAAACGGACCAGCGGTTCCTGAGATTAGCGCGTTTGAACAAACTAACAACCTAACAAACTCTTCCGCTTTATAATAGTAAATAGATGTATAAAAGATATATTAATCAGTACACGTGCCAGGTCAGTAACAAATCGACTTTTAGATATTCATTGTGAACACCTACGTAGGTACCTATATAAATCTCATTAAAAAGGTTTTGAAACTTGAACGTTCTTGCGAAATCGACGTCATTCGTCAAAAGTCACGTTATGAATTTCTGCTGGTGAAAATGTAGCAGTTTAATGTCTTTACAATTGTCCCTTTCAATATTATTAATCTAAAAGCCTTGGACTTAAGGTTTAATGGGTATTGTGTTACAAAAAATATATACCTATAATGTAATTTAAAAAAATTAAACAAAGTGTTACGATATAATGATAATAGTAAATCCATTTATTTATCTATCATATCCGACGCGAAGGACCATAAAAAAGTTGTAACCGATTACTAGGAATCTATTAACTATTTTTTGTACGGTTTTCGCAATACTACTGATATGAAATTAAACTCATTTTCGGTTGCAATCGCATTTATTTTATTGTGTTTAGAATAATAAATTCCTATAATAATAACCTAAATATGCTTTTATTACCTTTACAATCATAAAAGCAATGCTATTAAAACCGAAATAGGATGGGATCGGTAATTACCCAGCTGAAACCGCAGGACGCTGCTAGTATTTTATAAATGTCACATTGTTGGCGATACTATAGGTATAGAGCAGGGGTTCCTAAAGTGGGCAATAACCCCCCTTGTGGGCACTGCAGGCCTAAAGGGGGGCGGTAAGAGAACCAGAAAAAAATGGGGGCGTTATGTGGAGGCATAGAGGGCGATTTGTAATTTCATCTAGCTAGGAGGACTCTTAGACACCGACTGAGCTCTCGAATTTCGACTATAACATGACATCAACTAATATTATTCAAGAAATTGCTCAAACTAACTATTTGTCTTCGTGTAGTTCTCATATCTATCCTGTTTTATTGAATAATGAAAATAAAAATCATGTCAATAGGTCGCCCCGTTTCAAAATAAAAGTAGTTTAATCTTCGCTTATATAAATTTAGCTTACAATAATTATTTTTTTATTTGAAGTTGTAGTGGTTTTTTAAGTAGTGAAAAAAGGGGGCGCTACAAAATAATTCGTCCTCAAAGTGGACGGTAGACAAAATAAGTTTGGGAACCCCTGGTATAGAGGTATAAAATTGCGAAATAAAATACAGCCATCAATTACCGTCAAGCAATAATGGATTGTAATCAATTATGTTCAAATTGTTCGATTATTTTCAACTGCATGGGCACGCCATTGTCTCATTATTACAAGTAGGTACTACATTTATCTCCGTATAATATTGATAAGTATTTTGTGATACATTTTCCTGAATGAGAGGCTTGGGATGAAACAATTATTCTAAAATTCGCTATTCGCATATCGGAGTCAGACCACCGGTCTAATAGACTTATTATATTACTAGCTGACCGACAGACGTTGTCCTGTCCATAAAAAAAATGTGAGCCGTCACGGACGGGACGTCTGACAGATGTGTAACATCGACTCGCTACGAATAGTAAATATAGCATGGCGAGGCGTCGCCACGGCCTGTATCCCCATGACAAAATTTTAGGTTTACCCTCGCCTATAGATGTTTCACATTAAAAATTATAGAACTCTACTGCTTTACCCTACTTTACTACTCCCTAACATAAAAAGTAATTTTCAACCAAATCGATTTAGCCGTTCTCAGTTATAAATAAATAATAAATAAATAAATTCTCCGAACAACACACAGCGCCATCTAGCCCCGTGGTAAGCGACTAAGCTTGTGTTACGGTGACTAGACAACGGATATAATACTTATATTTATTTTTCTTTTGTAAATACATACATATTATACATAGAGGGACACCCAGACCAGACACAAATATTAATTTTTTAAGCATAAATACTTGCACCCGGCGGGAATCGAACCCGCAACCTCCTGCATTGCAGTCGCGCTTTCGCACGACGCGCCACCGAGGTCGTCGTGTAGTGTACCTAATAACACGACTTTCTTTTATAATATATTTTATAACATATGTTACATGTCAATTAAACACTACATTTGGTAATTAATTAAATTTGAACAGCTACAGCTTAGCAGTCCCGATATAGATATATAAATATAGATTTTACACATTATGTCACAAACGTGGTTACATGACATGGTGTATAGATATTAGAACACTAAGCCAGTAGTTCTGCAAACAGTAGACCTCGCGAACATCATGTGAACACAAATTATAGTTTACCTATACTCTGTTTCATTTCTGCTTACATTTTTTATCTAAGATTCTAAAATAGAGTATACCTATAGTAGTTCGGGGGTCTCACAAACGATTACACACGATTTTTTTAAGAGGATAGTCTCCATTCTCTTTCTCCATACAAACGTAGTTTAAATTTTCCTCCCTGGATAAAGACATTAGAGCAAATATGTTTATGAAATAAAACCTATTTCTTTCATGACTATGCATCTACCTTTTTATTTTTTCATTTTATTATTTTTTATTATTATTTAAATTAGAAAATTAAAAAAAATAAAAAGGTAGATGCATTGTCATGACAGATATAGGTTTTATGGCATAAACATATTTGCTCTAATGTCTTTATCCAGGGAGGAAAATTTAAACTACATTTGTATGGAGAAAGAGAATTTAGATAATTCCATTTTTGAATTGAAGTTTA
This sequence comes from Idaea biselata, assembly GCA_958496205.1. Classification (NCBI taxonomy): domain Eukaryota; kingdom Metazoa; phylum Arthropoda; class Insecta; order Lepidoptera; family Geometridae; genus Idaea; species Idaea biselata. Next base: position 6,653,126 of record OY292399.1, read on the forward strand.
ATCCTTCGAAAATATAATATTCGATATAATATTTTTACTTTACTGCACAGTTTTGGTAGTCACCGCAATCGTCGTATATTTTTTTAATGTAAGCCGCACGGCCTCAAACTTTGTAAAATTACTTCGAAACAAATTTTGTATTATAAAACTCTCAGTTTCATCATAATTCATGATAATTATCTTCGTGTTCACGCGATATGAATCTCTAACTTCCTTAAAAAGATTATAGCTATAAGGGACTATAACAATCTTGGAAAATTTCGTCCTTTCGGGCTTTCATTTCCTCCGAATAATCTCTTTTAGGGTTAAAGCCCATTTGAGGGTAAAAAGCAAAATATTTTTTTTATTGCGGTCTTACTAAACTATTGCCTATGTATGGCATTTGGTATGAGTACATTTTAGGGCGCTCGCCCACGGCGACTTTTTGTATCGATGCTAACGCACTGCCAACGCGCTACTGCATCGCGGCTGAATCGATGCAGACGCGCGACCGTGTCGAACGATATCGGGAGAAAACGGAGAGAGGTGACTGAATCGCGCTTACATCGGACAGTATCGCATTTGCGTCAGCTAGCGACCGCTTCGCGACTGTATCGATGCAAACGCGCGACAGTATGAAAAGTCGCCGTGGGCAACCGCCCATAGATTAACATTAAACTATTAAGGGCCCTATTCTGAAAAACTGAAAATCCATGTCGGGCGCATCGAAAATTGTTGATTATTTCATGACGGAATGTCGTAGAACTTTTTTTTGTGTACAGATTGTAGCCGACATTTCCATACAAATATGTCGAAACGTATAGAAGCCTATCGACATTTTAGCCAAATCAGACATTTTTTGTCTAAAATTTGGATAGGCTTTGCACCAATAGGAGGTTCTTGTCTTAAAACTACACCAAAATGTAGGAAACAATGTCACCTACAATCTGTGCACAAAAAAAAGGTCTACGACATTCCGTCATGACATAATCAACAATTTTCGATGAGCCCGACAGGGATTTTCAGTTTCAAGGTCGTTGGCGTATATACTCCTCTTAATAACCGAAGAAAAGTTCCTGTGCAATAGCTTCGTAACATTTCGTTTCAATTCATGTCATAAAATCATTAGATACCTAAGTACCTACTATTCGATCTTATAGTGCATTTAGAACGGATTGTTGTGAATGGTTGTTTTCTAACGCAACAAATTAGATGAATAGTATGTCGTTCTTTCAGCCGTGTTCCTACCGCAATAGACTAATTAAGAATGAGAAATCTAATCAATCAACGATCGTTGTCATAGTGCGAAAGAATCGTATGACTATGAACGCGATGGTTACAAGCGCTGAGGCGCACAACTACTAGGAAAACTGTAGTTGTACATTCATTTCTCTTTTTTCAGTGGGCACATGCCTTTACCAAAATGAATGTTTTATAGGTATTTATTTATATAGGTACGACGACGTACAGAAATGAAATAAAATACGAATAATTTCCTAGAATTTCGGTGAACTCGGCACTTTCAACTCACCGTACACGTACACTATGCGATCTGGACTAAAAATTAATTGTTTGGTTAAAAACCGTAAAATAATCTCCATTCTCAAATTAAAATTTTTGATATTCACCTACTCCTATATTTCTGCGTCGAAATTGCGTAAAATGTTTAAACACGTAGGAACCTACGTTTTCCCAAGAATTCTGTGAAGCAAATTTCCTGAAATTCCAGAAAGTCGTAACTTTAACCTTACCTACTTTAATATATGCACATTCTGTGGCTTCTCCGTATATTATTTAAGATTAACAGAATGTTGCAAAGAATAATATAGATAGTAGGTATATGTACCTACATGATATCCGTGGTGGATGATATCCGATCTACAGTACAAATATACCTACTAATAGTTTGTAAATTCAGTTACTTTATTTTTTTGTGTGCGTCTAATGAAGACCTATTTATATATTTACCCCTTACTTAGAAACGATGACTTAGTTTATGTAACATTTGTCACTGTCTGTTATCTTTGATACTTCATGTTACAGTAAAAGACAAACGTTACATCTACTTAGTCATCGTTTATTATAAAAGTAAGATGGTTAAATTCAAAGTCCTGCTTGATTGACAATGACTGAACTAAATACCGCAAAACTTAAACCGCTTAAACCTTGTGTGCTATGGCATTTCTAGGTAATAACTAAGAAAGGATTTTTTGAAATTCACACGGGATCGAGACTTACGCAGGTGAAACCGCGAAACTGCACTAAATAGTTGCGTATTTAGTTTTTTTTTACCCGACTGCCGAAGGAGGCTTATGTTTTTATACGTAGAAAACAACAACAGTAATAGATTTTTCTTCTATTTTCGCAAAGTTGTATTGAAATTAAAGACATTTTTTCGGTTTTAATCGCGTGTGTTTATTACTTTTAGCATTGTTTCAACGTTCAACGTTTCGAGACCTTTACAGGTCCTTTCTTAGGATTGACTGAGACCAAGAGTCAATCCTGAAGAATGGACCTGTAAAGGTCGCGAATCGTTAAGTGCTAAAAGTAATAAACACCACGCGATTAAAAATTAAAACCGAAAAATGACTTTAATATCAACAGCAGTTATACCAAATATTTATGTATTCTGTGGTTATACCTACCTACAATCAAAATAATCGTATCCAAACATGTGTTAAAGAAGCAATTTCGATGGCGTAAATGGAACGTTGACTTTTCCCAGTAAAGTTTTATTCGTATTTAACTGAAGCTACATTCAGACAATTTACAATACCGTATTTTTTAAACGTCGACAGAATTATACCTACCTACGTACGTACAGACCTGCGTAATTGTGAGAAGCGCCAGTTGGACCGTGCCGTATAAAAAATGGCCGACGAAATAAAAAAAACATATTGAAAAAAGCTTTTTATTTATTTACAATGTATTTTTCGCTTTCCTTTAAAACCTGTCGTCGATTACAAAATATTTTTACAGAAAAATAGATGACAAATTAGCTTGTGGTGGCGCTTAACTTAGTATGTTATTTGGGTAGCTTATATAGGTACCTGTGCCGCAATTCGTTACACAAAAGTTAACTAAATTACCTAGATCCCTTACCCAGGCAAGGTCTAGGTAACTAGGTTTATGTTTTAATCCGAACTCCGCCGTTACCTACACCTTATCTAGGTAAGGTTTATATAGGGAACTATCTTCGTTTTTTAATTGTAGACTATTATTTGACACATCTTTCTAAAGAAAAAACGTCAAATACAAAGAAGTAAAAAGTCAGATCGTAATCTGAAATTAAAAAACGTAGTTATAACTTTTTAAATTTTAGGCCGTACTCTGTCGTTTCCAAAAGCTGCATGCCGATCAAACAAGCGGAGGCAAACAAGTGCGAATCGCCGTTCGCCGACGCACGCACGAACGCATTGCAATTACATTCGCTTGTTCGCCGTGAAACATCCACAGTTCACATTGATTCGTTTCGTCCATTAGTTAGGACTCGGCCACAACACCACAGCGCGGTGCCCCGTCGTCGCTGTATGACGGCGCGGCTTGGACGTTTGTTTAAAGTAAATATTAAACCTATTTATAAAAAAATAGGATGAGAAATTGAATGTAAGGTGGAGAATTACGGCACTTGGTCTTGTCGTCGTGAATCAGTGAAGACGGGCGCCGCGCTGTGTTATTGTGGCCGAGTCTTAAGCCTTTGCTTGCTCTCACTCATCTGGTCTGTATCAGACATAATAAACCCACAAAATTAAAAGCTTACACCTTCCATTAATATGTAAAGCTAACAATTAAATTCGGCAACAGTCTAATCTAATACAAATAAAATCAAAATATCTTATTCACTAAGAAATGAATATTTAATTGTTTGGATATTAGGTTATACAATGAAACAATGTATTTGAGTTAGAAACAGTAATTTACGTGGCTCCTATTGGATATAAACAAGTAATATTGGTTTAGGATAAACATTTAGCTTATCTAAGGGATAATTTCGAAATATTGTCTTCTTACCTCAATAAACATTTATTTAGTACGATTTTTCGATATACAATTTAAAATAATAAATAAAAATAGTTGAATAGTCAAATAGTTATGACTAAACTTATGAAAATAGTTTTCGTGATAACATTTTTTTTATGACTTCATAACGAATATTACCAGTTTTTAAAGATAAACCTAGTTGGCCTGTAGTATGAGACTTATCATTTTTACTAATCTTCGTCGTTAACATTTTACGTCAGTAATAGAACCACAAAACAGCTCATAAACTAAACAGTGTTTACGAGGTAGGTCGGTAAATATTATTGTTAATGTTCCTACATCACGGTGCTATGGAATCCACCTTTAGCTTTAAAAGTGCGTGGGGCTGAAGCGAACACGTGCCTATAGGTCCATTACAAAAATAATTATAATGTAGATTAGAGATGGGCCGACTTTGAATGGGGCGACTAGTTGCCCATGCCGTTCTTTTTAATTCTAAGATATGGGAGTTAAAACTTGCCTCTCATTAAAGGTGATCGCACATTTATCTGCACCGTACGCGCCGCACGCGCCGTACTCGCCGCATTTTAGAATTCATTGTATAAAATACGGCGCGTACGGTGCTGATAAATGTGCGATTACCTTAAAAACAATATAGGCGCTATGTTCATGATTCTTAAAAATTATTAACTGAATATTGAAAAATCGTTCTATAAATCATACATAACACTGTGTATATATGTATTTACACTGTATTTACAACAAATTACATTAATTAACATTTACAATAATTTACAATGCGAACCCTTGCCTTGAAGCAATTAAATTAGATTGGGAACGAGCTGTTTTCTCAGATAGATATTTTGTTTTCATCTTAGGTTCAATTCATTTAATTTGAGCACTCGTATAAGTAAATTAAGTGGATTTTTAAGCTAGAAGTTGTGTAAAATATTACATTTGCCGTGTTTCGTGAATATGACGATTGTAGCTATGTAGAAATAGACTCCGTTACTGAACTTCGAAGTACGAAATTCCGCAGTTTGCGAGACCAAATGTGTAACAGTGCGATGTACGTTAGTTCGAAAGTACAATGTCGCGCTGTTTATGAGAAATATCGAGCTACACACAGTAGTAAAACGAGAAATTTCATTTTACAAATATTTTTAGCAGTGAAAATAACAAAAGCGGCAATTGAAAATATCCTGAAGCTTTAGCAACTCACGCAGGCTCCAAAATTCTATTTTTTTTTTGAAGCTGAAAGTTTGTAAGTAAATTTTTTTTAAGTAGTAGGTAGGTATACTGCAAAATGTAAGGTTTTTAAAGTGATGACCATAGTACAGTAGAGTTCAAAAGTCATATTCCATTCTCTTGTTCCGAAATTGCTAACGTACTGACGTTTTTTTTAGTACGGCGGTCGTTAATGGGTTAAGAATGAAATTGAATGGTCCTATTATAAGAATTGCAGGATTTTAAGAGTAAACTCATTTAGCCTTATTAATAAACGTGAAGTAGGAAAGGTTAGAGTAATTTTACCACTTTTTGTTTGTGTCTGTCAACTATGAATTCATGTCACGGAAAAAGACAAGGCATTTTCTCACTACTCCGACCTTAGTCCACGTTTATTAATAAGGCTAATTAAGTTTTTAACTTCTGCTTTAGTAAAAAAGCTTCTAAGTCTATTTAATTATTTGTCCTGACTGACTAACTGATCAATGCACAGTCTAAACCGCTGATACAAGAGGGCTGAAATGTGTGTGTGTTCTTTATTTGGAAATCCAACAGCTATTATAAAACAATAGAGATAGTGTAACAATAGAAAGCCAATTATAGGATCTCACGACTAACAATAAAATGTTAAACTAAAAATAAGGAGTGAGCTGTCGACTTTACCACCCACAAAAACACAAGGACGTGGAAAAGATTATAAAAAAAGAAAGGAAATTTAACAAAAATAGACAAAAATAAAACAAAAACAAATACATATCATTCACCCTCAAAGAAATGCTTAGTTAACCGCCGCCTCACAGTCTCAGCACTGGTACTGAACAAATCCAAATTATATGTTTAATATGTGATGTAGGCATCCGATAAGAAAGGATTTTTGAAAATTCGCACGGGATCGGGACTTATGTGGGTGAAAGCTTGGGACACTGCTAGTATTTAAACGTTAAAAAAAACCACTTAAGAACGACTTTTGAACCCGGCCTGTAGGTACTTTGAAGCTATGGCACACAAAAAACACAGACTCGAAGTGAAATAGGCTTTAAAACTATTCCAATTTTAAATGTAAATTTATTTGGAACTCTCATTTGAATTTGGAATAAGTTTCAAGGCCAGATATAGGTTTTGGTAGTAGGCTTCGATCATATATAAACTATAGATACACGGTCCCATACAAAATCGAAATCAAAAATCGGCACTACTTCAACGCTTACTTATACGGACATAGTACAGTTTAATGTAAACCTTAATAACTGAGCAATAAGGTTGTAAAACACTTATGCACGACTGACAGCGAAACAAGGCATATCGGCTGTTTTGACGGCTCCATTTCTAGAGCGGCGACCGTGCATCTATAGTTTATATATGATCGAAGGTAGTAGGTATACTTTGCGTCCCGTAAAAAAACTCAGCGTTCTTTTTACGTGACGTGAACTATATATAAAAACCTTTTCTTAATGACTGTCTGAAGTTCTGAAATGTTTTTATAAGCATAAATACTTGCACCTGGCGGGAATTGAACCCACAAACTTCTGCATTGCAGTCGGGCTTTCGCCTGAAGCGCCACAGAGGCCGTCAAGCCAAGTATTAGTCATATATTAAAGGTATGCTTTTGATAAGTAAGCAATTTAATTATAATAGAACAGGTGAATAACATGATGACATGATTAAATGTCTGTAGGTAATGATTATTAGAATTATAGTTTGTGGGGTTAGGCACACCTACTTTATTACGTAGGTACAGTTTGTAATCCCTCCTAATATAGATTAGTAACAAAGATTAATGAAAATTAAGATGAATATTATAAACTAATGAAAATTGTAAATGAATAAAAATAATTGAAGACGAAAATTGTTATAAACATTTTCGGAATAAAATATTTACTTATACGATAGTATTTATTGTAGTTTTATTGTTATTTATTTTGTTGTTGTTTGATTTAGGTATTGTATGTTTAATGTAACTCTTAGAGCAGATAAATTATGAAAACCAATTAAGAATTATTAAATTGATCCTACAAAAGAAAATTTCGAAAATAATTTAGGCATTTACCACGATAGGTTTGGTCATTGGCATTAGTTTTTATTTTACAAAATCATCTAAAATGATTAAAACCATAAAACGGATAAATTTAACTAAGAATGATTAGATGCAGGTATCTGTTATGCGCTTATAAGATACTAATAATTCACAAAGTTTGTCGTCTATCGACTGGTCCCCTAATGTAATGTCCTCCGAAAGCACTTGTTCCCAATCTAATTACAAATATATACCGTATACAATTACGTAGGTATACATAAAGCCTTATTTAATATACGGCATGTTAGGTATAGAGTCAGATCTTCGCCGATGATGCGCCCCATGATGCCTCAAATGGATCAAAGCTTCCCTCATCTTCTGTTCCCGCAACGTTCTTATATATTCTTCATCTACATCCTTTTTTCTCTCACTTCGATACTCCGATCTCTCTCCATCTTTGAACAGCACACACCACAGTGACTTGTCCTTATTATCCCACAATAAAGACTTCGTATACTCCTTCAATCTTCTACTATTCTCCTCTACCCGCCGCATAGCTATCTCGATTTTAATCAAGTCTTTATAGTGATCCGAGACCGGCTCGGTGTTGTTTACTTCGTTCTTAACAGCGCTTATATTAATTCTCGACAAGTAATAATTTTCATACTGTCCTGCGGTGGCTCTGGTTCGCAATAACCAGATGAGACTAGCTATAAACGTGCACGACACTAGGAAAGTTAATATGAGGAGAGTCAATCGAGTCCCTGCTCTCTGGGATGCACAACTCATATCACTATTTGTTTGTATTTGCGGACGCACATAACGCGTCGCGCGTCCGCGTGCCACTCGTAGCGCAGCTACGGGACGACCGTCCGCTACGAAATGCCGCTACGAACTGCCGCTACGAACTGGCGTAGGCCGCCCGCTTCAGCGCAGAGGCTTTGTTTATCTCTGTTGTAATTTGCAGTCCAAAGCTGTATCCGAACTGCGGATGCTTTCAAATCTCTTTGTACTGGTTTTCTTTGCACTTTTGTGCAGTCATTGTGCTGACGGTTTTAAATTCGTCTCAGCCGGACTCATAATTGCGGAACGTTTTGCATTTCTTTGTTTGCTTTAAAATCTGTTTTGGAAATGTTGGCTGCGGTGAATACGAATGGGGTAGGCAGTGAACAGTAGGCATGTCGTTTACAAATTGTAAATGTATGTCGATTTTGTGATAAGCGTCGTAGGTCGAAGGTTAAATTCAGTAATTTGGGTGTGAAGGCGTGAGCGATAACGATCGTGTCGCCCTTCGCAATTATTGGGCAGGTTTTTGTCAAAGGGTATGTTTATCGTAATTATAGAGTAAATACTCGCGTCATTGTAACTCAATACAAAAATAAATTATTTCACCCACTGGAACATCATTAATATTCATATAAAAATACCTCTTTAACTTTGGTATGTCTTTGTCGAATTGTTTGTTTATTTACCGTTTAAATATTAGATTTAACAAAAATATTATATCTATACATATTAATATACAAAGTCCTAAATGACCTATATATCAACGTAGAGCCCAAACCGCTGGTCCTAGAGACATGAAATTTGGAGAGTGTGTTCCTTGTGGTGTGTAGGTTCCACTAAGAGGGATTGGTTGGTACTTACGCGGGTGATACCGCAAGGATCTGCTAGTTTTTATATATTTTTGTTGCATCAGTTTGTAGAGCGCAGTTGCGTGCGCATTTTTAAAACCGATTTTTGAAATCTTTGATGGGTTACGTATCATAATAACTACAATTCACCTGCACTATATTTAACTTAACTACGGTCGATTGGACTACAGTTTAACTCAACTACGGTCGATTCATATATGTTTGTTTAAACTATTGGATGACTAACCTACTGGACGACTCAACTACGGTTTATTGAACTACATTCAATTTACCTACGGTTGACCGAACTACCAAACAATTTAACTACTATCGTTATATTATCGCGCGTTTTACTCTAACTTAACTACGGAAAAAAGGATTCGGTGGACCCCGACTAGGGTAGGTTAGGTTATTATTAGAACATGATTACGCGCAGCGCTTTGGCGAGCGAGCGTAGCGAGCGTGCCGCGGCAGCGGTCGCCAAAGCGCCTAATACTATAAATAAAAAAGCGTAATGTATAAAATCAAACTTTATATGAAATAAACATTTTAAGTACCATATTACAACCTTTTTTATTTATAGTATTAGGCGCTTTGGCGACCGCTGCCGCGGCACGCTCGCTACGCTCGCTCGCCAAAGCGCTGCGCGTAATCATGTTCTAATAATAACCTAACCTACCCTAGTCGGGGTGCTCTGTTTTGCTTTTTGTGGGCTTAATATTTTAATAAAAAGCGTGATATATAGAAATCGAACTTTATTTGAAAAACACTTAATTATACAAAAATAATGGGGGAAGGGGAAAGGAATTCAGGGAATTTATTTTTATACTAGCAGCTCCCCGCGGTTTCACCCTTTCACTCCCCCTCTTTGCGTTTTCAATAATTTCACAATATTTTCAGCCATATTTACTTTATTTATATCAATTTCTACTGTCACATAAAACGTAAGTAAATGTAATGTGAAACAGGATTGACACATGACAATAATATAACATGTACATCATGTCTTGCGCTAACCTCATTTTATTAAACAAAATCGGCGCGCAGTAGTCGAGTCGTCCGTAGTTGAAAAATCCAATAGTTCAAACAACCGTAGTTTAATCAAACTTAGGGCAGTTAAACTCTTGTTCAGGCGACCAATATTCGAAATGACCGTAGTCGAGTTGACCGTAGTTCAGTTAAAAATAGTGCAGATGAAAATAGTCATTATGATACGTAACCCTTTGATGTAACTAATCTGAACTTTTCTTATAGTAATATTAATTATTAGTTTTAGCTTCTGGTGCCCAAAAGGCTGGCTACTACCCTGGCAAAGGAATAGGTATTGCTATGCAAAAAGGCAATGCAACCATCCTTTTGGGTATCATACCTAGCGACTCATTTTTTGGTTTGTTAATTTTAATTATTTTAGTGAACTATGATAGTGTATTTTAGATAATCTATTTTTACTAGTATTTAACAATAAATCATAAATAAAAATAAAAACATTAAATGCCTCAAACCCTAGAAAATTCGTTTAATGTGCGACTACTAGCATGTGCCATTTAAAAATCTTTTTTAGGCACATTTTTTTCGAGTTTTGTAATGAAATGAATGAGGGTGTGCTTGACCGGACCGGTCTCAAAGGATATGAGATGAATGTGCTTCATTCATGCTCTTTGAGATCTGGGCGAATAAGATTTGAATTTTAATGTTTCTTATAGGTAGGCATGTCAATATGAAATCAATTTTATTTTTTTGTTTCAAAAGCGTTTAGCATTTTAGCATCATTTCAAATGATGAAAATAAAACATTTTTTCCGAAACCGAAAAAAGCCACTTTACGACACACCGCCACTAAACTTCTTTTGGCAAATCTAGGTCATAGGAACCCAGATCTTCTTCTTTCTCGTGCCCTTATCTTAAATTATTTGGGGTCGCCACAGTAGGTAAGTCTTCATCGACCATGATATTCTTCTGCAAATAGATGTTGCAAAATTTTTACGGCTGACCCCCTTTCTGACACCAATCCTCCTAGTGACTAGGTAGTTACTCGTCTCGGGTTACCTCCATGTTTGCTAGTCTCCCCTAGATCCCTTAGTCGCCTTTTACGTCACCCATAGCATCCTATAGGAAGATATGGATAAATCCTATTTAATGACGGGGCTACACGGCCCTTATTGAACAGATATAAGGTATAAAATCTGTTGAATGTCATTATCATTAGATGATATCCTAATTATCATTTGATAATAAATAAAATAAGGATTATCGCATAGAACTGCACTGGGGCTCTATTTTTGAAAAGCTTGTGCCACTTCGAGCGATTTCAATAGCGCGATTTTTTCCGGTTTTCGTTCGAAATCGGCAATTTTTATAGGCGAATCGCACGACCGCAACGAGTGGTCTCAATCACTCGCCGTAGGACTCCGACATCGAACGAAAGTTAGCAGAAATCGAGGTATTTAAATTGCCCGAAATGGCACGAGCTATTCAAAAATAAGGCTCCTGGTCTCTATTAGACACTAGAAGGAGAAAGGTCGCCTGATAGTGATCCATTTCAAACTCGTCTTTGACGGACGAGCTTAAAATGAAACTGTTCGGGAAATTACTCACACTTACCAAAAATACGGATCAAAATTCGAACGTCCTTGTTAGAATACCCACCATCTATAGGTAATGGCTTATAGATGGTGGTGGTATCATCGCTTGATTTCCGTATTAGGTGCCTATATTAGACGACTGGAATATAGCGGTATCTCTATATTTAGTCCAGATAGCTGTCAATGCTTCCGCTACGATATGCAGATCGACTGAAACTCTCTTAAATATTCAACAAGTACCCACCGGTCTGGGTATATTTCTGAGCCATCATTTCATTTTATTCATTTGCCCATCCTTCCGTAGGTGTATCGGAAATCGTTCTAACATTAAACCGCGGTATATTAGTTTGAAGTTGATTTGAAGTCACGTTTTCCGTAGCGTTTAGCTGATGTAGGTTTATGTGTATCATTTTACGATTCTCAGTATGTAGGCGCTAAAATAAACCAATGTGATCTATATTAAAAAGCTTTAGCGTCACTGACGCCGATACGCCTGTGCAGCCTGGTACGCGCGACATTTGCTTTGATTTCCTTTTTGTAGCCGCACTAATTATTATGTCTATCATAGATAATAAGTTTGTTTTTGTTTTCTTTGGCTGCAAATAAACGTTTCATTCAGTCATTCGTTTGCAGTGGCCGTGGACACACTTTCATGGTTTTGTATGAAAGCTGCATGCAAGCTGCACGTCGGCGTACACCGAGCTGCTAATGACGGATACGCTACGCTGCCGTGGACGATGACGCTTATTCGTTACAATTAAATAGCGCGTCGTTCTCAAGTGGGGTTTCTATTACGAAACTACTGGCATGCATTTGGGCGTAATTTTTCACAACAAAAAAAAACGTCACTCGGATGATGACAAAGCGAGGTAGGTAGGTACTTTTACTGGAAACAACTTTATCAAATAAATTATCAGTAATTATTATAATTAATTATCAGTAATTGCTGTGAGACTGCTTTTGGGAAATTGACTCTGCATGCCACTAGTTTCGTAATGTGAAACTCGCTTCACAGTCAGTCGGTCGGACCTAAGCTACATTATTATTATGATCTTTTTTTTATATCTTATACATTATTCAATCATAATTATAACATAATTACATATATATCTAGGTTTTAAACGCGTGATTTTTTACTTTTGTTATTTCCTTACCTCGATTTTTACATAGTCGTAGTAAGTATTGGTTTATGATGGTACCTAACTCTGGATTACCCACAGTTACCATCATTGATAAGATATCTGTGGGTGACTTTCGTATTTACATTTATATGTTTAATCGTAACCGGTTCATAGAAAACTCTTAAAAAAGCAGCCAATAATAAATGAAATGATAAATAAAGCTGTGTATAAATGTGAAAGTTACCACATGTAACTACCTACAACCTACCTAATTTGTACTACCTTCTAGCGTGTACTAGAAATGTAATTTAATGATAAATAAAGCTGTGTATAAATGTGAAAGTTACCACATGTAACTACCTACAACCTACCTAATTTGTACTACCTACTAGCGTGTACTAGAATGTACTGTACTGTGTACGTGAATGTAATTACTACATTGGACTAGTAAACTAACCACATTTAATATTATGACCTAGGAGTTAGTAGTCCGTATCTAAGCCAATTAGATACCCATCCCATACCTACTCCTTCCAATTTAGGTTTTTGTAAACGTAAGTATTCCTGTTGGGAACACATTGCACGGAACACAAATAAGGAAACCCACATCATTTCGACTGGTCCGACCATTTATCATACAACAAAACAGCTATATCCCGAAAAAGTGGATGATATAAGTAGACAGCAATTTCGCAGTATTGCGACGAATTTAAGAATAAATTGTTTTATCTTTGAGTATAAGGATGTGGTGTGACTGATATAACGTGACGGGAATTAAAAAAAACCGATCTAGTGCGAGTCGGACTCGCGCACGAAGGGTTCCATACCATTTTGACAAAAAAACACGTTTGTTGTATGGGATACCCTCTTAAATATTACTTTTATTCTGTAGACAACATTCGTTTAGTAGTTTTTGAGTTTATCGGCTATGTTACGTCCACAGTAACAGGAAACGTCAATGCCTATCATCGCGTTAATTATGGCAAAAAATGTTGCAATAATTTTAACACGTTAATGGAGTGGCTACACCAACGTTCAATGACCATCATCGTAGTGTGGCCAAGACATTAGAGGCAGGCTGACAGAGAGATAGACAGCCAGTCAGACGCGGGAACTAAGAACAATTAAGTTACTGCCGCATTATTAAGTAAATTTAACATAAATATTATTACAATCTAGATTTAAGAACACGACCGTAAAGTAGAAACCATTTTCTTGATAACATTAGACGGGAAAATTAGTTAGTCTTTGACGCGTCGTTCCAGCCATTGCTTTCATAATAATTACTGAAAAAAATACACGATTAACTACCTAATGTGCCTATCAAAAAATCTTTTTACTAATAATTTGACTAATTACTGGTTAATAGCGATTATTTGTGTTGAAGGTTAATAACTAATATCAAGAAGTAGGTACTAATTATTAAAAAACTGGTTCACATTTTTTATATACTTGGTTGATTTGATATCTAATTACTTTGTCTTATTTATAAATTTCTTATTTGACATTTTACTAATGATTAATTTGGAAATAATCGCCCATTTGACATAGCCCCCTTACTTATAAACGATGACTAACTTTATGTAACGTTTGTCTTTTACTTTGATATGAAGTTTTAAAGTTCACAGACAGAGACAAACGTTACATACACTTAGTCATCGTTTATAAGTAAGGGGGTTAGGGAGTAAGTAGTATTCTAACAAAATGTGATGAAAGTTTTGATGATATTTAATTTGATAGTCGGTACATACAAATTTAAAATACTATAGGTACGGTAAATAGAGGAAATCATGTCGAACTTGTGTATTGTATATATTCCAACCATTTGTACCATGATTGTACTGAATAAATGAATATGAAAATGAATAAAACTGTTTTTATTCGTTTCTAAACATTGCTTTCTTACACATTATATTGCTTAAAAGTCTTTTAATTGTCTACATGTAAAACGCTGAAGAAGTAGTGAAGTTATATAACAAATTGGCTTTTAATATGCGCTTTGAGGCGAATCTATTAGTATGCAGCAAACTATGAAGCGATTCGGCGAATAGTAAGGTCGGTGAATGCACCCTGCACATTCACACGTTTTTCATACATTCTCGGTATCGAAATATGGTCATTAATGATTTATGAAGAGTTGCAATTAAAAAAATAATGAATTCCGTATTCATTACCATTTGTAAAACGCTCCAATTAAACACGATTCTCAAACAAACCACGCGAAAAGTGACAAATGAATCAAAATCAACTCACTGAGTGAAAACCACCGATGAAAATTGAATTAATTGGTGATGAATATGCAAAACAGTTCGGAATACCGTTTGTGCGATTAAGCTCTTATTGTTCGATGCCTGATTATTCGATAACAAATGAATTATCTGTCCATTGTTTTGTCCATGCTAGGGAACAAAATGATCAAATTATTGTTGTGTTCGTTTTCGCACATGTGTATGTCACGAAATATTATACTGAGTAATATTATAGTATCAGTAGATTGACACTATTCACGTGCACGTTATTTCTGTACATGAGTTCTTATTGTAAGCTGGGTTCTCACGGCACGAGATACGCGCCATGAGAAGGTAATGTATGACTCGATGCGACGCTGGCTAGTGCATGTAAGTTCGTCCGATCCGTTCGACGCCGTCGGTACTTCATAGCGGCGCGAGCGGAATCGTGACGCGGCGCGATTTGTAATACTTCGCGGTGAAAAGCCAGCTTTAGCGTTCGAACCTACGTACACAGACACGAAATGCACGCAAATGTACTCAGACAACCAAGATGAAGAGACAGTCGTCAGATAAATCAACTGTAATTGTCTATACCGAATTTAGGTACCTACTACACTAACCCGCACCAATTGCTAAACAAACATTATTTAGTATCATTGCTACTCCTATACCTACTCGAACACAAAACAATTAGTATACTTGATTGATAAACGCTGTGTTTGATTGATTTATTTACACGACTGCCAAAAAACTGTGGAAAACACACAAGAATATTGTAATTGTAAATAAACGTGGAGTACGGTCGGAGTAATTTTACCACTTTTTGTTTCTGTTTGTCAACTTTAAAAGTTCTCGTCTCGGAAAAAGACAACGCATATTCTCACTACTCCGACCTTACTCCACGTAACTAACGAATCTTTCATTACGTAATTAATTTTCCCCACATCATTTCAATTTGGAAGACCGCCTTAACTTGATTTCTCAGAAACTCCAATGTCGTGGTCGCGGTCAATCTTATAAATTGTACACGAAAGGCCTTAAATCGAATGAATAAACTTTAGACGTCTTGTCGGAGACAAAAGTTTGTTTAACTGTCTGTGGTTTTGGTCACGAAGAGTAGATAAGTCTTTTAGATTTCTGCGCTGTTTGAGCTCTGAAATCTTTATTGCTGAATTTATTTCGGTAACTGAAAAACTAGGGTGTCAGGACATGTTTTTTTTTCTGACGCGCCCACTGATATGAAAAATGTTCCAGTAATTATGTTAACAAATTTCGTGCCACGAACAGGAGCATAAAGCTGATCGTCCACCACCAACTAAATTAAGTCTCTAAATCAATTTAGTAAGAGGACGGTCTACCTCTTAACTAACTTAGTTTAGGATAGTCTACCTACGCTTTCTTCGTACAAACTTAGTTGACTGTTTCCTCCCTGGAAATATATTAGAGCAAATATGCATAAAACCTATAATTGTCATGATCGATCATGAAATAAAATTTAGAAAAATTAGAATAAGGATTAGGTATGAAAAAAATTAAACGTACGGTTAACGGTTAAAGTCATGACTCATGTAGGTGGCATGGCATAAACATATTTTCTCTAATGTCTTTATCCAGGGAGAAAACAGTCGACTACGTTTTTATAGTTTGTACAGAGAAAAAAGTAGATAGACTTTCCCTTTAAGTTAACTTTATTATTCTCCAATGAGTATTTAGGCAATGGTTTTTTTTATCCACTGCAGTAAAGGATGAAAGAGCTTCGGACAAATTAATTAGAACGGTTTTCAGGCACTCGCTCTCCGATCGGTTTCGCGCAAATTCAAAATATTAGAAGCAATATTTTCTTTATTTCTCCTTCCTTGATTAATAAAAGAGCCGTTTGTTATTCATTTCTCGATTTACTCAGACGCAAAACACAATTTGTGGATCGAGGGATGAAATTGAAAAAG
Organism: Idaea biselata; assembly: GCA_958496205.1. Classification (NCBI taxonomy): domain Eukaryota; kingdom Metazoa; phylum Arthropoda; class Insecta; order Lepidoptera; family Geometridae; genus Idaea; species Idaea biselata. The sequence continues at coordinate 6,669,840 of OY292399.1, forward strand.
TTTTCAGTTATTTATTTCAGCGTTTTGCCGCCGGCTCCGCTATTGAATTTTATTTTCAACTCCCCCAAATCCTTTCATTATGAGAAAACAAATATTTGTTTGTGTAAAATAATAAAAAATATGTTTATTAGCTATTGAATTTTAAATGTGAAGGTATAATTTGGAGGTTTCCATAATTTTTATTATGATTTATTTTAACTACTGGGCACTTCTGGCCGTTATGATCTTTGTCAGTAGAAATTTTAGTTCATATATTGATTGTGTTTACTTTTAATAAAATTTAATTTAGTTTTTAGTGTATTTTAGACATTGTATTCAGTCAATAAGTACTTAGTAAATCCAAATTAAATTGGATTAAATAGCTCTATAATCTATAATCTTATTATTAAGCCATTTAATTCGCACGGATATTATTTGCTTAAATATGCATGTTTGAACCACAAATTACTACCGTCATCCACCATAAGCTTATTACAAATCTATGAATATTACATAACTTAATCCACTTAACTTTTATATTAAGCAGAGAGCATTACTTAACAAATTAAATTTAAAAATAGTTCCCTGCGATGTTACCTTAAATTAAATTGAATTTTCTTCATCACACTCCCATTCTAAGTACATAATGAAGTAGCCACATAAGTTTAAAACGACCGAGTTACTTGGAAGTTAGAATTAACTTCGTTGTAGGAAATGGCTGTAGTCCTCTAAGTAAACACATCAATGTAATGAAGTTTGTATAATAGGTGTTCGGAGTACCACTGTGGAAACGACTACGACAGGAATAATGGCCAGTAAAGACTAAAGACATCGCGGCAGACTGGGAAGACCCAAGAAGTGCTGGCTTGACGACGTAAGATCGGATATGCGTGAAAATGGCCTCACTACGCGGGATGACGAAGATCGTGCGAAGTGGAGACGTAAAAGTAGGAAAGCGGACCCCGGGCTCTCGAGAGGGATACAACCGGGAACATCGCTCGGATGATGATGAAAGACTAAAGACATAACACAAGGTGTGTATGGGGTCCACTAAGATCGTTGGGCCCAAGCCAACCTCACCTGCTAGCTTGGTGCACCTGATGAACGGACGAGGCTCTGGCGCAGACTTTCTCTTCGGGGTTGGAAGGTCAGATGGCAGTCGCTCCAGTAAAAGTCGAAATTAGCCAAATCAATAATGGAAAATTTGAAAGAAGATTGCTTAAAGCGGACCCCGGGCTCTCGAGAGGTATGCAACCGGGAACATCGCTCGGATGATGATCAAAGTCTAAAGACATAACTGTCAAGTTAACATTGTAGGCTAATGTAAAATTTCGAAAAAACCGGCCAAGTGCGATCGGACGAAGGGTTCCGTACCACTATCACAATTGGGTAGGTACGGAATCCTTAAATGAACACTGTAGGGGAGTGGAGTTGGTGGAGGTGATGAAAACGCAGTTTCAAGTCGATACGAGTATATTACACGGATTTCAGGTCGGCGGTTACAGTTTCAGGGCTTTCAGGAGAATAGCCTTAACGCGGACAAGTCCCACACCGTGTTCCAATCAGGATGCACAGGCGGATGCACTGTTACAGAGGTGCTGCGCACGGTGTAGTGCGAGGGGGGGGTGGGGGGGGGGAACTTCAGGCTGTTACGCTTTCAGCGTATAGACCGAGGACGTTCAGGTGCTCTGTTCCAAGAAGGATGCAAAGACCCAATGCGTACCTAAGTAGCCTGCAGGTGATCTGAGGATCTGAAGGTACAATGGACAAAGTTCACGTCCGAGGTCTATGGATCACCTAAACGCAACGATAGTGCGATCTAGGATGGGCTTTGTTTCTGTAGCAGCGCCATCTGTTGGTAGAGTTCGTGAACTACTTTTCTAAAGTAATACGTCGTGTTACAACACTAACTTTCCAATCCATGAACGCAACGTGAACGTCTTTTAAGCTTTTTAGGCTCTATCTGTTCATTGCCTTTATTATGTCAATCAGTCAGTCAAGACTTTGAACTCAATACGTTTATGGAGATATACATTACAAGTAACATTAGCAAGACTAATATGACTTCTAGAACATTTTAATATGTTATTCAAGCACCCTATTAGAACATGACATCATGTCATACGTAATACTTTCTCCTAAAGTAGAGTTGCTTAACTCCGCGTAGCTAATTGAGATTTATTTTAATGTTGCGTTTTAGTTGCGAGCTTTCATTTCATTTTATGTAGAATTAGTCCTAGACGGACTGAAATGGAATAAGTATTTTGTTCCCCTGAGTCCATGTGGATAGAAATTGATTAAACCAGACTAAATTGTTTAAGGTCGTGATATAAATATAGATATTAAGCTATCAGTAGTGAATCGTACCATATTTTAAAAGATAAACTCGTAATCTGATATAATTTTCTTGTCTTACTTCTTCCGGCGGTACTTCGTATCGCCATCAAAAAAACTTGTCACTGGCAGTTGTGAAACCGCGAAATACATGAGTCTATATATATATTAGTCAATATATTAGTCTATGCTCGGAATCAGTTTTTCATACTTTCGAAATGAAAAGGCTTATCTTAAATTATTACATCTGAAATCATTATCCGAGCGATGTTCCTGGTTGCATCGCTCTCGAGAGCCCGGGATCCGCTTTAAGCAATCTTTTTTCAAATTTTCCATTATTGATTTGGCTAATTTCGACTTTTACTGGAGCGACTCCCATCTGACCTTCCAACCCCGAAGAGAAAGTCTGCGCCAGAGCCTCGTCCGTTCATCAGGTGCACCAAGCTAGCAGGTGAGGTTGGCTTGGGCCCAACGATCTTAGTGGACCCCATACACACCTTGTGTTATGTCTTTAGTCTTTCATCATCATCCGAGCGATGTTCCTAGTTGCATCCCTCTCGAGAGCCCGGGGTCCGCTTTCCTACTTTTACGTCTCCACTTCGCACGATCTTCGGCATCCCGCGTAGTGAGGCCATATCCGATCTTACGTCGTCAAGCTAGCACCACCGCTTATCACACCTGAAATGAAATACTTAATACATTATACACGTGGAACCAATAAATAAAGCAGCTAAATAAATAGAGGAGCTCATTAGCCTAGCGGCAATTGCATTACTTGGATCACCGATTATTTGTGTGGCAAAAAAATAACTTTCTCAAGGTCCTCCGTGCTTCGGAAGGCACGTTAAGCAGTTGGTCTCAGTTGTTATCCTTGATAGCAGTCATTAGGTCAAGTTAGAGACCTAATAACTCTAACACTAGGTGAGCCACATCACTACACGAAAAGAAGTACAATAAATAAAGCAGGTTCGAGTAACTTTTTATGGACTAGGTAAACATAGGGAAAAGGTTACCTAAAATATCAACTCTTTGTCTTTTCTAACAAAATTAATCGCTAAATTTAGTTATACTGTATTATGATTGGAGATTTCACTAACTTCAGTCTGAGTGCCTATAATAGCGTAAGCTCTTATTACTTAAATTAATATAATTGGCGTCTAACCTGATCCATATTCAAAGAGGATTCCGAAGTCTCACTAATGCTCTGACAGTCGGTGATCTGTGCTCGCGTAAATCCCAGATCAAATAACCATCAGGGGAACAGTTTAGTTAGAATTGAGACACACCTAAGGGCTCGATTCAGACGGAATGTTTTTATTGAAAACACTAAATAATATTACGTACAATTATACACAGTACAAAACTGTACTGATGTTCACAGCTTAGATAGTTAGATACAGTTATGTTTATATTAAAATGTAAATAAAGATTTAGTACCTGACGGGAAAAGATGGGTGTAATAAGTTTAAAGTGCCTGTGTATTTTTCTGTAGCATCAGTGGCGCGTCGGGGTAAGGCCCGACTGCAATGCAGGAGGTTGCGGGTTCGATTCCCACCGGTTACATGCAAGTAATTTATGCTTAAAAATAAATATTTGTTTCCGGTCTGGGTTTTTCTATGTATATTATATGTATGTATTTAAAAAAAAAGTATAATGTGTAATAATATCCGTTGTCTAGTACCCCTAGTACAACCCTAGTGCTTAGTTTGGGGCTAGATTGCGCTGTGTGTATCGTCGTGCAATATTTATTTATTTATTATTTATTTAATGAAGCGACTTAAATATAGATTTTTAAACTAAAATAAAAATACTCTAACTAACCCCAGTAGCGTGCTCTGAAAACTAGTTCATCTAAAATTAGTGTGTGATCTATTAGTAAAGTATAGTTTTTCACTACTTCCACACACCGGACCGTTAAACATGAAATCTATGATAAAAACGTACTACGCGCCTTATTATCGCCAAAATATCGACCAATAACTAGTTCCTACGTTGCATCCACCCTTATATCCAGTTTTTTTCGTAATTTCCATCTGGCTTATATTTAAGACTGTGTATTGTTATTCAGATCACGTATAGACCTCTTTATTAACTCTGTTGGGTAACTCAATTTGGCGTTGAAGGGATGACGAGAAGGAACCTACGTGTTACGAGTATTGTATCCTTACCTACTAGAGTTGCAGGGGAATATATCCGACATCCGTGTTTGTCTACTGTTTGGGATACTGAAGTATGTGAGCATTGACTGAAAAATAAACAGTTGTAGGAAATAGCTAACAGCCTTAAGAGCCCCTATAGCCGCTAAACTCAAAATTCCTGTCGGGTCATCGAAAATAATGTTGATTATTTCATGACGGAATGTCGTAATTTTTTTTTTTTGTGTTTGGATTGTAGGTGACATTGTTTCCTATATTTTGGTGTAGTTTTAAGACAAAAACTTCCAATTGGTATAAAGCCTTATCAAATTTTAGACAAAAAATGTCTGTTTTAGCTTAAATGTCGATATGCTTTAATACGTTTCGACATATTTGTTTGGAAACTGCACTAAAATGTCGGAAACAATGTCGATTTCAATTCATACACAAAAAAAAGTTCAACAACATTCCGTCATGAAATAATCAACAATTTTCGATGAACCCGACATGGATTTTGAGTTTAGCGGCTATAGGGCTCTTAAGGGCTGCTTTCAAACATCTAACCCCGTTACTTATAAACGATGAGTAAGTTTATGTAACGTTTGTCTTTTACTGTGACATGCAGTTTTAAAGTTAACAGACAGTGACAAACGTTACTTAAACTTAGTCTTAGAAATTCAAAATTTGTTTGAAGTTGTATGAGAAATATTTCAATCGAAATGACGATTTTTTTTCTATATTACGAAATAGAAGGGTATCTGCTTATTTATATAAAACGAATAGGTATAAATGTTATTTTAGGCAGTTTCCTTTACTAAAATATCTGAAAATAAATCGCTATTTCTTTCAGCTACCTATGTGGGTAACGTACTCGTAAATTAAATATTTATTCTGATAAAATGTTTTTCATGTTCTGATCTTAAATAGAAATACTATTAAAATAATAATGGAAGTGTGAAAATGTGTGCTTATTTTTTTGTATTTACCTTAGAACACACAATAGAAAGAGAAACAAGAATTGGCCTAGATCTAGCTTTTCTAAGCTAGAGCTAGGCCAATTCTTGTTAGCCTAATACCTAGATAGATACACTCCATCTCTTCCCGTAGGCGTGGATGTCGTAAAAGGCAACTGAGTATCTGGGGTAGACTAGCAAAACTAAAAGATAACGAAATATACCTACCTAGTTTTGTAAGTTTCTCTTACAAAACTTGGTAAGTTTGTAAGTGAACTGCTTTTCAAATTCTTTAAGAAATAAATATTCTTTAAACCTAAAGCGACTAAACATCTGGGGTAGAATCCAAAGGAAGTGTCAAACAGGTGGCTGGCCGTAATAATATTGCCAAATTGATTTGCAGTAGATGTGGTCAATGATTACTAACCTACTATTCGGGTCGGCATAGTATTTCGGCATGTTGGGGGTTTTCCCCGGGCTCCTGAGAGGGATGGAACCGGGAACATCGCTCACATAAAAGAAGATTATGGTTTAGAAGGAAAATATCCTCTTATTTATTTATTTATTTATTTTGGGAGAACCAACAGCTATTACACAAATATAAGTAAACATTATAGAAATGGAGAGCCAATTAGAGGTTCCCACGAATAAACAACAACTTACACTAATAATGTGAGAGATCAATCTTCGACACATAGGTACAACTACATGGAAGCACAAACCATGGTAGTCATGATCAAAATGAGGTAAATAAACTTACTAATCATCAACGAAAAACATGTTACTTGTTACAAGTACTCTTGTTTAAGCGTTTGTAACCATCCCCTTCTGTTTGTTAAGTCTGTGGTTTTTACGTATGTAGGTGAGTACTAGAAGCAAAGCTACTGAACCAAATGCAATGAAACTTAATCCAGGATTCATTCCAATTTTAATGAATGCTATATTAAAACATACCTACCTTTTTAAATAATAAATAAATAGGTTGTGGTTGAAGATATAGCACGCTAATCTATACTAACGTTATAAAGAGGAAAGATTTGTGCTTTTACCCGACTGCGTGACGCAAAGAAGGGTTATTGTGTTTGTGTGTGTGTGTGTGTGTGCGTCTGTATGTTTGTTGTAAATAAACTCAAAAGCTACTGAGCCGATTTCAAAAATTAGAAAGCTACATTCCCCTGCGTAGCATAGGCTACTTTTGATCCCGATATTCCCACGAGATCGGGACTTACGCGGATTAAACCGCGGGACACAGCTAGTCTTCAAAATTCCGAATGAAGCCGCAAAGCTCGCCTAGTAAAATAATACAGAGCATAAAATATAAATAAAGCGTATAAAAATAACAAAAATCTTTCATACTTTTGGTACCGAAAAAGTCAGGTAAACATGATATGCGTTTTTAAATCTAATGTGATGGATAATGTTTTCGGTTTTGCCCTAATGTGTTCTATGTAGGAGTCAACAGCCGGATGGCGTTTAAGTAATGTTTGCTCACACTAAAAGCAAGTTCGTGCTGTCGCTATATATACTTAGGTAATAGGTATGTATACTCACAAACATATATGGCGACATTATGTTAGAGGAGTGATTCTATATGACCATGCGAATGATGCGTCTCTGCTTCACGTTTGGCTAAATTTTCTTTCGTCTGTCAGTATGTAGGTCGTATTTCTCAACCAATCTTGGATTTATAGATTTTTTTCGTCGTTGGGGATTTTCCCTACGGGAACAAACTGTGTGGATTTGTGTGCACATGATACTCGCGACGTCTACAGCTCGCAGACCTGGAGGGTTACTGCGGTTCGTTTCGATACGACATCGATACGATAATACGATGATTCTACTGTCACATTCTGATAGTAGGGTGACAGTAGAACCATCGTATTATCGTATCGTTGTCGTATCGAAACGAACCGAAGTAACCCTTCAGCTTGTTTAAGTTTACTAGTAGAACTAGTTTACGAACAAAGCGAGTATCTTGTTCGATCTCACAGTATTTTCATAAAAAGCATCGATTTAATTCGTTCGTCGTATGGTCACAGTTACAGGGCTATCTAACAGAGACCAATAAAACGACGAACACCATGGGGAACTAATACTCATTAAAACCCCCATGAGTTTCTTGTGGTTTCTTCTCATCGGAGCGTGCGTCCTGTAACCACAATAAAATCAGAGTCATTTCAAAATTACCGTGAATTTGCATACATTGCTCTTAATGAATAAAAAGCGTTTTTTTTACTTTTGACTTTTCATAACATCACGTTAGTAGAAAAATAAAATAAATTGTCTTATTTCAAAGTTTTAACCAAATATATAAAATACCTAGATCATACATGTGAAAGCAGTATTACTTTATCCATACCATTCCGTCAATATTTCTGCTCTGAAATTCAGTTTTATATTGGAATCCGCGGAGTCTGCATTTCGTAATGTAAAGTACCTACCTACCTATAGATTCAGATATTTGTTTCATTATAAAATACTAGCTACGTCCCGCGGTGTCACCCGCGTAAGTACCGATTCCGTGGGAATATCTGGATCAATGTAGCCTATGTTACTCAGGGTGAATGTAGCTTTCTAATGGTGAAAGAATTTTGGAAATCGGCACAGTAGTTTTTGAGTTTATTTATTACAAACATACAGTCACACAAAAATACAAATCTTTCCTCTTTATAATATTAGTGTAGGTATATTTTCCTTTGAATCAGGAAATACTGTAAATCGATTAGGCAGGTTGGTTTTCGATATCCGTGTACTTAGCAAGATTAAGGCACCTAAGTCATAAAAGGAGGTGGAAAGATGTCGAAAATATTTTACGAGCCTACGCAACGTTGCGTAATTGTTAGGTATCTTACTTATAATTACTGTAGAATAAGCCTTTTTAACCCCCGACGGAAAAAGAGGGGTGTTATAAGTTTGACGTGTCTGTGTGTCTGTCTGTCTGTCTGTCTGTCTGTCTGTGTATCTGTCTGTGGCATCGTAGCTCACGAACGGATGAACCGATTTGAATGTAGTTTTTTTTGTTTAATAGGTGTCTTTTGCGCGAGTGTTCTTAGCTATGTTTGATCAAAATCGGTTCAGCCGTTCATAATATATGTTGGTTGAAGCTCGGAAATAAAAACCGAATATTTTCAAATATGCCCGAATGGGGTATAAAATAAAAGAACATGACTGTTGTGACAACAATATGCAAGTTTCATCAAAATCGGTTCAGCCGTTCAAAGTATATGTAGGGTCAAACTCGGAAATAAAAACCGAATGTTTTCAAATATACCCGAGTGGGGTATCAAATAAAAGGACGTGACTTTTGTGACAACAATAAGCATGTTTCATCAAAATCGCTTTTACAAAAAGGGTGAAATAAAAAAATTAAATTAAAAATTTAAAAAACCCCCGACTTAAAAAATCTTCAAAGTTAAAACAAAACTAAACTTTAAAAAGGCAAAAATAATAAGCCGAAAACAAATTTCATGTCTCTGAGTAGGTATGTGGTACCTTACGTTCCCGCGTCGGGGGACGCGGGAATGTGTCACAGAAGTTGATGGTTACCGACCCGTGCTTATAGTACCGCGGCCCCCGACGCGGGAACGTAAGGTACCACATACCTACTCAGAGACATGAAATTTGTTTTCGGCTTATTATTTTTGCCTTTTTAAAGTTTAGTTTTGTTTTAACTTTGAAGATTTTTTAAGTCGGGGGTTTTTTAAATTTTTAATTTAATTGATAAACGCCCTGCATGTGCTATACAGAGACAAAGTTAATTAGAGACAAATTAACTATCAAACAATAAAAACGATATAAAAATCGGTTCATCCGTTTAGGAGCTACGATGCCACAGACAGATAATAATACACATATAGATACCTCAAACGAGGAGGAGGAGGAGAAATTCTATCTACTCTTTTCTCCATTCAAACTTTCCAAAATATGAAATTAACTGTTTCCTCTCTGGATAAAGAAATACATTAGAGAAAATATGTTTATGCCATAAAAACTATATCAGCCATGACTATGATGACTATGTCTATGACTACCCCTACTTTTTAATTTTTTTCATATTCTATTTTTTCTAAATTTTATTTCTATTCTAATTTAGAAAATGAAAAATAAAAACAAAACGTAGGAGCATGGTCTGGGCAGATATAGGTTTCATGCACAGGTTTATGGCATAAACATATTATTTGCTGTAATGTTTTATCCACGTAGGAAACAGTCGACTTCGTATTCTCTAGAAGGAAATAATTTTAAGAGAGAATTGTTTAACTGGCTTCTCCATCATTGTTTTTATGACGAAAATGAATACAAGGATTTCTGTGTTAAAAATAGAGATAAGTGACATTTTGGGAATATTGTTTGTTTTGCTATAGGGTAGTTCCGGGGGAGATGGCCGTACGGTAGAGATGGCCAGTCGATAAAAGTACGACTTAAAACTATCAGACGGCTTTTATAACAATTTAGTTCGCTTCGAGACGTGACCGGCAACAAGTGACATTGCGGATTTTTGGCGATTTTAATGAAAAAAATTAGTAAAATCCACTTTGTATTTTTAATGCACATCTCTTATAAGATAAGGGTTAACATTATTATGTGGTCACAATTTGTTTATTACATATCTTTGTGTTTTTGGACTTTTATTGTAAAATAATTAACTTGCGTGGTATTTCAACCTCAAAATAATCAACGAAGGGTACTTTATTCTTCCTAGAATTGATATGGCAATCGCACCCAGACAATCGGGATAGTTGGCCAATTTCGTTGGGGGACAGATGGCCATACAATATGAAGTGGTATTTCGAGAATACTTATTAACTGAGATGTTTTTTCCTGATGCCCAATATGGTGACCGGTGCTGCCACTAAGGAAGTCAGGCAGGATCATGTTCTACAGCCGACTTTCTTCATGTTATCTATATCATCACTTACCATCAGGTTAGAGAGTGGTCAAACGCTCATCTATTGTGTGTAAAAACACCCCAACTGCATAGATTGTGATGATAAATATTATAGGACTCAAATAGGCGAAGATTGACTACAGTGCAAAATTTGTATGCTGTTTATACATGATAATTTCACAAAATTCTAAGAAATGTGTTCACCTTGTGGCAAAAATAAAAGAAAAATGTTCAATGAATCTATGATTAAGGCAAAGGGCAAGGTCATGGGCAAAGGAAAGGGATAATGAGTGCTGGCCAACTCTCCCTGAACACTATGGCCATTTCTACCGTATACTCCGGGAGAGATGGCCAAACCTGTTTTTTTTTTAAATACCTATAATTATTTTTTGGTTGATTATGAGACTGCTTGTTATTAAGTTTTGAGAAGAAATATAATTAAAGTTTCGTTTATGAATGAAATGGTTGTTTTAATCATCATGATTTCTCAGCATTATGTCATCAAAGTTAGTCTGGCCATCTCCCCCTGATTTACCCTACCTAATTTTTTTTTTTGTTTAAATTAAATTCATAGTGACGGAAATATTTGCACGTCTGCTTGCAGACTGAATACATGTTCTATGTACTTTACCATAAGATCTTTATGTATTGTATTCTAGCAAATAAATGATTTTATCTTTATCTTTATCTTATTCTATTTGAAGTGCTTAAGCCTGCACCGGGCTTTCATAGAAATATTTTAAAGGAACAATACTTCTGGAAAAACACAACGCACGATAGACGCAGGGCTGGACCGACGCCGGTAGACTAATTGATTCAAGTCGTGCTACCGGTTTGAGTAAGATGCGGGTTCGAATCCAGCCCTGCGTCTATCGTGCGTTGTGTTTTTGCAGAAGTATTGTTTCTTTAAAATATTCCAGTCGACTTCGTTTGTATGGAGAAAGAGTAGGTAGACTTCCTCTTAAAAACCGTCTTACTCCGCTTTAAGTTTACAATTGGAACACCATTCACGTTCGATTTCTGGCATTTCAACTCTTTAGGATTCCGTTAAAGCAAATTGAGCTCAAAGGGTTGTAAGAAATACATAAAACGTAGTCGAGTAGGCTCTTTTGAAACATTTCTTTGTACATCGCCTTTGAAAATTTGTTATCGCTGTATTGACTGGGACTAATGCAAATATAGTTTTATCACTTTTTGTTTTACATTGTGAAGATGTAAATTTTCGAAATAGTGTGCAACTACAGATATTTATTTACTTTCAGCACTTCGCGGTTCCACCCGCGTAAGTTCCGAGGAAATATCAGCCTAAAACAGCCTACGTGTTATTTCAGGTCATGGCAATCGGTTCAGCGGTTTTTGCGTAATGTGCAACCAAAACACACACAAACTTTCACCATCACTGTTAGATATCCTTGGACTTATAACTTATCCTACTATTGTAAAAATATAAATATATACATTTTTGAAACTATGGTAGGATATTATATTACCTACTAATTTAGGATTAGTGGGATAGAATGTTCGTCATAATCATAGCTCTTACCTGACCGCCATCTTACCCGATGTTAACCAATAATAGGGTCTTAGATGTAGCACGCTAATTTAGAAGAAAGCTCCGTTAGTTTAAACTTTGCAGTACAGTCAAGAAAAACGTTTTTATAAGCATAGATTACATGAGTATACCTAGATATATAGAGGCAAAACCTTTGTAGTGGGCAGAACACAGCTCATTCGTGAATGGAAGCCGATTATTGCAAATTATTTAGAAAACTCTTAAAAAAGTTTGTTTCATTGATTCTAAAAAAGTCTTAAACGTGTAGCCATTTTACAAAAACTTCTCTTCCCGAACTCTATTAAAAATACAAGAATAACCTCAGATATGTACCAGCAGCTGCTAGATATATATACCAAAATATATTATTTCGCAGAAGAGAGACTCCGCAGATTATTTATGAAGTTTAAGTGAAACTTGCAGTAACCGTTAACGTTTCCAGTGAGATAAATAGAGGGAAAGGATCTTGTCCATTACCTAATGGCAATTTTAGAGAGGGTGCCTTTTTGAAAATGTTAATTAGGACAAGTATCATCGTAACTTTTTAAAAAAGTTTTTCATTTTTTTTACTACTGGCAAAGTCCCACGGTTTCACACGCGTAAGACACGATCCCGGGGGATTTTCCATAAACCCTTTCTTAGTGGATCCCTACATACCACAAAGAACACACTCTCCAAATTTTACATCTCTAGAACCAGCTGTTTAGGCTCTGCGTTGATATGTAGTTCAGTCAAACAGTCAGAACATTGAATTTTATATGTTTATATTTCTATCCACTATCACAAGTAATCACAACAACTAATGTAAAACCGTTGACGAAATCCTGTGAAAATATTATGTGCGCTATTAACATCGCTATTACGGCGAAGGAAAAAAACTTTCAATTTCATTGTATTCAACATACGAACGCGTCTCAAAACATAGTTATGCAAATTAAAGTAATTTTTCGGCTATAATCGCATGGTGTTTATTACTTTTAGCATTGTATTGCAAAATTTGTTTAATTTCTATCCACCATCTCGAAAACATAAAAAAGCTTATAACTAGATATACAAGTTAATATTTCAGGCGTTATGGGAATTCAACATTTTGGCAATAAAGGGTTAATTTCAAAAGTAACTTTGTCTTAAGTTTAAGCAATACTACTTTTATTACATTTCTAATCTTGAAACACAAAAGCTAGATAAGGTATTCCTTTCTAGATTTCTAGTTTCTCGAAACCATAGTAGTTAATCGGACAAATTTAATTATACATAGTTACATTTTAACGGGTCCTAATTGCGTAATTATTATTATTTATTTTATTATAGCTGCGTCCCGCGGTTTCACCCGCGTAAGTCCTTAGCAAGGACTTACGCCCCCGAATATCGGGATCAAAAGTAACCTAGGGTAGTTCCGGGGGAGATGGCCGTACGGTAGAGATGGCCAGTCGATAAAAGTACGACTTAAAACTATCAGACGGCTTTTATAACAATTTAGTTCGCTTCGAGACGTGACCGGCAACATGTGACATTGCGGATTTTTGGCGATTTTAATAAAAAAAATTAGTAAAATCCACTTTATATTTTTAATGCACATCTCTTATAAGATAAGGGTTAACATTATTATGTGGTCACAATTTGTTTATTACATATCTATGTGTTTTGTGTACTTTTATTGTAAAATAATTAATTTGCGTGGTATTCCAACCTCAAAATAATCAACGAAGGGTACTTTATTCTTCCTAGAATTGATATGGCAATCTCACCCAGACAATCGGGATAGTTGGCCAATTTCGTTAGGGGATAGATGGCCATACAATATTGAGTGGTATTTCGAGAATACTTATTAACTGAGATGTTTTTTCCTGATGCCCAATATGGTGACCGGTGCTGTCACTAAGGAAGTCAGGCAGGATCATGTTCTACAGCCGACTTTCTTCGTGTTATCTATATCATCACTTACCATCAGGTTAGAGAGTGGTCAAACGCTCACCTATTGCGTGTAAAAACACCACAACTGCATAGATTGTGATGATAAATATTATAAGACACAAATAGGCGAAGATTGACTACGGAGCAAAATTTGTATGCTGTATATGCATGATAATTTCACAAAATTCTAAGAAATGTGTTCACCTTGTGACAAAAATAAAAGAAAAATGTTCAATGAATCTATGATTAAGGCAAAGGGCAAGGTCATGGGCAAAGGAAAGGGCTAATGAGTGCTGGCCAACTCTCCCTGAACACTATGGTCATCTCTACCGTATACTCCGGGAGAGATGGCCAAACCTGTTTTTTTTTAAATACCTATAATTATTTTTTGGTTGATTATGAGACTGCTTGTTAATAAGTCTTGAGAAGAAATATAATTAAAGTTTCGTTTATGAATGAAATGGTTGTTTTAATCATCATGGTTTCTCAGCATTAAGTCATCAAAGTTAGTATGGCCATCTCCCCCTGATTTACCCTATAGCCTTCCTCAATAAATGGGCTATCCAACACTGAAAGAATTTTTCAAATCGGACCACCGGTTCCAGAGATTAGCGCGTTCAAATAAACAAACAAACAACAAAACAAACTCTTCCGCTTTATAATAGTAATAATAGATAATAGATTCCAACTATGTTACTATTATAAGATAGGTAATTTAAAAAGCTTAAATATCATTATAGTGAGTTAAATTTTTTTGATGTTCGCAGGTACATAACACAAAAAACTAAATAAAGCTTATTTTACATTTTATTTTATTGTCTAACTTATATAATGCAAAATTTTACACTGCATCATCAATCATTAAAATAAATAATTTAATTTGTGATATAGCTACCTAAATAACAATTGTGGAACTAGGTAATTTATTGATAAAAAAACATTCGAAATTTAATAATTCTAGAGATTACTAAAAAAAAATACCAATCCCATCTTTCATGAAAATATTCAATATATTTCTGTCATAGTCATCATAACTAAAATGAATATGTCCCATAAGGAAAAAAACTTCAATATTAAGTGACATGAGCAGAAATTACACAAAGTTACGTAGCAAATAATTTAATACATTACAGAATGTTTCAATACAAAAATAATGGAGTTTGCTTTTGCAAATATAACTTTCTGTAAACACATACGTCATACATATAGGTAAAACACAGTTTTTAGGGTTTCGTAGTAATTAATATTATACTGTTTCGAACAACGTTTTTACAATTATTTATCTTTCGATAATCATGAAAATGCTGGGTCGATAAAACAGCAACGGATTGAGCGTCAAATTACCTATGAAATAAATGATTATATTTTTTAAGAGGTAAGCTTTTATTAGAACTTACCTATTGCTACGGTTACATAGAGTCGTGAAGATTTCTGTTGCGTTGTCAAGATCAAAACTTCGTGTTCGATCTACGATGAAGTCTTGAATCTTAGACATCGCGATAGGATGAATTCTCCAGCCATAAGTGTCGCGACAACGCGACTTTTCGCGTTATCGCGATAATATAGTCACAGGGTAATGGGTAGCGACGATTTAGTAACCATACTTTATCGAAAAGGCGATCAACTACTCTTGAATTATCAAATGGGGCCTCAACTACTCTCTGTAGTATCTGTACTCTCTGTATTATGAACGTGTTATTAACAATTGTATATTTTAATATCTATAAAACATCGGCACAACAAAATCGATTGAATATCCATCAAACGAAAACTAATTAATTTTCCGTGTTGAGATATTTTGTTTAATGTTTATTTGTGAAATGTAGGTTACCGGTTCTTAGGGGTAATACAAACAGCTCTGCTATGGAGGGCGAAATTACGGAATATAATCAATCAAACTGACGTTGAGTTACAAGATCGACTATGAAAGGGGTGTGTTAAAGACATTTAACTTAACAGTGAATAGAAAAGTCCTATCAAAAACATAAACGTGAAATGTGAGGTAAGTTCAGGCATTTTGATATGTATGATAAATGCATTATGATATAAATATGATATAACATTATGATATATGCCTCGATTGTTGACTTCAACGACAAAACAAGTAAAGTCTAAATGGATGCCAAATTCATTAGTCAGTCATGAAAGAACATTGGCCAGTCAGGACACGGCATTTTATTTGACTAAAAAAAAGGTTGTTCCACACATTAACTGAAAAATTAGATATTGACCTTCTCTTTTTCATCGTTGTTGCGTCCTGTCCCGATAACGCTAGAATGATAGATAAAATGGACAAATTTTAATCTGTAGTTCCCAAGTACATATGTTACTTAGGTACTATGATACATCATAATCGGCTAAATTGTTTTGCATAAAGAGGTCGCAAACAGACAAACAAACCTTCATACCTTACCCTACCCTTACCTGTTATAAATGGACAAGTCACTATTATAAATATGAAAGTTTGGAATTAATTACTGTGTGTTTGTAATTAATTCCAAACTTTCATTTACTATTGAATTATTTTGAATATGAACCTTCACTGAATAACATTCAACATTGAGAAACTAAATAACATAGATATATGACTGAGTCTCTTTTGTCTATGTTTGACGTTATAACACACACAATCTGTAGGTACTTCGTTTTTTAATTGTAGACTACGATTTGACATGTCTTCCCGAAGAAAAACAACAAAACAAAGAACGAAAATGTCAGATTATAGTCTGAAATTAAAAGACGTACTATAGATAGTTTATCCGTCACAAAACAAAGGGTACCTACCTTTTATAGTTATATTATAACTAAACAGTTTAATATTTTTATAATTAATATTTAGGTACCTACATAGACAACAGAAGCCTTACTTATTTGACACAAAAGCTTTATTTATTACGATGTTCTCACGATATCGGGCCATGACACCACGTGGTGCAGCTAGTTTATAACATGAGCGGAATTTACACAAATATTCGCTTAGAAGGTGCGTTAAATTGCGTGAGCGTGACTCGGTACTACAGCTTACAAACACTGAAGTTCGTGATAAAACATTTTGTAAACTTAATTCTTTATTCACAAACTTTTTTAAACATTAATTTAATTTTTAACCCCTTTTTAGTTAAAAAATGGTTCTATGCTCTATTTAGGTAGGTACTCAGTGACTGAACATTTGACACTACTTACATAAAGTTCCTAATTCTTTTTATTTTAGATGTAGGGTAGGTAGTACCAAAAAATGCCGTACTTTAAACTTGTGGTAGTACCCGCCCGTTTATGAAGTATGACTATTAACAAATGTACCTACATAATAATATTTTAATTAAATGAATAAAATGTTCGTTCACTGAGAACACAAAGCATAATATCCCTTTCGCAATTTGCCTAAACTGACAGAAGCAAAACATATTTAACTAAATAAGGTTAATTAAACGTTTATGATATAGAGGTGAGTTTCTAAGACATGTCAGTCCGGAAAGAGATCTGTGGATATTGTTGAACATTCGATTTTTATTCTTGACTAGCTGAGTCTTGCGGTTTTACCCGCATATGTCCACATGCCGTGGGAATTTTCAAAAATCCTTTCTTATCGGATGCCCACATCATAAAAGTAATACACACTTTGAGCTATCTATTACAAGCGATTTAAGGCTGTTCGTTGATAGATAAAAGCATTTTATATATATAAAATAAATAAAGTTAGGTTTATTGCAAAAAAACTCATTGCTCTAGTAACATTGGTTCTCCTTCAATCTGATTGGCTCAATTTCGGTCAAAAAAACCTAGGATTTTCGCAAAAAAACCGGTTTATCAAATTATCCTACGACAGATATAAATTCTAAAATACACCTAAAGCAGGCGATCTCTCTATTTTTTTTCTCCTATTTCGATTAAATCTCTTTGAAGTGTGGTGAAACGTTCTTGTCGTTTATGTGTCTTGTTCTTAACTGTCGTTTCGAGTATCAAGGCTTTTTGGTGGTAAATACCTTTAGTGTTAATAGATGTAGACATGTGCAGATGAATTGGAATGTTTATCATGCTTAGGTCTACTTAATGAGTTCTGAGCATGTTAAGAAACCATTACTTATGTTTTTTTTATTCTGTAAGTGCTAAATAGGTATGGTTAAAGTAATTGAAAAGTTACACGTGAATATCACACGGCACTATCAGCCTCATGGTTAGCTCTAAACTTATGTTTCGGTGACTATACAACTGAAATAATACTTTTTTTTAAATCATTTCTTTATAACAAATTAAAGCTACGACAAAGCTAAAGTCGTCTATTAAGGGCGCGACCTATGTGAAATGACGACCTTAAAAATATTTATTTCACGCTGAAACAAGCCACAAATAACCTGTTCTTTTATTTATTGTTTTTTTTTATACATTTTAAACAATAAAAAAATATAACAAAAAGTTACGTCTTATTTTCAACTAAAATCAATTTATTTCCAAATTTTGCGTTAAACTGAATCAAAATTTCAATAAGTAGGTACATATCTAATATAAAACTATATTACTCAGGTCCTCTTGATCGTGTTTCGATGAAATAATGTACATTTTACGAGTAATCATCATTTTTGGGAGAAATCATCGTTTTTTTTTTCATACAATTCTATCCCACTCACTCCTATGCAACCGAAAAAGGACAGTTGATATCATCTATCCCCTTCTTAAAGTTTAATATAGCCACCTAAGTAATAAAAATACTATAGATAATTATAAGTATTATATTATAATAACGGTAAACCACGGTTATCCACGGTAAAATTTTCCGATTATCTGCGTCGAATCTAAATAACGAAGTAGGTAGGTGAGCACATGTAGGTACGAGATCTAAACGCCGACCGTCATTTAGGTCGCACCATCCATCCACACGATCTAACTTTCTATAACTATTCGGAAACTATCGTCCCAAACTGGCGAACTCTACCAGGTTATTAAATAGAGCCAAACTGTTCGCGTTTCCTGTGGAACTTTCCGATTTATACGAGGATTTTAACGTTTCCGTTCTGTTATTAAAATTCTGTCAAATATTTACTACCTACGTGAATGGACGTTCATATATACCAGCTGATATACTCGTACGTAGCTACTAACCTAATAGGTGTTTCATTTTGAACTTTTCTTTTGTTATTTCATATTCATATTTACTGAATATTTATTTTTTCATCTAAGTGTTACCTACAAAAAATAAAACATGATAAATAAAAAAAATAAAACTTAAAATCAAAATGAGAAAAAGCCGTCTTCACTGAATATTAAATGATAACATTTTCATTATTTCCGGGCTTTATTCGCGTATTGATAACAACTTTTTTCATTTTAATTTGAAACGAATTTTCTTTTAAGCATAAATACTTGTTCCCGGTGAGCATCAAACGAGCAAACATCTGCATTGCAGTCGGATATTTGCCCGACGCGCCACGGAGGTCGTAAATAGATATTGTTTAGTTATAATCATCGGTTAGGTAATATTAACTGATACAAAACAAGAAAATAAATAACTCTGTTTTTACGTTAACCATTTAACTTTAACGAAGTCTACTCGGTGGTTCTTTTTAAATAAACTGGGTTAATGCTTGATTATCCTGAAGTAAACTAAAACTCAATTAGTTTGAGTGGATTTCTAACAAAGCAGACCCACAAAATACTCGCCGTTGTTTCATAAAATAAAATAAAATAAATACCTTTTGTAATTCGGCTTTATTTGGTTGTGTATCTTATGTAGCCTTTTAAGCATTGAAATAAAATCGTATTGAGTGCATAGGATCCTACTTTTCATCACACATGAGTGAGTGGCATATAGATTTAAATAAATGATCTGCGTCTTCTGATTGGACTGAAATTAAACTCATTTATCAGTTTTAATCACAAGTGTTTATTAAATAAATAAATATTGCACGACGTTACACACAACGCAATCTAGCCCCAAACTAAGCACTAGGCTTGTACTATGGTGACCACGGATATACCTACTACATATTATACTTTTTTTGTTTGGTAAATACATATGATATACATAGAAAACACCCAGACCAGATACAAATATATTTTTTAACCACAAATACTTGCACCCGGCGGGAATCAAACCCGCAACCTCCTGCATTGCAGTCGGGTCTTCCCCCGATGCGCCACTGATGTCGTATTACTTTTAGCATTGTCTCAATGCTCAATCTCTTCTTCAGGATCAATCATGATTAATGACATTGAATGATTCGCTTTTAAGTTTACACGAATTAATTTCGGATGCTTCATCCAAATTGAACGGCAAAAGTGAACCGTGTAATTTTGGCTTAACGTTGAGCTTTGTAACAATGTTAAAAGTAATAAACACCACGCGATTAAAACCGAAGTTAAGTCGAAGTCAATTATTCATTTAAAACGATGAACGAATTTTAGAAAGGTCGAGATTTTACTGTGGTTTCGGAACGCGCCCTCCGATGAGAAGAAACCACAAGAAACTCATGGGGGTTTTTTTTGAGTGAGTGACCGAAAAATGAGTTTAATTTCATATTAAAACGTTTAATTTTTTAACATATTAAAAAAACTAGCTCAAAATCTGTAACACAACAAAAACGCTACTGTTGTGCCTAACAAAATTCAATATTATTTTGTTTGATTCAATATTCCTTTCCCGTTGGGCCGACAATTTTCCTTCCGTGTCACGTCAACCAACTTTTTGTTTGAGACCTTTATTTTTTGTAACTACTGCCTAAAGTTCACCAGCTGCCGCCGTCCTTTTTTGTTAAATGACCATTAAACATACCTACCTCTGTTGAAATCAAGGTAGGGAGACTTTAACCTACTCTGATAATGTTAGGTAGGTTGCACATGTAGGTAGCCTACTTAGGCTGTAAAACTAAATTTCAGTACCTAAGTAATTTTTCGATTTTCACAATGGTGGTATGAAATTAATCACATTTTTAGGGTTCCGTACCCAAAGGTTAAAAAAGGGGACCCTATTAGTGAGACTTTGCTGTCAATTAATATTATTAAACAGGATGATCCATAAAAAACTAAACACTTTAAGTTTTTTTTAATTAACATTTGATAAGTTGATCCAGAAAATAAATATACAAAACACTGTGGTTGATAAATCAACTTAAACACCCGACACTCCGACAAAATATACTTAAAACAAAACTTCGAGAATATTCTGAAACTCGACCGTACGAGTAACGAAGCCAGTTCACCTACTGTTCCGCAAACAGTTGAAAACTGTTGGTAATTAAAATTAAATTAGCTATCCGTCTAGTACAACTGCTTCCAATTCACACTATGAAAGACTATATTGTAGTACAGAGACGGACTAAGGTGTCAGGATGAAAAGTCACTATTTCTTTATCGGCGTATTTTACGAAGGATTTATGCTTGAGGACTGGTATAGACGAATAAAAAATTTCAATTCACACCATTTGTCAACATAGTTACATTTTCCCGGGTCTTAATCGCGTATTATTATTTATTTTCTTTCCTCAACGCTTAAAACATGTTACAATGGCCTTGGTTGTGAGGGGACCAAGACCAAAACCGCGATTAAAACCCGGGAAAATGTAACTATGGTATAGACGAACTCGGCATTTTTTGTATTCAGCTGTTAGACTCAACAAACAAACAATCTTTTTACGCTATGAAGACTATCGTCTATGATAAACCGACATTAAAGACTTCACTCCTCTCGCGGTGGAAACCGATTCTTAAAAGGCTGGTTAATATTATAGAATTTCGACCAACTCAGTAAAGCTTGATTCGATCAAAGTAGAATAAGCAACGAAAAAAAAATCATAGCATTCATAGTCATTTTTAAAAGCTTTTATTTAACTTGCAATTTATGTTTGTCCGGGTGGAATCTTGCAAGTTAAATTTGACCCACTTCCCGTTTACTGAATGAGCTAAAATGTTTTTCAAAGACGATTTACGATGCTATTTACTTTAAAAAAAAACTATTTTGCCCAAAATTCGGTCCTGTATCTATATTTTACGGAGCGCCTTTTGCTAGCTTCAATGTTAACTGGTAATAAGACATCAGAGAGTTTACAAAATAAATTTCAGCACTGCATTTTGATAACATTGTAATCTGAGCTTAATTAAAATTAATGGTGAACGCGAAGGAGCTTAGCGGTTCACTTTTGTTTGAAGATGGTAACTTCGTACTGGAGTCATTTCTCAAGTTCACTTTCATTAGATCTTTCTTAAATTAGCGTGTTATCCTTATTTGAATTAATAAACAGTGTCTGTTATGAATTTGTTAATCATAACTAATGATTAACGAATTCGAAAACCAAACTCTACATTTTGGAAGCAGATACCTACTAGTATACTTATCATTCGGCCGCTTACGGTGGTACGGTCACATTCTACGAAAACCGGCTAGTTACGTGGGGAACAAATGTCTTGTTTTGGCGGCTCGACAAGAGCGCGGCAGATTGAGAAGCCCCAAGAAGTGCTGGCTTGACGCTGTAAGAGCTGATATGCGTGCAAATGGCCTCACTACACGGGATGCCGAATATCGTGCGAAGTGGAGACGAAAAAGTAGGAAAGCGGATCCCGGGCTTCCGAGAAGAGAGAATCGCTCGGATGATGACAATGACTTATCAAGCAGATCCAAAACTGTGAGTTGTCTGGATCTTGTCTGGATCAAAATATTACTCTGGGACAAGTTCCCTTTGTCTCTTGGAGTGTCATGTAAGTAAATTATTTTGTAACTGCTAGGCTTATTCACTTAAAAATAAATTAACCTTTATAAGCAACGAACATGAAACACAATCCAGAAGAAACAAAATGAGAAACACTAATTAGATTTCCCTTTACAGCTACCCATACAAGGTTTGAGGATGTTATTCTGTAAAATTGATAACTTTGTTAAGGTTAGAATATTCTTTGTAAAATTTAAAAGTGAGCCAAATAAAATTGTAACCGTAACTTGAATTATCGAGGAGTTTTCTGATGAGAAGGTGGTTTTAGGTGCTCCATCAATTTGTAACTTGAAAAGTCGATTCTAAAAAATAGGAATTTACTGCATTCTGGCCTGCTGTTCTGCTCATCATTCCGAAGATTTTCATTAAGATTTTATGGGACCAAATTGGGACTCTCGCCTTCCAAATAAAAAAAAAAGAGTTATCAAAATCGGACTTCATGTGCGCGTGAACATAATATCCACAAACATACATGCAAACAATATACGGGTCGAAATGAGAATCTCCTCCTTTTTTAAAGTCGGTTAAAAGTGAGCCAAAGAAACCTTAAATACCTACCTACCTAGCATTTTTCCTCAAAAACAGCATAATTTCTTGCCAGGTAATATAATGTCTAACTGTACCCTAATATCAGTTGAATCTTACTCAAATAAGAAAGATGTTCATCTCAAAATATTTTTGAACAATTTCTTCTAATAAATCCCGAGATTGTTTTCAATCATGTAAAATGAATGTCCAAAAATAAGCAAAAAGTTACTTAGATTTATGTCCGGGAGTTTGTTTTAAATTGTATTTTTCGTCTCGACGTCTTGGCAGATAGAATACCAAGGACAAAGTAAATTTAAACCACCCGCGAAAAATCCGCTTTCATTTTGGACAAAACGAAATTTTGCTCAAATTTAAGTTACTGCATAACAATTTCGTAGAAAATTTGATTTTTGCATGAAATTTAAGCCCCTTTGACTGCTGAAAACACACATGTTGGTTTTGCGATAATTTCAACGTCAACAGTCAAAGAACACGACTCACTATTTTTTGTTAAGGTTTTTTTTATAACATTTGATAAATAGCAAAAATCTTAAAAAAAAAGAAAAATAGTTTTATTCTACATCTAGAAAAGTTATACGAAGTCATTTATTTATTTTTCTAAAACAAGAAAAAACCATAGCTACCTAATAATAACTTCCACCAAGTCAGTTTCTTCGCCACTAAGTATTAAAACTGTTTCGCCAAGGAAGGTGTGTCAAATTCAGTAAACAAACTTAAACTTCGTAAATTTATACAAAAATTCTAACGAAAAATATCTATTTTTTCAGCAAAACGTCCCACAAATGTTTATCTCGCAACTATTGAGACGTACAGGTTGAAAGGTAGCGGAGTCGTATCGGTTCGGATATCCGCCCGTACCAAGTTTGAGGGAAAATTCCCAAGCTGATAAGAAACCAAACACCAAACAAAAACACGAGAAACTACCAAATATGTTGTTTGAAAGAGATATCATTTTATTTCGAGTTTCATTGGTTACATTGCTTTTTGTGGAAGAAATAGTTAAGTACATAAGAACTTTGAAATGTTTATATAGTAGGTATACGTGATTGAGCTTTTGCATAATAAAATAATATCAATCTATAGTAAAATATTTTTTTCTATACTAATATTATAAAGAGGTAATGTTGGTAACATGTATGTATGTATGTATATTGGGAGTAATCTCCGAAACTACTGGACCGATTTCAAAAATTCTTTCACCATTAGAAAGCTACATTCACCCTGAGTAACTGAGTAATAGGCTACTTTTGATCCCGATATTCCCACGGGATCGGGACTTACACGGGTGAAACCGCGGGAATCTGCTAGTCTATAGTAAAATTCAAAGTCCTGACTGATCTATATATCAACGCAGAGTCCAAACCGCTGGTCCTAGAAACATGAAATTTGGAAACTGTGTTCTTCGTAGTGTATAAATAACCACTAAGAACGGATTTTTGCAAAATCCTTCGGGATCGGGACCTACGCGGATGAAACCGCGGGACACAGCTAGTTGCTTAATAAAATTCAAGTTCTGAGTGAGTAGACGGAGGAGCTCATTGGCCTAGCTGCACCGGCTGATCTTGAATATTTATTTATTTATTTTATTTATTCAGTACACAAGAGAAATTACATAACAAAACAGATATTATACAATTATATACTAAGGTGAGTCCAACCCTGCAAGAGTTTTCTCCGACAGACCGCACTCAATGGAAAGGAAAGAACATAGCTTAAGATAGTGAAGTGTACAAAGTAAAGAGAACAGAAAGTAAAATCAGTACAATTAAGTACAATAGTTAAACAACGCTTGGCGCGGTCTTTACTTGGACTGGTGACCGACAATTTTTGTGACCAAAAATCACTTTCTCAAGCTCCTCAGTGCTTCAGAAGGCACGTTAAGCAGTTGTGCCAGTTGTGTGTTGTGGTGGGTTGTTATCTCTGATAACAGTCGTTAGGTCAACTTATAGATGCCTTAGCGCGACCAAAAAACTCTAACAATAGGTGAGCCACACCACTACACGAAAAGAAGTATACGTAACGAGTCCATTCTTGTCCCATCGTCGCTCCAACGGATTTTTTCTGGTTTTTTGTATGTAGAAATTGACACGTTCCGTCCGTGACGAGAAAAATCCTGTTACGCATGCAGAGACCTTAAAAGTAAAAAATCGCACCTCCATCGTCATTGAAATAAAATTAGCAACCCTAAGAAAATTCAGTGAAAAACAGTTGGTTCAATTAACTGCATTGAATTGCCGGCTAATTAGTTCGTCTTTAACGAAGAGAAGTTTTAATTTTCTTATTGCAAGCAAACGACTCACTCGAGAAGCTAGAAGCTATGCTAGCTAGCTATGAAGTTATATTATTAGAACATAGAAATACAAGAGACTGCGTCAATCGACTTCAACTGCAATTAGTATAAATAATTTATGCAGGGTGCTCCGAGGAGGGGGTATTAAGCCGAAAGGGGGTTGTTCTAGAGGTCTAGGTGAACAACTTTTGTTTTACAACTTTTAGAAATTTGTGGTAGTTTTCGAAAAAAAATGAGTTTAAAGTTTAAGTGAAAATCAGCTGTTTCTTAAAGTTTGAGGTCATTTGGCCTTAAGGTATATTTTAATTTAGTTTGGACCACCACAATCCAAACATTAATGGCTTTTATTTACAAAAACAGTGTTTTTTTAAATAAAACCACTTCAATTTTTCCCAAAACAAGTTCGCATTTCCAAAAGCTGTAGAACAAAAGTTGTAGACTTCTAGTACAACCACCGGCTTCGGCCTAATACTCTCCTCTCCCCTCCTCGGAACACGTTGTACCCATATTAACTGCGACCTTTTTGTAAGACAGTTGATCTCCTAGAAATGAGAAAGAGTAGCTCTACTATGAGATAGGAAATAAAAAGTTATCGTCAAAATGTAGGTGTATCGTACTCTCCAGGTATTCAAGTTGCAATCAGTACATACGGTCGTTTTAAATAATAAACGTTTATGGCTTATTGTAAGGGCTCTACGGTTATGTTTACCCGTATTTTATATGAATAGGTACCCTTATTTTTTAGGGTAGCGGCTTATAACAATATTGTGGGTAGGCAGGTATTATGTTTTTTATTTAAATCTCAAAGGTCTTGCTGGAGTAATTTAAGTTATGGAGAAACTTTCGCTTTATGCCGCTGTTTGTACTAAGCGCGTATTCTATGACTAAAATGTCTCAAGTTTGCCTCAGCCCTGTTCATTTTTTTTCCTGAAAACGGTTCAATAATCTATACTAATATTATAAATAGGTAACGTTGGTAACATGTATGTATGTATGTATGTATATTGGGGGTAATCTCCGAAACTACTGGACCGATTTCAAAAATTCTTTCACCATTAGAAAGCTACATTCACCCTGAGTAACATAGGCTACATTTTGTTATTGATAATTTCAGGTTATTTCATTCTTGGTAAGGTAAAACTATGTAACGATTTCTGATCAGTACCTCTACCATAAGTTGATACTAATTATATCCCAATATTTCTACGGGATAGAGACTTTTTATGCGGGCGAAACCGCAGTCGGTAGTCGTACATGTAAACAATTTTTTGTTGCATTTCCGAATTTTAACGATTTCGTTTCGATCAATCGCTACGTCACGTTTTAGCACACCGATGGCATCAGTGACGTAGACCAAGACCTATTGGATTTTATTGAATGTGCATTTGGCACCAATTTAATATTCCACCTAGCCATATTGACACTTTTCTATGCAAAGTTTTCTTCATCATACCTAATATTAATTTAGAAACCTGTAGGGACTATTCCATGAAAGAATCTCTGTAGTTTCGGAAATTAAAGATTTGTTGAAATAGAAATTGAATTTCAATAAGAAACTTCCCAATCAACCATCAAATATATTATGAAACAAACCATTCCAGAAATTGACTCTACTTGCACTTGTGAAGCGGACAAGTGGAGCAAAATATTATGCTCGCCATTTTGCTTTTATCTACACTTTCTACACTAATATTATAAAGAGGAAAGATTTGTATTTTGTGTGTGTGTGTGTGTCTGTATGTTTGTAATGAATAAACTGAAAAACTACTGTGCCGATTTCAAAAATTCTCCCCCATTAGAAAGCTACATTCATCCTGAGTAATATAGGCTACTTTTAATCCTAATTTTCCCACGGGATCGGGACTTACGCGGGTGAAACCGCGGGACGCAGCTATTTAATATAAATGCATAAGTATGATAGGTATTACATTTATTGCATTTATATTGAAGTTGTTGCTTTTTTTAGAAAATTAGAATAGAAATAAAATTTAGAAAGTAGAGAAAATGAAATGAAAATGAAAAAAAATCAAAACCTAGGAACTTGGTCGTGGCTGAACATATGGCATAAACACATTATTTTCTTTAATGTCCTAATGTCTTTAATGTTCTTTAATCATTTTTTTTAATCCAGGGATGGAACAGTCAATTACGTTTGTAAAGTTTGTATGGAGAAAAGTGTAGGTAGACTTTAAAGACAGAGCTTCATAGAACAACTCCCCGGATCATTCATTACTCGTACTACGAGATCATCGCACTCTACCGGAAAATAAAATGGTAACACGTGTCGCCTCCAATAAAGATATTTCGATTAGAAAATATAAATGAACCGTATGATTCCTATAGAATAAATGGGAATTTCGGGCGCTGAACCCAGCAGTGCCAATTTCTTATTTTGCCCAAGTTAATACGATTTCTTTTGCGTCAATTTGTTGTCGAATATTTTTGTAGATATTATTATGAAACGCTTATCCTTCGTAGTGTTACATACTGGGTACATTTCCATGGGGGGTAAATGAGAAAGATAATTAATTGGGATTATTTTTCAATACCTATCTACTTTGGACAAATCGATATAGATTCCAACTTAATAATATCTCTTCTTTTTCTTTTGTTATAGTATGGTGGCTCACCTAGTGTCAGAGTTTTCAGGTCGCCTTAAGGCCTCTAACTTGACAGAAAGACTGCTATCAGAGATAACAATTGGGACCAACTGCTTAACGTACCTTCTGAAGCACGGAGGAGCTCGAGAAAATGTTTTTTTTTGCTCCACCAATTATCGATTACCCTTTCAAGTAATGTCAGCGTCAACCGTTGCTTAACCCGCACGACCGTCCAAGATAGGGCGATGCAGCTAGGCCAATGAGCCTCACCGATAGGTTAGCGTTAGACCACTATCTCATGGGATGGTAAAAATGATGTAGTCAAAGACAATATAACACACTTGGCTAGAAGATCATCAAATACCGGTCGTGATTTAAGCATCAATATCATGTCTTAACGTAGGTGCGTATAAGGTGCCCATATTACCTAATATCGTGCGTGAAATCACTAAATGGAGAAAGTTCATACCTAGATTCTTCTTCTGTTTTCGCGATGTTGTATTAAAATTAAAGACATTTTTCGGTTTGAATGGTTTCGGTTTGACCTTTACAGGTCTCTTCAGGATAGACTGTCTATCCTGAAGAAGAGACCTGGAAAGGTCTCGAAACGTTGAGCGTTGTAACAACGCTAAAAGTAATAAAAACCACGCGATTCAAACCGAAAAATGTCTTTAATTTCAAGTTCATACCTACTTCTTATCATTTGACTTGAGCGCCCATCTTTTGCCAACATGTGGGTTAGCACATGTTACTCTCGTAGTCGAGTAAAAAGGAAAACACGTATGGAAGTTTTCCATCGCGATGGTACTTGTCGTTAATGCGTAATCGTTCAACTCCTATGCCAAGTAGGTACCTAACAATTCAAATAAGAAATAACAAGAATCTTACCGTTCCTTTTCTTTCGCTGAGAGAAGGCTCTCTAAAGATCGTCATTAAAGTAAGACATTGTAACAAGTGTTTTTTTTTTCAGTGGCTTTGCACGATTTTTCTATACATATTGCTAGAAGCCAGTGTAAGGAGCACGGTGTTCGCTTTTACGGTGAAGGAAAACATCGTGAGGAAACCGACATGTCCTAGGGCTCACCACGGTCCGAAAGCATGGGATATTCGCCAATCCGGAGTAGATCCGTGGCGTCTTACTGCATAACCCCTCTAAGAAATCACGTCAGTTAAAGCCCAGCCTCACACCCAATTGTGAGGCTAAATGCGGAAAAGGTCCAGCGAAACTAACTTACTAACTAAAGAGCAAACAACAATTTAGGTACTACGATTTATGAAACGAAACATAAACAATTCTAAAAGGTGTTAATTATTAATTTAAGCGTAGGAATTATACCTATCCGTAAAGGTCAAAGACCCTCCCCCAAAGTAAAATTATTATACCGGAATCCTGAAACCCTTGACTAAGTAATAATTTTGAAACCCATTTCAAGGTGTTGTCTAAAAACACTTTGCGATATTGTTGGAAATAATTGTTTCCCATTATTTTTTATTATTTTTAAGAATTAGTACATAGTTACGTGATATTTTTCTTCCAAAACATGAATTATTTACACAACTAAGTAAATAAGATAAGTTACACAACTGTGCTTTGAATTATGCTTTTAAATGTACCTAGCGATCCATAGCCGAGGACTTATTGCCGTTTATGGTGATGTGGCTCGATGTTCCAATCGATCTTTCTAGCCTAACTAACCTGACTCAATCCCAATCGGAGGACAATGAATTCCGGAAGACTGCCCACTAAACTCATACCTACCTACATAAAATAGCCCAAATCCTTGAAACTGCTGAAAACATGGAAATGCTGTCCAATTCATATCAGTTAGTGGCTGTACTGATCCACGTATCGCACAATACGACTAAAGGTGGAAATATATTTACCTGACGTGGCGTGTCGTGATGCGTCAGTAGCCTATCGGTTTCATATATTTTGTACGCTTAGAAACACATAGATAGATAGAATAATTCTTTATTGTAACACTAACATAAAAATACAATTGTGCACAATTGCACATTTGCGTCACAACACGACACGACCTACAAATGTGTCTATGAGCGTACAAAATATATAAAACCGATAGGCTACTGACGCATCCCGACACGTCCCGTCAGGTAAGTATGTTTCCACTTTAAGCCGGTGAGCGATGACTGACGAACATGGCCGATGCCATTCTCAGACAAAACAATATTTTTCCTTTTAGAAATTTCAAGAGCGCGCAAAGTCGCGTTGAGTGTTGAACATTGAGCCAAAATAACTCAGCAATGTCGGTAATATAATAAGTACCTTTTTACGCCCGCTGTTTTATTTCCAACACTTAACATAATATCTCACGGGCATAAGCTTTTAAGCCACGGAAAAAGTGAAATTAAACGAGAGTAAGGAGAACATCTTATAAATAATGCGGTCATCAAGTCCCCTGTACAAGCTAGGTTACTTAAAATTTCACTCCTGCCATTTACCGACGTTATAACTCGCAGTATAATTATGTAAATACACAGAGGGTGTTTATCCAAAATAAGGAACGGTTAGATCAACATGGGCATAAAGATGAAGGTAATTGAAACCGAGGGTCGGCTTTGCAGTTACCGTTCAAGGATTCAAATTTTCATACTGTTTACAATTTATTTGTGAATTTCACAAGTGAATAGAGTTTGTGAAGCGGAAATGTCTCGGTGGATGTTTGAATTTTAGATCTCTTTTCTTTACGCGGGTCACAATAGCACTTGACCGTTGTGTTGGGCGTGTTTTATCATTTTTAAAAGGTTTTATTTAACAATGTATGTTTGTCCGGGTGGAATCTTGCAACTTAATTTTGAACCAGTTATCTTCAACCGATTGAGCTGAAGTTTGTTTTAATCCAGTTTCCTCACTGCGTTTTCGCGAAAGATGCGTAGCGAGTAAAAGATTCGTTAGAACATTTAGGATCGCTGAAAACGATATTTTAATGAGTGAATAGTTTAGCTAAGAAATATGAACCTACCTAAGGCAACATGTTTTATAGTTTCGAGTATACTTATCCATTTTTTATTCATATATTTATTTTTTTCCATTGAGGAAGTAACAAACATACTCATTTACTTACCACTTGTACGAACTTTCACCTTTATAACATAGTAAAATTTACATAGTGTGATTCTAAACTAATCACCGGTCGAAGCTAGTTATCTTATTGTCCATACATTTTACTGTAGATAAATTAGTACCTATCTACACTTCTACACTAATATTATAAAGAGGAAAGATTTATATTTTTGTGTGTATGTGTGCCTGTAACGAACAAACTCAAAAACTACTGTGACGATTTCAAAAAATCTTTCACCATTAGAAAGCTACATTCACCCTGAGTAACATAGGCTACTCTTGATCCCGATACTCCCACGGGATCGAGATTTACGCGGGTGAAACCGCGAGACGCAGCTAGTACTATATCAAATAAATGACGATCGCTTCTGTTCGAGACACATTCCAACTAAAATGTGACAACATTGATATCGATATCCGAGACTGGTACGGCTAGATTCTCTACAAAGCCACGTAGCAAAGAGCGACCGACTCATCGACACTTTCTGTTTTTATAGGTAACCCCTACTTGTGTGAAGATAAGGAAATTATTTTTCTAATATCTTTAGGTTATAGATCAAAAGATGTGGTAAATGTACGAGTTTAGTAACAAGTAAAACAAGTCTCATCAAGATCGGTTGAGAAATGCGACCTGTAGAGAACAACCAGAATACATACAAACATACTGACAGACGAAGCAAAATTTGCGAGACTTGAAGCAGAGACGCGTCGCTCGCAAAAATGCTAAATTAAAGTTTAGATATGACAATAAATTAAAGTCTCATATTTCTATAACGATTGTCTTTTGAATTTATGTTTGTATTGTCTTTTGTTTCTGACACACGTACACGTACGAAAGTACAAAATATTATGTTTTTTTTACTATTTTACCAACTACCTTATCGAATACCTCATATCATAATGTAAATTTTTATTCTGTTTTCGCGATATTGGATAGGATTGACTGGAAATACTGAAGAAGAGACCTGTAAAGGTCTCCAAACGTTGAGCATAATAAACACCACGCGATTAAAACCGAAAAATGAGTTAAATGTCTACCTCATATGTGTTAGAAAAAATATTTCCTTACCGTCACACCTGTGCGACAGACCAGTGTGTCGGTCGCCAAATACACTCAACATTGTGCATTGTATTTGAATATTCTAGACTAATGTACGAAACTTTACGACAGAAACGTCTGCTTTGTTTCAAAACTCTGGTACACAAAACTTACATTACACAACGCTTTGCTTTGCAGCACTACATTATAATATTATTATTATTATTTGGTAGAATAGACGATAGCCAGCTTCGTTGCAAATATACTTAGTATTGAAGTTTATATTTTTGAACAATTTTTGCATCATTTTGAAACCCACTTTTGTATTACAGTTCTGGCTAGTTCCTATTTTAAAAGGAAATACTAGTATGCAGTCAGGTGACTGCATACTAGTATTTCCTTTGGATAGGTATCCAGCCTAAAGATCTGAATCCACACATGGGTACAAACTTTTGTTTGCCGATATTTCTACGGAACTGAAACTTCTTCTTCTTCTTTTCGTACCTATAGTGGTGTGACTCATCTAGTGTTAGAGTTTTCAGGTCGTCCTACGGCTTATCACTTACCCTAATGACTGTTATCTATCAGTGAATTAGTGATAAGAACCGAGACCAAATGCTTTACGTGCCTTTTGAAGCACGAAGGAGCTCGAGAAAATGATTATCGGTCACATCTAACAGACATTATCGGTCACCCATCTAAGTAATGACCGCGCCAACCGTTGCTTAACCCACACAACCATTCAAGAACGCACGGTGCAGCTAGGCTAATGAGCTCTTTAAACTTATGCGGGTGAAATCGCGGGCGGCAGCCAGTTATTCTTTAATAAACCTATTTCATTAGATTTCAAAGCTCATAATTAATTTAGTTGAAAAAGTTTCAGTTTTAAATTTTAATTACCTACCTTCTAAAATAATATTAAATTTTACAGACACTAATTTAAAAGAACTAACGCTAATTGATATTTTAAGCTTACTAGTTACTTACTAGTTCCATAATTGTATTTTTAATTACATTTTATCAGAATGACTTCATTTTATTCTAATAAAGTTTTGAAAAATAAAGTTTAGCTAAAATATCAAAAGGTAGGTATAGTATAGGTATAGCCGCTAAATTCAGAATCCCTCGTCGAAAATCATTGAAAATTGTTGATTATTTTCATGACTGAATGCTGTAGATTTTTTTTTTGTGTATGGATTGTAGGTGACATTGTTTCCTAAATCAACTGGTTAGTAATTATTTATGATGACCTCGTTATCGATATATGTTGGAAGGGGGGGACTCTTTGATCAAACCATAGATTTTGTAGGACAAATACTTTTTCATATTAGTTAGGTAGTTTTTATATAATTTAACAGTCATATTGTCCTACAAATTGTGTGGTACGTTATCCCGGTCCTACGCTCAAAAGTAGTAGTACAGATCCTACCTCTGTTATCTACCACAATCGAGAGTTTCGTATAGAAAATTGTTGGGCGTTTCATCAAAATGAAGCAACTCACGGAAAACTAGCTTGATAGTAATCAATTTGCAAAAATGTACCAGTGATTCTGGACTATACGGAATTTCGAGAAAAAAAAGCTGCTACACACCTTATTCATAAAAGACTATAACGAGGCCCACACGGATGAATCGGGCCTACATAAAGGGAAGGACAAAAAAGGCCCGGCCATTTTTAACCCCCGTTCGCGATGCGTCAATGATGTTTGCCCTCTCTAAAAGCCTTTATAGGACTAAAGCTGGCGGATGTACCCACGTATTTTGCGAAATTCTTAAGAGAGGGTTTTTTTTCTGAATGTGAATAAAATCAATGAATGGACCGAATGCAGAAGTAAGAATTTGATTAAGTAAATTACGTTTCTTTAGGGTTTCGTACCCCAAGGGTAAAAACTGGACCCTATACTAAGACTCCGGTCTTTGTCCGTCCGTTTGTCACCAGGCTGTATCTCATGAACCGTAATAGCTAGACGGTTGAAATTTTCGCAGAAGATGTATTTCAGTAGACGCTACAATAACAAATATTTACTTATTAAAAACTAAATAAAACTACGGCAAGCGAAATATTACGTATGAAGGTGTGCAAATGTACAATGTACTATGACAACGTTTAAAAAATAAACTAAAAATGTATATTTCAGCTTATATACCCGTAAAGTAATAAGTAATTAATTCAATTAATTTCTACATGTTTAACAATTTTTATTATCTACCCGTTTCTAAATCCGAATCGATGTTTAACTTCTTTTTTGTCGTTGGGCATTACTACTTATTTCGACCAAATAATCAAACTAAAATAAATATAACATGAATAATTTATTGTTCTAACTGTGTAGGTACATTGGTCTTAGATATGTAGGTACTATATTAGTGCACAGTCTACTCGTTTCGAGCATACAATAGTAATATCATAATACTTAAGTTAAATCTAAGTAATTGTATCTAATGTTTATACCAGCATAATGTAATCTGCATGTAGTTTTGTGATCTTTCGACTTGATTGATGTTTTGTAAGTACCTACTTGTTACGAACTACCTACAATTATGTTCGTGTACGACGTAACTTAGTTTAATTTTATATCCACTTGTTTCTCGTTTTAAGTGAACTATGAATAAGTTCTTGAGAAATAAAGTTTCTTTAACCTGATAAAACAATGGGGGCCCACCATACAACTAACGTGATTTTTGACATAAAATCTCAACGATAACGCGATGTATTTTTACTACCGGCGCTATCTAGTGTACAAATAAATTTTAGCGTTCGCGTTGCATTCACAAATTGGTTGGTGCAGTGTTCATTTTAGGGTTCCGTTTCCAATTATGGTAGTGGTACGGAACCCTTAATTCACGAGTCCCATTCGCAATTGACCGCTTTTTTTGTTGTTAATTAAGGCACGCGTTTGCAATTAATGCAAACATATTCAACCCTTTAACATGTTAAATATTCCAGAGAGATTTGTGAAAAAACCTTAGGGACATCAAACAAACAATAAATTATCCTAATTCAATAAAAAAACGCCTAAAGGATGGAGGGACGCAGTCACAGGACCGTACTAACTCGATAATAAAAGGTTCTCTAATGTTTTATCATTATTTCTGAGGATGAAATGTAAAGATACCCCTGATGCGTAGTGTGTTGATGTTGACTCGGTATTTTCCATTTTGTTTTTCCTGTATGTGATTCTTAGCTTTCAAAATGATTTTTAAAAACCTTAAGTCGCCTTTAGTGTTGTTACAAGAATTTACTGCATTTATATTTTATCTTAGTCTGGTCTGATCAATCAACCCACCAAAATTATTTTATTTAACCATACGTTTTATTCTATCTATTGATAATGCCACAAAAACACATCACATCACAACATTTTATTTTCATTATGACGTAACGGAATGGTTACCTCATAACAATTATTACAATCTAGCCATAAGGCAAATAAGTAATTTTTAAATTTAACTTAACTTGCTAAAAACTTATAAAGTAAAGAATGTGTCCATTGACACTTTGTTCTTATATTCTACTAGCTGACCCGGCAAACGTTGTTTTGCCTTATAAATTATAGATAGTAGCCGATTCTCAGACCTACTGAATACGCATGTGAAGTTTGGTGGAGATCGGTGAAGCTGTTTCGGAGGAGTACGGTAACTAACACTGTGACATGTAAATTTTATATATTAGAAGAAGATAGATAATGGTTGCACTCACTGCACTAAGTTTCACTAAACTAACTCAAAAGGCTTAGTCCTTTTCAGTCTACTATATTCCGAAGTACTTTGCTTTGAAATCTGTGAATTATATCAACATTGGAGCGTTTTGTACAGCCCCAAAGCTGAATACCGTATGCCTATACAACATGACATAGTTACTTTAGTACCTACATAATATTACCTCTTATATAGAGGTAATATTATGGACAAACTTTTTTTTTCATTTATAAATCAAACAAAAATGTACTTATTACAAATATATAAACCTCACCACCTAAGTTTCACTAAACTAACTCAAAAGGCTTAGTCTTTTCAGTCTACTATACTCCGAAGTACTTTGCTTTGAAATCTGTGAATTATATCAACATTGGAGCGTTTTGTACAGCCCCAAAGCTGAATACCGTAGTTACTTTAGTACCTACATAATATTACCTCTTATATAGAGGTAATATTATGGACAAACTTTTTTTTTATTTATAAATCAAACAAAAATGTACTTATTACAAATATATAAACCTCACCACCCGAATAACGGTTTCAGGTTCGCAACCGAAATGAAAAGCTTTTCGCCAAGAACCTACATGATATTAACGGTTTGCAAATTTAACCGGTGTTCGAGCATTGAGGTAAACGGTCGTTCGCTTACTGTTGAAGGTATTGTTCGTACCACTCATAGTACATAGCTGCACGTGGTTTTGCGATGCCAATCGATTTATGTTGCTACTTCTTTCTCTCTGTTAGAAAATAAATGTGTGAAGAAAGTTATATTTCTAAGCTCACCGAGCAATGTTAGCTCAACTAACATTTATGAAGTATTAATAAAACTAGAAACTTTGCTACCATTTTACTTTCCAATGGTCTTACTCAGCAGTTTCTCTATTGATTTAAAATATTTAAGTACTTTAAAAGTCGCAGTTACAGAACAACGCTAGGTGTTTAAACTAGCTTTTAAAACTATATTTTGCTTAGCTTAACTATATTTTGCTTTTCTATGTCAATTTTAAAAAACTTCATATTGCTTTTAAAGAAATGCTTTCAAAAATTTTAGTACCCGGCGGGCGGCGGGACTGGAACCCGCGACTATACCCGGTAATCCGAGCCAGCTCGATTGGCGCTACGCGACGTGCTTGCCGCTTGCATTATTTAGGAGTGGTAGTGTGATAAACCCTTGAAATTTGTAATATAAGACGAATCTAGTAAAAAATAATATAATATTTATTTTTTTCAACATCAAACAGTGCTATCTAGATTTATAGTAAAGCACTAAGCGTGTGTTGTGAATATGATTACTAGACAACGAAAATAATACTTATTCTACTAATATAATAAAGGTGAAAGTTGATATGTGAGTAAGTGATATTTTATTACTTATATATTATATAGCTGCGTCTCGCGGTTTCACCCGCGTAATTCCCGACCCCGTGGGAATATCGGGATGAAAAGTATAATAATAATATACTAATATGTAAAAGCCTATAGCCTTCCTCAATAAATGGACTATCCAACAGTGAAAGAATTTTTCAAATCGGACCAGCGGTTCCAGAGATTAGCGAGTTCAAACAAACAAACAAAAGAACAAACTCTTCCGCTTTATAATAATAGAAGATAGATAGAAGATAATAAAAAATAATAAATAGCGGGCAGTAGCGACCCCACGGCTACCCGAGTGCTCCAGGGGGAAACCACCGTTCCTCGCCTCCGGCTTGTCTTAGTTGGCTGGTCGGAGTGAACACTGACGAGGAAGCGGTCCCCCGCCTCTGGCTTGCCTTTACCAGCCGGTCAGAATGGAGTCGCGAGAGCAGAACTCCCACTCTGCTCGAAGGATGGATGCCGATCGTAAGTGGTGAGTAGGCCAGGTAGGCTGGACCCTCAGGGAGCCCGTGCCCTGAGTATAAAATCCAGGGAGGCCTCTCCATCCTTCAGCCACTCACGCCCCCGTTGCCCCCTGGCTGTAATTTGCTCAGCTTCATTTAGGGTAGCCCAGTTTGTGAATTGGCGAGTCTCCGTCTGTCATCTTTACGTGTATTTTTCCATTGTTACGGCAGGCGCCATAGTCCCCATAGTTTCCCCCAGTATCCAATCCACTACCAACCCATTTTCGTAGCCCAAGTAGTTTCATCCGTAGTTTACGCATTAGTACTATCCAAACCGGGGGTTGTCCTTGGCTGCATTTTGTAGTGTAGACAGCGATAACACCGCCGGATTTGGTGTCCATTTCATACTTTACTATTAAAATTGTGACTGAAACGGGACTCTAGGTATTGGCTTCGGCCCCACGCACACCTTCCAAAAGTCCGGGGCTCCATAGATAGCCCCGTGATACTGGACGTATTTCAGACAATAATAATAGATTAATTTGTGTACGCATCCCAAAAAGATTAAGTAAACGAAACCAAAGAAATAGAGCTCAAATGGTACAGATTTATCGATAACCATATAATACATCAGAACACAATGAAAGCGTGATCTAGCTTGTACGAGTGGCGCCATCTCTTAGTACATTTTAGAAACTAAAACTACAAATATTTGAAATAGCCAGTTTCTCGCTATAAGTTTAATATACATTATTAAACAATTTGAAATTAAATATTCAGACCTACTTTATTTTAATTGTAATGACACTTTGTGTGCTAAGCATAAAATAAATGTTTTAGGTAGATATTTGCCAAAATTGGAATGCAAGCAATATTTCAGTTTATGAATGCTGTAGATTTCTTTTATACCCATAGCCTGACCCACTCGTACTCGGAACATTACGACCAAGCTGTGCAAACTTTACTATCGCGTATGTCAAAGTAATAGGAAAGTTTTAATAAAAAAATTATTAACTACCGTCAAAATTATTAAACAAGAAATAAATAAATATTGCACGACGTTACACCCAGCACAATCTAGCTCCAAACTAAGCACTAGGCGTGTACTATGGGTACTAGACAACGGTTATACTACATGTTATACTTTTATATGATACTAGCTGACCCGGCAAACGTTGTTTTGCCTTATAAATTATAGATAGTAGCCGATTCTCAGACCTACTGAATACGCATATAAAATTTGGTAAAAATCGGTAAAGCCGTTTCGGAGGAGTACGGTAACTAACATTGTGACATGGAAATTTTATAAGTTTTAAATCTTACATCATAAGTAGGTACTTAGACCTAAAAAATATTGCAGACAGTTTTATTCTGACAGAATACGATGTTCGTTTGTTTCTCTTTGTCTTTATTCGGTTATTACCTCCTGAATTTAACAATAGGCGCTGCAATTTCGTGTTTGCACGGAAATATACAGATACTAGATGAAAACCCGGCTTCGCTCGGGTGAAATGTGACACATGCAGGCATGCATAATACACATGTAAGTACCTAGATATTTCTGTAGTTATCGGTTCTCAAGGAATACTAAAGGCAAAGCATAAAGTTCGTTCGATTCGTATAGCATCATTCATTGTGTTTAATAAATATAGTAAATTAAAACTGCAAAAACTTTTACATAAATATTTTTTATTTCAAATCAAATTTCAAAATAAACTAACATAAATTAACAAAACAAATAGCTTTTAAGGTTTATTCTCTGTATTCTTCTCCGTTTTAAGCCCTCAGTCTTTTTTTTACTTTAGTAAGTAGGTATAAGTACTCACTACTTTTGAAAAATTAAATTATTATTTTTTTCTCTAAACAAATTGGCAAAATCTAAAATAATATTGGGACGCCCAGTAAAACAACTGCAATTTTTTGCAATGAGTACTCACCCGAGAAGTTGGCAAAGGTACTTACTAAGAAATAAACATAAATATTCTCTATTATACATCACAGGTTGATTATCATAATAATTTTCATTTTAAATTAACTTTCTAAATAAACTAACATAAATTAACAAAACAAATAGCTTATGAAGTTTACACTAATAAAAAAAATCTCTGTAAACATCTCCGCTTTAAGCACTCAGTCTTTTTTTTACTATAGTAGGTAGGTATAAGTACTTACTACTTTTGAAAATATAAATTTAAATGTTGCTTTAAACAAATTGGCTAAATTATTAATTACAATTTTGCAATGAGTACTCACCCGAGAAGTTGGCAAAGGTACTTACTAAGAAATAAACATAAATATTCTCTATTATACATCACAGGTTGATTATCATAATAATTTTCATTTTAAATTAACTTTCTTAATAAACTAACATAAATTAACAAAACAAATAGCTTATGAAGTCTACACTAATAAAAAAAATCTCTGGAAACATCTCCGCTTTGAGCACTCAGTCTTTTGTTTACTATAGTAGGTAGGTATAAGTACTTACTACTTTTGAAAATTTAAATTTAAATGTTTGTGCTTTAAACAAATTGGCTAAATTATTAATTATTAATTACAACACCCGAGAAGTTGACAAAGGTACCTATTCAGAAAATTTCTCTATATACAACATTTTTCGTTAAATATTTATCACCTTTCAAGCCTTGTTCAGTGGTATTGATAATTTGGATTTTGATATCATCAAATCTTCGAACTCGAGAGAAGGCAACATAGAGCTGGCCATGGGTGAACACAGGATTAGGTAAAAATAGACCTATTTTGTCGAAAGTTTGGCCCTGACTTTTATTTATTGTCATAGCGAATGCTATGCGGATGGGAAACTGTAGCCGACTAAATTTAAAAGGCAGTTGACTGTTAGATGGCTGGAGACGAATTCGAGGAATAAAAACTCTGGATCCCACGTGGCTACCACAAATAATTTCAGCATCAATGACACGTGAAGCTAACGCTCTTATAATAAGACGGGTTCCGTTGCACAACCCAACAGTCGGGTTTAAATTTCTTAAAAGCATTACTATACAACCAACTTTTAATTTTAGAATGTGTGGTGGTAGTCCTGCAGGCGTTATAGAGTTTAGGAATTCTACAGGATAGTTTAAAACATCATTATGATCGTCCTCAACCACAGCATCAGAACTCTCATAAATTTTAAACCTGCCGGGGATTTTCTCAACAACTTGGTCGTTTAATTGAAAACAGTCATCGTTTTTAGGGGTAAGTATAGTTTTCATTGAATAACTTTTATAATCATTTGTGTCAAGGGACACATCAAAAATATGGTCAACAATTGAATTATGTACAACACATCGCAGAGGCAGTTCAATATGGTCGTCACCATCCTCATTAGCCGAGCCATCGCCCACCTTTAAAACCCATTTAGCAAACTCTAAATCATCGTGAGCTCTCATATTATGAGACAATTGGAGTTGAGTAAAGTTTGACCATGATGAAAAGTGCTTAATAGAAGCTTCTATAATATCATTTCGTGATCCATTAACTACAACTGGTAAGATCTGACGAAAGTCTCCTGCGAATAATAAAGTTTTGCCTCCAAAAGGTAATTTATTTTTCATTATATCTTGAAGGAGTCGATCAACTACAACAATATCATGACATTTAGTCATGGGTGCTTCATCCCATATTATTAAATCAGTTTCCTTTAATAATTTAGCGGCTGGTGACCCTAACGACATATGAGACGTAGAATCTACATTTGAATTAATTGGAATTTTAAATCGCGAGTGAGCTGTTCTACCACCATCTAACAGAGTTGCTGCAATACCAGAAAATGCTATAGGCAGGCATATTTTGTTTTCAGATCTTAAAATATGTAAAATAGTAGTAAATACAAAAGTTTTTCCAGTTCCTCCTGGGCCGTCAAGGTAAAACAACTTTCTCTCTGTGGGATTATTTACAGCGTTCAGTATTGTATCGACCACATATTTTTGTTCCGCATTCAATTTTTGGTATTTTTCATAGCCATTTGCTTTTTCATGTTCACAGTCATAAACGGAATCAGATAAGCTAACATCATTTTCACTAATATCGGACTCTGGAAGGCCGAAATCTGTCAGTCTCTTTCCGTGGAGTTTTAATGTTTCATCAATTTCTTGTAAAGCCAACTGCTTTGATAATATTTCAGGGCGTGATCTTATAAAGTCTTCGATAAAATGTGATGCAAACTTTTCCCAAAGAGCATTAGGATCAGTTGGTTCACAAAATACGCAAATTAACGCAAAAAGCTGTCGTAATTGCCGAGGAAGTTTAAAACCAATTGCTTCATCCAAACATCTTTCCCATTCTTGATCGTCAAGAAGGAGCCCCCTTGCTTGAGCAGTTTCTCGAAATGAGTTGTAAATAATATTTTCATAAGTTCTAACATCTCTGAAGCAAGTTGACCCTCTGACGTGAAGAAGTAACAGCCGGAGATAATATCGTTCTCGATCAGAAAAGGAATAATTATACATTCTTGCAATTACTTTATCTGCAGCTGATTGAGATATTCGTGGTTGCCACTGTCCATGGATAAATCTAAAATGTGTCGGAATCTCAGTGTAAAGATATTGTCGAGCACTTTCGTTGGTTTTGTTTAATTCAAAAAATGCTAATAATGTTGATTTTTCTGCTGATCTAGCTGCTGCTTCATGGACATTTTGATCTCTAAATACGACTGTTTGTTGGTTTTCCAAATGTACTCCTAATTGTATAATTGTGTGACTCATTTTGTGCATTGAAAATTCAAATATTCGCCAAACTGCTTCAGGAGCCGAAACATACCTGGTATCAATATAAGCCTTAATTTCGTCGCGGTGTTCGTTGCTTGATGTCGATTGATCACTGGAATCTTGTGGTGCTACCGTGATTTGTACCTTTGCTCGGTCATGCCCTTTATAAATATATTTATTTATATATTTCACACTTTTGACAGTTGAACAAATTTCCACATTTATGTGAGCATTAAATTTTTTACATAAATAGGGATTGTACGGCACGACCCATCTATTATCGCACTCGAAATCCTTCTTTTTTATTGTTCTTCCGTCGTCTCTTCTTCTTATTATAGCATAACCTCCATTTTGGGTACCATCTCTAGTTTCTCCGCAAAATGTCTTTGGGTAGTTTTTAGAACATTTAGAGCCCATTTCATCCTTTTTTATGCAGGGTGAATTTAAATATCCAGGACCACATGGCCCATGGATCATGTTTTTTGATACTGTCTGAAACAGTTCCAGGTCTTTATCTGGATCAGGTATTTCTGCACAAACAAATTTATCATAATCTTCTGATGATCTTGGTTTATCTTCATTTCTTAGAATAATTAGCATATGGGCATGTGGAAGCCCACGTTTCTGAAATTCAATAGTGTAAAACCACGCACTCGGTATTCCAAAAATATGTTTCTTTGTTATGTCATCTAAAAGTTCATCCAATTTAAGTTTAAAAATCCTGGCAATTAAATCGGGTCTATGTTCTTTTTTTGTATTGTCTTGTAAATTATCTAAGATTTCCTGCCAATTCGGATTGCATGTAAATGTTATAAATAAGTCCGGTTTACCATACTTGCATACAATTGCCATGGAATCCTGATAATTTTGCATCATGTGCCGGGGACTTCCCACATAAGTTGATGGCAATATTATCATTTTACCAATGCCTTGACCCGATTCAGTATCATTATTGGACA
This sequence comes from Idaea biselata, assembly GCA_958496205.1. NCBI lineage: Eukaryota > Metazoa > Arthropoda > Insecta > Lepidoptera > Geometridae > Idaea > Idaea biselata. The sequence goes on from OY292399.1 coordinate 6,713,056, forward strand.
GGCTGTCCATTAAATTGTTATAATTTTCGGCTCTGAGTTGTGTTTGATTCATTCGAAGAAACAATAATCTTTGAGATTCAATCCTAACATAAGCTAAGACGCAATATTCATGAAGAAGTTTTTCAGCGTAAAACAATGGGCTAAATGTTTTACGAACAGCAAGTCGGTACTGGTAAAATTGTAGCATTGTAAGACGGCTTCGAGTAGTTCGCCTCTCTTCTCTGTGTTGAAGATTTTCATGCCATCCGAGCTCTCCATTAGGAAAAAGTAAAGGAAAGGCTAAAGGGTCAATATTGGGACTGGTTGATTTCAGTGTTGTTAAGTGTTGAGAATATTCTTGTACAGAAAAGTCTATATTTAATGGAGGTTCGCCGTTTTCGCCTACAAAGATGACCGCTACCTCATTATTTGATGGAGTGTTATACCGACGCAAATCAAGAGATTTATTTTTATAAAACTGTATTGATACTGAATGTTTGGGTCGGTTTTCTGAGGCTGCTTTTAATTCCTCTTCAGCTAAAATTGCAGCCGCCTTTTTGTATGTTTTGACAAAAGGATTGGTTATATTGAGCATTGTTTGTAAGGACCTCATTATATTGTTTCTACATATATTATTTCGAGAATCGGATATTCGTTCATTTAATGCTGCTTCATCTTCAATTATGTACAATTGGTTGTATTGTGGTTTATGACCTTGCGACGGAATCAAAGATCCAGTTTTTGTATAAATTTGCCCTTGTGCCCTATATGTGAAAACTCCTGGAGGGAGGGTGGTCAAGTTAGAATTTATGGATGCCATTGCAAATGCTGAATTATATTGCCGAATATTAGCCTTAAAATGATTAGCATCAGATGTATTGCCTTTGTATAAGTCTAATAATATATCTGGAATTGGCTTTAATTCTCTATCTGCATCTATATATACCTTCCCATTGTGACAACAATTTTTAAAATGATTTTTAAGTTTTTCCCCTAAAAAATGAAGTGCTTGACATTGAACACATTCATATATCATAGACCCAACCGAATGTACTGACACTTGAATGGTGTTATTTGAGAGTGCTAAATAGATATAGTTCGTTCTAGGGGGTTGATGTTCTGTACAAAATCTACTCGAATATTTACGTTTTTTCGGTGGTCTGCCAGCCATTTTATGCGTTTTCTTTCTCCTCTTCTTCTACCGAAACTTCAGTTAGCAGTTACTGCATCAACATGTTCTTTGTCCTCTTTGGCTGAAGAAACATCACCGGTCACCAGTGACTCTTCAATATGTGACAACTCTTCGTTATCCACCTTAATAGGAGAAAAAATATTAAATGAATATTCAAATATGTATGTATGTATATCCTCACACTCACTGGTACTATGTATTATTTTTCATTTTATTGTACTTGGTGACATGCATCATTAACTTACCTGAAGGTCATCAAATAAATCTTGGGATTCATCAAGTTTTATTGTTGAGGCAGCTGAATTACCAGATGAATCAGGATTAGCTTGATTTTTTGGGAAACGGTTTGAAAGTGCCCGAGCCTTGATTATTCTTAACTGCCTATTTGTTTCTAGGCCACAGCATTCACAATAATTGAAATTATCTGCAAGAATATATTATGTAATTATTAATCATGGACTGATTCAAATAAGATGTAGTGTGTAATTATATCATATTTAACACAAAAATAGCCACACTAATAAGTCATAGGTACTTTGACCGAGGGGTCCCGGGTTCAATGGGTGTTAATTGTATCTGTTGCTGTTTGTGTCCATGACACCTCAACACAGGCTATGCATGTGGTATTTTATGATTAGTTGTCAGGTCAAAAAAAAAATTGAACTGCTTACCAAGTATAATGTTGTCACATTCCACACATCGGCTGCACAGTTGCATTTGCTTGCAGTTTCTTGCAGATATTTTGCCATTACAAAAATTGCATACCACTGAAAGTAGATATGTACGTTTATTTTATTTGAATTCAGAAAGTCTTACAATGCACACCATAAAAAGAAAACAAAGATCAAAATTCACATAAAAACACAGCCTACCTGCCTACATAAAATAATTTTGCTGTTACTCACCATCTTTACGAAGAGCCCTACGCTGCATCCATTTTCCACAGTTGTGGCAATGTTTACCGAATGCAAGAAGATTCGGCTGTAAACAAAATGATGTAGGTAGTTATTATCAAACAAAACAATGATTAAAAACCAATGAGACATTCATTTTATGAAATACTTACGATTTTCGGCATGACGTGTGTGTACTCCAAACAAAATAAAATAAATTATATCACTTCCCGTAAAATTATTGTAGGTAAACAATGTTTGGGTGTACCTACTCTCTACTCTGTCTAATCCACAGATTAAAAATTTTTTACGTCTAATCAGTGTAATGTAAACCATAGATTTTTTTTACTCATTCTGTTGATTTCAAACGGGCAGGCTATAGGTACTCTGTGTAAACCATAGATTTATTTTTACTCACTCTGTTTTTTTAAATGGGCAGGTTATGGCCATGAACCTATAATATATGGACTGAGTTCTTTTCAAATAGGTACATCTGATATTGCACTCTACTGGCTCGAAATAAGATTCAAAATAGTTTGTCACATGTCAAATTAGAAAATGAGACACCTGAGACAATACTAAAGTAACCTTTGTCCTTGTCTAACCCGTCTATGCCTCTTTCTCTATTGGCTGCAGAAGAATAGTGACGAATCAATATGACGTCTTTATTTTTAACAATCAATCAATCATCAATAAATCATATAGTTTATTTGCAATACGTAAAGATAAAATCAAATAGTAAGTATAATATAATAATATACCGTACATACATAATGGTTATTAGTTTCGTAGTTTTTTTCGTAGTAAGGCAGAAAGCTTGGCCACTCTTTTTAGAGCGAGACAAAGGTTACTCTTGAACCTTTCAGTCGGCTCGTTTTTATGCCTAAAGTACTCGATCCAGTATAATCTATAAACGTCCGTGGTTATGGCATACATCCATACTGCTCAATGTTTATGGCAAGACGTTTCGGTTTACACAGTCACATTAGTCACAGTTCTTTGCGACGACGACGCGTTGAGTGGCATGGTGCATGGTGGCGCTGCGTGCGGCGGCGCGGCGCGTGGCGTGGCGAGACGTACCTACGTGCGCTAGCATAAAACGGAACGTTTTACATCCGGTGTCAGTGACGTCTCGCTAGAATGGCCAATATGGCGACTAAGATTCGTCTGTCAGCACTATTGAAATTTAACAAAATACTCGACAATCCGAATTTTGCGGATATATGTTGTCGACTCGAAATCATTATTTTTTTATGTTTTATTATACAGATAAGGTTTCGATCGAGTCTACCGTACCCCTTGACGAAATTATTAATATAGATAGGCGTATTTTTAACCGACTTCAAAAGGAAGGAGGAGGTTCTTGATTTTGTTGTAGCTTTTTATGAATTTACGCGAAAAACAAAGGACATTATATTAGCTCAAGCGTAAAAACTGAAAGTTATTAACCGACTTAAAAAAAGGAGGAGGTTCTTAATTTGACCCGTATATTGTATGTATGTTAGTTTTTAGAGTTCCGTAACCAAAAAGCAAAAACGGGACCCTATTACTGAGACTATGCCATCTATCCGTCTGTCACTAGGCTGAATCTCATAAACCGTGGTAGCTAGACAGTTGATGTTTTTCTGTACCCTCTATAACAACAAATACTGCCGCTATAACAACAAATACTAAAAAAACTAATGTTGCATAAGTCGCGATCCCGTGGGAATATCGGGACCAAAAGTAGCCTATGTGACTCCTCGATAATATAGCGTCCTATTGCTGAAAAATTTTGAAATCGGTTTAGTAGTTTAAGAGATTATCTAATATATAAAATTTCTATGTCACAGTGTTCGTTACCGTACTCCTCCGAAACGGCTTGACCGATTTTTATGAGATTTTGTATACGTATTCAGTAGGTCTGAGAATCGGCTACTATCTATAATTTTTAAGGCAAAACAACGTTTGCCGGGTCAGCTAGTCTTTCTTCTTCTTCTAATATATAAAATTTCCATGTCACAATGTTAGTTACCGTACTCTTTCGAAACGGCTTGACCGATTTTTACCAAATTTTATATGCGAATTCAGTAGGTCTGAGAATCGGCTACTATCTATAACTTATAAGGCAAAACAACGTTTGCCGGGTCAGTTAGTTACATATATAATTGTTACCAACGTTACCTCTTTATAATTTTAGTATAGATGTAGGTACTTAACCTTACCTTACGTACCCATCAAAGGTACATATATCGTAATCGGCAATATTTTAACTGGCAGTTAATTAGGAAATCTATCCAATGAGCAAACAGAACCAGCGAAACATACGTTTTTAATTAGAACACTTCTTATTCATTCGACGTAGTTGAACGAGACTTTAAAACTCAGTTTTATACGTTTTTTACCCGATTTGAATACTTGGTTCATATTTCAGTATTCAATCCACATTCTGCGACCAAGAGAAGACTAAACGCAAAGGGTAAAGTTGGACAATCGATTGTTGAAGCGAACAATTCGGTTTGGAGGACATTTTGTACAATTTTTTCTGCTATTTCAATGACTGGAGATTAAAAAAGTCAGTGTTTTTGTCATCTGGATACTTTAACCTAATTTTAAAATACTGTTTTTACAAGTATGTTAAGTGTCTTAATCTTAAAATACTGTTTTACGAGTATGTTAAGTTGTATGTCCTAATCTTAAAATACTGTACTTAAAATATACGAGTAAAATCGAGAAACCGTAAAAATAAAAATTGTTTTTGGCGTTTTTAAGAGAATACAAACAGTATGCATCAAGTAATTTGTACTTAATTAGAAAACCGGTCAAGTGCTCGCACACGAAGGGTTCCGTACCATTGTCACGAAAATTTGGTTGTATGGGATCACCACTTTTTTCTGTGAAAATTTCAACTGTCTAGCTATTACGGTTCAGATACAGCCTGATGATTGTTGAATGACATACAGTGGAATCTTAGTAAAAAGACCCTTTGGAAACGGAACACAAAACAGCGCAAAACGAATCGCAACATCAACATTAAAAAAACATAAAAATTCGCTCAAAGTAAATAAAACTACACGGTTTATTCCAACGAAAATAATTAAAAATGAACGCGCGAGAAACCTGAGAACTAGAACACCCGACTATTTAGGCGAGTTGGGAACTATTCCACCTCAAGTAATTAGATTGAAACCACATTGCCGCTGCAGTGGCTACAGGCTGGTTACAAGCTGGTTAAGGACTGGTTAACTATCGGTTAACCTGTACAAGTTTAGAATCAGGCGTAACTCGTAACCAATGTAATGTTTCGTTTACATTTTGCTGCATTGCTGTTGTCGCGTTGTTTCATTTTGAATTAAATTGTTTGAATTGTTATAGTTAGTTTTCGATGTACAAACAAACAAACTCACAAACGTTGGATTTACCAGGTTGGTACCGTGTTTTTTAATTGAAACGTTCCAACTTTCAACAACGCCTCAACATTGTTATATTTTTTCTCTCGTAACGGTTTAACAGTTTTGCAAAGTTCCGCTGAATAATCCAGGATCCCTGGTACATTTTTGCAAATTGATTACTAGTTTTCCGTGAGTAGCTTCATTTTGATGAGACGCCCAACAATTTCCTATACGATACTCTCGATTGTGGTAGATAACAGAGGTAGGATCTGTACTACTACGTGATGGTATAACCCCTTTTCACCCGCGGTTTCACCCTCGTATCTCCCGATCCCAAGGGAGCATCGAGGTAGAAGTAGCATATGGTACTCTTCGATAATGTAGCTTTCTTTTGGTGATATTGGTAGGTAGGTATTTTTCTTTTAAAACTTAGTAATTTCGGAGCCCATTCGTTCCATTCATTCCACCAAACAAATATATATTTTTTTCCACTTTATAATATTAGAATAGAATTTAGATACAAAATCAAATCAAAGTAAAACTCATCATTGAAAAAAACGGGGCAAGTGCGACACTCGCGCACAAAGGGTTCCGTACCACTATCACAATTAGATACGGAACCCTAAAATGGTTTACAACAACCAATTTTTAAATTTTATAGGAAAATATGAAATATTTATCTTCGATTCTTACTCCCATCAAACGACCGAATCACTCAAAAAAAAAAAAACCTTGGCACAAAGAAAATCTGAAACATAAAAGAAACTCTTTGGTAAGTAAGGCAGACTGGTATATTTGACAGATAGGGCAGCCATTTTGAATTCCATGACCAACTCGATTTGTCCTGACCAATCAGAAGGAGTTTAGCACATTGTACTAAACTCCTTGTTATTTTTGAAACACGTTTATTGTATGGGAGCCCCTTTTAAATAATTGTTTTATTTTGTTTTTAGTATTTGTTGTTGTAGCGGCAACCGAAATACATCTTCTGTGAAAATTTCAACCTTCTAGCTATTACGGTTCATGAGATACAGCCTGGTGACAGACGGACAGACGGACAGACGGACAGACGGACAGACGGACAGACGGACGGACGGACAGACAGACAGACAGACAGACAGACAGACAGCGAAGTCTCAGTAATAGGGTCCCGTTTTTACCTTTAGGTACGGAACCCTAAAAATCAAGTTAATTGTATGGGATGGGGTTTATTATGTTTTTAGAGTTTGTTGTTGTAACAACAACAGAAATACATTATCAGTGAAAATTACAAGTGTCTAGCTATCACGGTTCATGAGACCTTGCGACAGACAATCAGTCGGACGGTGGAGTCTTAGTTAAAAGGTCCCGTTTTTACCCGTTGAGTACGGAACCTTAAAAATAAAATCCTACCTAGATAGAGTTCGAAGCGAGCTGAGGTTCGTATACAACATTAATGGTAGCTATAACAATAAGCACCGAATTGGTCGTGATTTGGATGCAGTGTGTTGGAAAATGTGCGGTGCAATTATTACTTCCATTGTTCACATGTTAAATTGTGAGGGAATATAGATAACAGACGTAGTGTTTTTAAACATTTATTATCCTGGGATATATTTATGTGACTTTATTATAATAGGTGAAGTTACAGATGATGGTGATGTTGTTGATACAGTAAAATAAATAAATATAAATATTTCACGATTCTACACATAGCGCAATCTAGCCCCAAAAAATTAGAAAATGAAAAAAATCAAAACATAAGGGCATGGTCATGACTGAATTAGAACTTATTGCATAAACATATTTTTTTAATATCTTTATCCAGGGAGGAAACAGTCGAGTACGTGTGTAAAGTTTGTAGGGAGAAAAGAGTAGGTAGACTGTCCCCTTAAGCTTTAAATACACGACGAAACTTAGGTAAGTCGTCGTGTATTTGAAGCTTTACAATAATTACTTGTACAGCCTGAAATGACAGAGATGGTAAATCGATAAAATTGCTAAAAGCTTTCGGTTGTTATCAAGAATCGGATCGTTATGTCAAATGCCTCATAAAAATTTTGATGAACATTTTAGTTCGTAATAAAAGTTCGAGAGCTTTAGTTTGGAAGTGACCAGTCATGGTGCCTATAAAAGGAGTGACTTATATACCTGTGTTCATACCGCCATATACTATTACTTTTATACGTATGAATTTTATGAGAGAAAATTAATTTCAACTGGCAAGTTCCGAAAATTAATTTCAACTGGCAAGTTCCGAAAATTAATTTCAACTGGCAAGTTCCGAAAATTAATTTCAACTGGCAAGTTCCACCCATTCCCGATATAATTGGTGGTGACACAGAGCCGGACAAAGAATTAACGAATGAGTTCCCTTTTTAGGGTTCCGTACCCAAAGGGTAAAAACGGGACCCTATTACTGAGACTTCGCTGTCTGTCTGTCTGTCTGTCTGTCTGTCCGTCCGTCCGTCCGTCTGTCACCAGGCTGTATCTCATGAACCGTAATAGCTAGACGGTTGAAATTTTCACAGAAGATGTATTTCGGCTGCCGCTACAACAACAAATACTAAAAACAAAATAAAACAAATATTTAAGAGGGGCTCCCATACAACAAACGTGTTTCAAAAACTACAAGGGAATCGAGTAGGTCGTGGAATTCAAAATGGCCGCCCTGTCTGTCAAATATACCAGTCTGCCTTCACTTACCAAAGAGTTTCATAAAAGTTTCAGATTTTCTTTGTGCCAAAGTTTTTTTTTTCTTTTTTTTTTTTAGTGGTGTGGTCGTATGAAGGGAGTAAGGAAGCTAAATATTTCACATTTTCCTGTCAAATTTAAAAATTGGATGTAAATCATTTTAGGGTTCCGTACCAATTGTCATAGTGGTACGGAACCCTTCGTGCGCGAGTGTCGCACTTGCCCGGTTTTTTTTATCGTTTATGGTACGGACTTCAGAACCCCAAAACTACAAATAAAAAAACACGTCAGTTATGTACGTACCTACCTACCAATGTCCAATTATTGAAAAAAATACTAAAAAACAATGTAAATTTCAACAATATTGTTTTAATATTTTACGACACCTTTTAATTTACATAATACATTAGGTGTATATACCTTATATACCCTTTTATTTAGTTTATATAAGGAAGATTTTGTATACCTGCGAAGCCCTATCGTAGACACGTTAGGTATTCATGAAATTATAATGTAATTTTTTCGCTTCACAAAAATGGGATTTTGCCGCACTATATTTGATATCATATAAGCATTATGTCCATTACCAGTAATTACATTATGTATCATGCATGAATATTCATTGTTCTCGAAATATTTTACAAGAATCCTCACATGACAGGATGCTTTCTCCATGTAAAATATGTCTAGAAGGATGCCTTGAGCAATAAACATATAATAAGAAATATTTAGTCTTAACATTTTAAACTTTTTCTTCAGGAAAATGTGTCAAATCATAGTCTACAATTAAAAAACGAAGATCATTAAGTCAATATAAAGCTGATATGAAAGTTTGTGTGTGTTTGTTACTCAATCATGTAAAAAACGCTGAACCGATTACCATGAAACTCGGTATGTAGATAGCTGGAGATCTCTGATATAACACGGGATAAAAAAACGGGATAAAAAATCCCAATTTTCCCCTCGGGATCGGGACTTACGCGGGTGAAACCGCGACCCGCAGCTAGTAAGTCAATAATTAAGTTTTACCATAGATGAATAAACTAAAGTTTTACTGAAGTTTCTCTAAATAACCCAATTGTTCGCAAAGAGCGAACTGAGACCAATTAAGTGGAAACCTACATCACCCAGCAATCATTCCCAAATGGATTACAGAACGTATTTCATGGATAATGGCCGAAATGGTTTTCGCTTGTACATAATTTGGGCATTTTTCGGTGAAAAATGATTTGGTTCCGACTATTTTATTAATAGAAAAGTTAACGCTTTTATATTTAAGTGAATCTACAATCATCACTACCTACATATTATAGAACAAAGTCGCTTCCCTCTGTCTGTCTATATGTTCCTATGCTTAGATCTTTAAAACTACGCAACGGATTGTGACGCAGTTTGTCTGTCGTTTAAGTTTTCACGCTGCTGGACCGATTGTGATGGATTGGTTTAGAGATAGATGAGACCCTGAAAAAGAACATAGGCTACTTTCATCCCGGTGTTTCCGCTGTATCGGTACTTACTTACACCACGGAGCTAGTGTAATAAAAAGAGTTGTGAATCATTATTTATTATACCTACTAATAATAATTAAATCAGAAACTCAATGCACCCGGTAGAGCAGATTAATATCTGCTAATCTATCTGCTATCTGATAATGATAATTCATTATTACAGATATAGCGACAGGCCTTTACAATGCCACAGAGAGTGGCGTTTTATTAACGATTTTCAAAAATGAGGACGTTTACAAAATATTTCTAGGATTTATACGAAGTCGTCTCACAAACGTAAGAAACGACGAGTCAAACAAATTTTCCTATAAAATCCATAACAAGAAAATTTAAATTGACGAAGTTCAGTACCGAACTTGTTCTTTGGCAGTGACAGTGGAAGTTTCCCAGCTTCCTAACGCATGCGAAACTTGCATAAACTTGTAACTGTAACGTAGAAGTTTACTAAAAACTCGAGTTTTAATGTGAAATAACGACTGATTCGGTAGTTAGGAGAGAAGAGTAGGTAATAACTAACTATGTAGTAAGTCTTTAATAATAAATATTGCAGGACACACAGACTTACGGCCGAATACAGAAACGCAACTCAAAATTTGAGTTCTACTTAAACAACTAAGCACCTCTCAAATTCAAACTCAAATTCGGCTGTTAGTGACGTAGACTGTCGCCTGAGATACGACAGGCGGCTGGCGACGTCGCTTTGTCACCGTCGTCGATGGATTGCGGTAATAGTGAAGATGAATATTTGAAGCAAACTGTACAACGACGCACATTTAAAGCAAGAATTAACTTTAAATTATGAATAAGGCTCAAAATTGATAATTGGGTGACCACTGTAACCTACCTAGCAAATAAAACAGAAACAAACAAAAGAAAAATTGGTACCTATATAGGGTGTTAGTGGCATGGACCGAAAGGATATTAGGGGGTTGGAAGGGGGGTTACTTGGGCTAGTTTTCCCCGATAGACTCTATGTTTTAAGTGTCACGGTAAAAATATAACGCTTGTATTCTGCAAAGTTTTCTTATTTTAAATAAATAATTGTTACTTGATACTGTTTATGTCAGAAAGGATAAGGGACGGCTTGGAAGGCGTGTAAATGCGTGGAAAGAGTCACTTGAGAACGGCGGTTTGCAACTCAACGTAGCGAAGACCGAATACTTGGCTAGCAATGCCACAGATCCCACACCTGTTTGCGTAGACGGTCACATGGTCGAGCGGACAGACCAGTTTAAGTACTTGGGATCTGTGCTTCACGAGTCCGGCGACATCGATTGTGACGTTAAGTCCCGCATTTCGGCAGCTTGGGCCAAGTGGCGAGAGGTAACTGGTGTCATCTGTGACCCGAAAATGCCGGTTAAACTGAAGGGGCAGGTCTATAAAACGATCATTAGACCTGTCCTTTTGTATGGTAGTGAGGCGTGGCCATTACTTGAGCGACATAAGCAAGAGCTGCGTGTCACGGAGATGAAGATGCTGCGCTGGATGTGTGGAGTGACGCGAAAAGACCGCGTCAGAAACTCCCGCATCAGGGGCAGCCTTCATGTCCGAGACATTGCAGACAAACTGCAAGAATGCCGTTTACGGTGGTACGGCCACGTTCTACGAAAACCGGCTAGTTACGTGGGAAACAAATGTCTTGCTATGGCGCCTCCGCCCGGCCGCGGCAGATTGGGAAGACCCAAGAAGTGCTGGCTTGACGTTGTAAGATCGGATATGCGTGCAAATGGCCTCACCACACGGGATGCCGAAGATCGTGCGAAGTGGAGACGTAAAAGTAGGACAGCGGACCCCGGGCTCTCGAGAGAGATGCAACCGGGAACAACGCTCGGATGATGATCACTGTTTATATCAGAAAAAAAACTTCTGAGGTTTGAAAGTTGTTAATCGGCGTAAATGTTTTGAAAAGTCAATGAGTATCAACAAGATGTTATCAGAGTACATATTACATAAACAACACGTTATAGAAGTCAAATTCAAACCGTAGCCAAGACATTTATAAATTATAGTAGAATAGAGGTAAGAAATATATATATTATAACTATAAGGAATATTATATAATATGCTAGAATATAGTAGTTTATGCACTTAAGTCTTGTCTTTTGTCACGGGCGTAAAATTAAATCATAAGCGTAGTGAAGGTTTACTAGAGAAAAAGTTAAACCCCTGAGCGAAGCGAGGGAGTTATATGGAGACCTGAGTGAAGCGAGGGATTCAAGCTGCTCAAAACTGAGACAGTCTTTATTGCTACTTTGTAGATATTTACTGCGAGACAATAAAACTAGTAGAGCTACTTAAGAATGTAAAGCTTTGGAATAAATAAAGTGGACCCGAGTATCATAGTGCTTATACAGCTAGGACCTAAGAGCTAACAAAAGTTAACACACAAATATTACACTCAAACTTAAAGAAAGGGTTAAATGCGATTTTATACTAGGATCAGAATATTAGGATGTTTATGTTTTCTGAAAAATAGAAATTATATAACAATATTTGTTTAATAATTCAGACAAGCCATATGAGTTCCTCTCTATGTTACGATAATAACAATATTAAATATCATTGCATTAGACACAAAGCTGCAACGTCAAGTTTTCTGTAAACGAGAATTGCAGCTGGTTGGTTCGTAACCGAGAAAGCTATTCAGTTCTTGGCAAAAAGCGGCTTTTACAACTATTGAGTTGGAATCGAAGTGTCTACTGCAGACGTTTTCGACAATTCCACGTCTACTCTTTGAAAAGTTACTGGTCTTTTTGAACTTGTATAGTAAAAAACGTATATTTTCGATCGAAATCAGGTGATCAATCATCGCGAATTTACTCTTGTAGACAAACAAATGTCGTAGTTCCACTATTCATGAGTATTTTGCCAAACAATACCAAAACTGACCTAAATACAATTGTTTAGTTTGCAAATTCATTTATTTTTTGTGTGTTTTATTTTGTAGTGTTTTATTGATGTTCATCAAATAAATAAATTATCTATCTATTTATCTCCACGTTCACGATCTCCACTCCTCCTCTTATATGTAGATGTGACGTAGAAATTGGCGAAATTAGTTTTAAAAATCGACCTGTTTTTATTTTTGTGACTCAACGCATTTTTATTTGACCTAGCTAGTAACCCGCATTCGGGTTAGGATTTCGGGTTAGGTTAAGAATATACCAGTATTAACCTATATTATAAAGTGAAAGTTTGTGGAAGTAAAAAAACCAGTATGTTTGTCAAACTACTGACTGATATCACTAAAAATAATAATTAACCAATAGATTATACGCATGAACATTGAACAGTCGTGGGAGCTACCTTTTAGGTATAAAATACTTGTGTTAGTTGGAACCGCTCTTCTTTAACTATGGGTTATAGGTCACATATTAAATCCATGTATGATCATTGGCATAATCGGCGGCATCCATCTTCATTTTTTTTCTATCTCTTGTCGCGCTATGGGTTATATAAAATTATGAATTTATAAATTATATCTTAATCATTACATTCAATGAAACTTGATTTGCAGGTTTGAGATCTGGATTAGAATATATATAGGCTACTTTTAATTCCGATACTCCTGCGGAATCAGGGCTTACGCGCGTGAAACCGAGATGCGCAGCTATAGCAGAAAATAGAAAACCTCGCTTTGTTTACGCACAGTTTGTATTAGTTCCATGAATCAACTTTCAATTCACACAGTTTTAAAACAACAGCACAACCTCTCATAAATCTAAATATATTTTCCTGCCTTCGCTATCGGATTCGTGTTTTCATCTTGGAGCAATGCCACGTTGTTTGAAAAATTAGAGAGGGCAGTAACATTGCTTTACTGCTTTAGTTATACTGTGCCTTGGTGCGGAGCCAAGACCACTGGATGCTATGCTCTCTGACAGTTCACTGATAAAAGTCATGCTTACTCCAACATTTTATGGACAAGTTTTGTTAATTAATTTATTTAGTAAACCAATTCCATTTAAAAATTAGACCTCTGAGTAGCTTGTCGGCCCAAGTGTAGTGTAGGATTTCGTAGTTTCCATAAATATTACTCGGATTATTGATATTTTTTACTTTCAATTAAGTACTCTTAAATGTGAAAATACTGCTCGAAAATTAAGAAGTTGTAATACTTAATTTTCAAGTACGATATAATTTTCTAAATTTCGTAGAACAAAAGTTGTTCATCTAGACATGTAGATATAATTTCCAATAACCCTGTTAAACGCCTAAGTTATCCTGAAATATTTATTAATCGTTTTCAAATATTTACATTTTCGACATTCACTCCCTAAACTCAATCAGCGAAATCTCAAAGCAACATTTTATAAAGCCCGATCCCTCGGCAAGATTCTTCACAAAGCCTTCAATTTACAAAATATACCTCGGAAATGTAAATAAAAACATTTTCTCTTGAATGACGTGACTTTTGATCCTAAACCACTTACACGGCAATCTATTGAAAATTATTTCTTGCCTTTTTCATTTTACTACGAAACGAAGTATACAAGGTACGTCCCGAACCTTTTACAAAATATCCGGGGAGAAGCAATAAAAGTCAAATTACTGTTAAAGTCATGCATCAACAAAGTTTTGGGTTGGAAATAACAAATGGAATTGAATTAAGGTTAGTACTTCGAGTTGTATCGGCGGTGAGCGTGTGTGGGATGTGCGGATATCTGCCCCGAGTGATAAAGGAAAAACTTTTCATTATAACTGTAACGGTCACTTTTTGTTTGTTCTCTTGGTTTATTACGAATTCTCTGACCGGACGCCTTTGATATTTAGGTCGACTGTTCCTGGTTGCCTGGAAAAGATCGCCCTTAGGCGATGAGGCCGCCCACTGTGCCACCTTTTTTTAAGGTATTTTCTGTAGACAGTTTTGTTTATTTTTGATACAATAAAGCGTTAATCATTCAATTAAAGATAAAAAATAAATCTTGAATATCCGAAACCTGGACCCCAAGTCACTATTAAAGTCAATCGTCAAGAATAACACATTGAAAAAATAACGTTAGATAGAAAGACTGCTTTATTATGCTCACATTAGGTGGCTTACTAGGTATCTTTTTAACTATGAACAGCTCGATACCCACAACAAAATAATATCTTCATTCACTTGAAGTAAGTATTTCTTCTCTTCAAACTAGTAAAAAATCCTTTGGAAATAAAACCCTTTTATGTGTGGTTAATCCTCTTATTCTACAAGACAAATCTATATACAGTGTACACATAAAAGGATATAAAATCTATAAAGACAGTTGTATAGTTACCTTTTGAAAAATAAAAAACAAAAATGACTACTATGGTCTGTCCAATATAGCTTGATTCCTGTGACACATTATCCTCATGAAGTATTGTTTTTATTTTTGGTTAACTGTACCAAGCGTATTGCCATATTTCATCGGCGGGACCCGCCCACTCGAGGGAAGGGAAAAACCACAGACTATAGAAAATCGGTATGAATATGAAAAATATCGGTATTCCAAAGTTCGTAATCTATTAATATTAATTATTTTATCAATTAATTACATTGATACGTATCTTAAATAATATAATATTACACCGCTTTTCTATGTGAATTTTAGTTTACGAGATTAAAATGAGCTCGTAATTTGAAAAAAAATATCATTATGAGATTATCTCCCTTGTTTTGTCATTTGCGAAATGTTTCGCGTAATTATAGTGGTGCTATTAAGGGATCTAGGGGAGACTAGCTAACCTCGAGTTTTCCCTCGCGGTGGCGGATGATCTTTTTGATCCCTAGGATGGTTGCCGGTTGGAGTCAAGCAGGCAGCTGTAAAAATATTGCCAAATCAATTTGCAGTAGGTATGGTCAATAATAAATAACTTACCTACAGGGCCGACCCCAAATAATTTAGGGTTCTCGGGGGTTGCTAAAACCCCGCTACAACGAAGAGGTATGCTACCGGGAACATCGCTCAAATGACAAGATTAACTACACATATAAAAATCTTGCACTAAAAACCTTTTTTGTATAAAAATAAAAAAAATGTATTTTACTTGAGGTGATTTTGCCAATTGAAAATATGATCAGTGATCTGGAGCCGTATTTTTTAACCACTTAAATTAAATATGTATGCGAGAGTTCGAATTTCGCTAGCTTGCTCTTGCTCGTTGTGCATGTGTGTGAACGAGACCGCGCGGCCTTTCGCATACGAAAGAGTTTTCTAACGGTTCAAAAATACCACTCCTGATCTGACCACTGACAATTACCCACTACTTTGATAAACTAAAATAATACTAAACAAGTTTCCTACTTTGTAGACTAAAGTAAAGTAGTAATGGTAAACTTTACTACTACGTGCTAAGCAAAACACAACATGGCCGAAGCCTTGTTATGGTTTGAATCCTTTTTATGATGTAACAATAATACAAATATATATATCAATTCCTTTATAATAAATATTTATTATGTGGTTTATTTCAATTTCAACCCAACGCCGATTTCAATTCGCACGTATTCTACACTGTCTGGTTGACTGAACATAAATACATAGATACTAGTCGAAATCGCCGCCGTGGTAAAGCATATTAAAGTAAAGTAAAGCTATTACAAAATTCCGGAATAAACATGTAACTATCGATTCAAAATCTAAGAGAATAATAATCGATAATCAAATAGATCCAATAACGATTAAACACTACCCCACCCCTATGGAGACCTGTCACAGGAATCAAGCTATATTGGACAGACCATAGGTTTAGATTTATCTTCTCGCGATGTTGGATTGAAATTCAACTCCTTGTTTCGGTTTATTACTCGCATGGTGTTCATTAATTTAGCATTGTTTCAATGCTCAACAGAAGATACTTGTAAAGATCTCAAAACGTTGAGCATTTAAACAATGCTAAAAGTAATAAACGACACGCGACTAAATTCGAAAAATGATTTTTCTTCTGTTTTCGCGATGTTGTATTAAAATTAAAGACATTTTTCGGTTCGAATCGTGTAGTGTTTAGCATTGTAACAACGCTCAACGTTTCGAGACCTTTCCAGGTCCCTCCTTCAGGATTGACACCACGCGATTCAAACCGAAAAATGTCTTTAATTTCAATCGAAAAATGAGGTTCAATATTAAGTATACTCAAGCGAACTGGTTTCAATACGTTTCCCATACGACTGAAACTATAGCTCGTTTGCGTGTACGTACACAGATATGTGACGTAAAAGTGCTGAGTGTTGAGAACAAGCGATGCTCGAGCCATCGAAGCCACTCCTGTAGACTTAAACCAAAGAACACACTAAACATGCAAATGGTGGCGGGAAATCCTCGATTTAGGTACGTCCTTGAAGCCGCATGTCACTGTTTGCAACTAGAATATATATCTAGTGATGGGACAGGGAATTAGGTATAGTTCGATAAAAAAAAAATTACCTCACATTTTTCCGTCTAATATCACCATATTGTTCTTTTTTTTATAATGCTCTCGTTGTCATTACGAATTACGACACTTCATTATGCTAAAATCAAACGAACCGATCAGGCTACAGATTATGCTACAGTGACAAACGAAAATAGAATACATACATACCCACACACACATACCCTCGAATAACATAACCCTCTTTCGGCAGTCGAGTAATAAAAATGGACTGTGAACCGCTCCAGCTTCTACTAAGATCATACAGCGCATGTTTAACGTGGTTGTCACTACAACCAAACGAAAAGTGACGAAAGCTTTTGTCTCTTTTCATATCTGAAAGACAGTTTTGCTTGGAGTGTTGCTCGTTGCTGAAACATTCCAATTAAAGAATTACCATAGTTTGATTTTTACTAACACCTTTACTTATTAACGATGACTAAGTTTATGTAACATTTGTCTCTGTCTGTTAACTTTGAAACTTCATGTCACAGTAAAAGACAAACGTTACATAAAGTTAGTCAACGTATATAAGTAACGGGGTTAATGAGAAATAATTAGGCGTATTTGTCTAGCTATTTAAGGTTTAAGTAACGTCAGTTTTTAATCTAAACGCGATAAACCCGTAAAATATGTTGTATAAACACCTCTGAAAAAGTGAGTTTAGATGTGGTCCTGCTGCTGGCTAGGCAGCTGCTGGCACTGTGTATAAGTAACCTAATTTTAGTTAAATTAGCTACGTACACCTTTTGAAACTTAGAGCTGTGAAACTATTCTCGCCTAGTTTTCGCCAGATTTCTGAAGTTGTAGTACATATTCCGCTTTACAAACCAGTGTGAACGTATGCGTGAAATTCCGTGTCAAAACTTTTGTTACATTTTGTACTTGGTGGGTGAAAATGTTTCATGAAGATGAGTAGTACATCGTGTCACTAAGAATGCCTGCTCGGGCTGCAGCTGCAAATTCTTCTAGGGGAGAAGGCGTCGAGGAAATGGTACGGGGTGAGATGAGATCTAGTGGCAAGGAATTTGAAATCCTTTCATTTTTATCCACTCGATTAAAACCGAAAAATGAGTTTAATTTCAATCTTCTCATTTGACAGCGTTTAATTACAAAAACACTATTGTTCATCACGTCAGTTCGCTTGACGACTGTTCACAGTGTTATTTGGTTTAGAAGCTTGAAACAGAATACACACAATAAACCCACATAAATTCATTATATACAATTTGTCAAGATAAAGATAACAACGCACTAGTATTTCTTCTAATGTCCACCTAACAAAGTCTTAAGTTAATAATTACTTGTGCCCAATAATTTAGCCTATCCGACTTACCTTTCCTTAAACTATCGATAAAAAAAAATCGATATCCGAAAATAAAATCCGATTCGATATATCCCATCACGCGCTCTAAGCTTTTACATGGGATTTTATAAAAGTGGGGTGACGCTCGAATCTGAGGATAATGATAGCAATCCGACACAGAATTCTTTCCGATCGCCCGCCGCCGTAGGGCAAAGTGCTTTAAAAGTATGCGATACTTAATGGCTAAATGTAGGGTTTAAAACTTAGATGAAAACAAAAATAGTAGATACGGTATATTCTAACATTGCGTATTCGAAAAATTAGCTAGAAACACCTACATGCATATTCATAAAATTATTGAATTTATAAACATTTGTCTTTAAGAATGATTCAGGCTTTGTAAATAAGCAAAAAGGCATTCTTATGGATGGCAAAAAGATAACCGCAGTGTGACAGCACGTGCTCACGCGGCAACGGTTCGACATACGACTGAGGCTAGTGCGTCAGCTAGACGCAGTTTTATCGTCTCATTTTCCGAGACTAGGTACCGTATCTTTAGTTTTTTGTTTTAATCTAAGGTTTAAAAGGGTTAAAAACCATAGGGTTGTCTACTAAAATCTTTCTTACACTTTAAAACTTAAAGACATATTTAAAACGATACAGCATTACATTCTGAACTTACATATTTATAGAGCTCCACAAAGTTAAAATACAAAAAAGGGGGTTATTAAATATTTATTTAGCGACACAGCTACCTAACAGTAAAGTACATATTTTGTTTCCTTTATAGAAGCTAAAGTTGGTGAAGGCAAATGTTACCAAAAGTCAGAATAATTCGGTATGCCATTATATTTTTATGTAACAACCCCCATAATCCCAAACGTACCCAACTAAAACCGTCAAATAAAATATTTAAAGGGTTCCGTACTAAAATATAATTAAACTCACTTACTATTTGACTATTCACTAAGGGCTAAATGCCTTCAGAATAAAATAAACAGCCAAATTGAAAATGGAATAATCCTGTTAACGACTTTTGAATATTAATTGGTCTTGTTTTAAATGTTAATGTAGGTACAGTAATATACCGAATAACAGAATGTTTTCCCAGTAATGGAGTTTTCATTTAACTTTATACAACGATACCGACGTTCTATCCTGAAAATTATCATTACACATAGATAACCAATTCATTTCATACCGTTTAATGGCTTCTGTAGCGAGTCTTTGATCGAAAGAACACTCAAGAACAATGGGAACTATAAATATGTTTTTTTTTTAGTATATCCCGCGGTTTCCTCTGAGTGCTGATCATATGAATAGTCTTTGTTATTTTAGCTCTCAGCTATCTACAATCGTCCACCATTTAAACTTCGTACATCGTATTAATATAACTTCTTGACCCGCATCGTCATAATATAAGTATATAAGTATACCATATTCTGCCATGCCAAGGTAGTGGTCAAACCGTCTCGCTCTATAATAGTACGTTTTTGTAATTTCAGACTATTATTTGACGTTTTAATACCTTGTATTGCGGAGCGGTGTTGGTTTAGTGGTAGATACAGCGACTTTTATTCCAAAGGTCGTGATTTCGAATCCTGACCGACCGCGCACCAATGTCTTTTTCTTTAAGAAAAATTTAAGTGCGCTATTAACATCGCTCTTACGGTGAAGGAAAACATCGTGAGGAAACCTACGGCTTAAAGTCACGAAACAAGGCCCAGTTATAGGACTAATTGCGGAAACACACAGTAAAAGTATAGTATAAAGATACCTTGTATTTGGCATTTTTTCTTCAGAAAGATGTGTCAAACCGTAGTTGACAATTAAAAAACGAAGTACCTATAGGTTTTATAATTATGAATATAGGTTAGTATTGAATAAAATTCAATCAATTACTTATAAAAAACTAACACACAACTTTCCACATTTATTAAAATAAGTCGTTTTGATATAACATTGCTTCCATCTTTCATTTTACGGCGCAGACAAAAATATTTTAACCTAAAATTCTTTTAGCAATTGTTACCTAATACAGCGAATGTCACTTTTCTTTTTTCAAGCAATAAACGTAATTTTTATACTGTCGACTTCATAAAACACCATACTTCCCAGCTATAAACCGGGGCTTTAAAAGTCGAGGTTTTTTTAAAGATGTGACCTTTTTGAAGTAGGTAAATTGTGTCTTTTTTACGAGTGCGCCTTTTTATGACGCGGAAGGCTGAAGACAATATGGCAAATGAAGGCTCCGAAAAATTGTTACCCCCATTAATTACATGCAAACGAAGTTTATTTCGTTCCCACTTTATAATTGGGCTTATGCACTGAATAATTAAGTGAAACGAAATATGCTATCATGAAAGGGAATTTTTAATAGAGTTGTTTTTATTTTAGCACTAGCAGTGTATGTCTCGTCACGCGGAAATAATTATCGGGTTAAATAAGCCTATGTGATAATCCAGATCTCCAGATATCTGCATAGGTAGATACCAAATTTCATCGCAATCGCTCCAGTACTTTTTTTTCGTGAAGAAATAACAAACATACTCGTTTACTTATTTATTTATTTATTTACAATTCTTACAACTACCATTACAGGATAAACCTAATGCGATAGTGTGCCATATTAAAATACAATTTTATTGATTGTAACCATATTAAAATTAAAGTAAGGAATATTAAAATTAAATTGAGAACATAAAATCAGTTGCCATAACAGATCACGTAGTGATCTTACTTACTTACTTACACACAAACTGATATTCGCTATATTAGTGGAGCCATAATATACAGCACATATAACTCACTCTACAAATTTCATGTCTCTAGAACCAGGTTTGGGCTCTGCGTTGATGTATAAGTCAGTCAGGCCATTGAATTTTCTAAACAGAGTGTCTCAGGAAGTAGTGTCATTTAATGTCGTATTAACAACATTAAACCTCGCGATTATGGTATTCGACCTGACCTAAAGTACCAACCTAAATACCTATGTGTGTAGAAACACTAAACCTATTCTTTAGGCTCCCTCATATTCCCTCCCTCACATATCAATCGTCAGAAACAACCATGTCATCATACTGAATTAATGAACGCGCTATTTTTCGAATAAGATTTATTTGTCTGATACCGGTGGGTTTCAGTATTTCACCGGAACAGAGCCCAGCCCATATAAAACTACCATCAATCAATTCGACTTATCGCATCCGACCTACGTCCCTCGGACACCAAGTCCATTCAATACCCATAACTAGTAATTGGTATTATACACGCTAATTGCATAATAGATTTCAAAATGGCCAGGCTTTTGTTTACCCACCTACCTGCCTTTGCGTTCATTTTTGTGGTACGTATTTTTCAGTCGGTAACGATGGCGGATATTCGCGAGTTTTTATCTTTGATAGCGATCGATCAATGATGTTGTTGATGTAAATGTCGTAACTCGACGTAGGGGAAACTTTTGCTCGTAAATATGAAAATATGGGTTCAGCAAAAGTTTGGAATTATGATTGACTCGTGTTTTGTGTAGACTTGATGAGGAAAGTAAAGCCTTGGGTAGAGTAGTTTGTAATTTGGATTGGAACTGAACAATTTGAATGAATTAGGTACCTACCTACTTAGATCTGTGAAGTACCTACTTCACAGATCTAAATAGGTTTCTAAATTGGCTTCACGAACAGCTTAGGTAGACTGGGCTATGGTATAGATAGATAAATAAACAATTAACAAAAGATGCTGTAGCGCATCTTAATAATTCTAATGTTTATATTGTATGGAACCATCCACTATACCTGTACTCTTATGCCATATGAACTGTAAATAAATATAAAGGTACAAAATTATTTTAGATTTTCTTTCTTACCTAGTTTCATGACCACACCTATATAAATAAACTAGCTGCGTCCCTCGGTTTCACTCGCGCAAGTCCGGATCCCGTGGGACTATCGAGATCAAAAGTAGCTTCTCCTCGATAATGTAGCTTTCTTTTGGTGAAAGAATATTTGAAATAATTCCAGTATTTTTGAGTTTATTCATTACAAACATACAGACACACACACGCACACACACACAAAAATTCAAATATTTCCTCTTTATAATATTAGTGTAGCTTACAACACAAAAACTTTACAATTTACATTTATTTTATAAATACCAACTTAACACGGTATTATGATGAACTACATTAAATTTGATTGACCATCGCATTAAAGTTTCTCCATCTGAAATATACGGGATAATTTAAAATTGTTATCTAAACCTTGAAGAATAAGTAATGATAATATATCTGCTTATTCGATTTAGTGTATCGTTGGATCGTACAATTATTAATATTAATATTTTTTACATTATTTAAAGGATAAAAAAAAACTTTGTTTTAATTCTCTAAAACTCAAATTATGTTGTTAGCAAAACAACAAAGTGCAAAATACAAAAAAAAATCATGTGCTACCTTGAATTAAGGGAGATTCGTATATGAATGAATGAACGAATCTTCCTGTATTTAAGGTTTAGGGTATAGCACATTCAAGATATTAAGGCAAGACTTTTTTGTTTTGCTACCAACATAACGGCATAGGAAGTTAAAGATGAAACGTAGTGCGTTTCATCTTTAACTTCCTATGCCGTAGTAGCTAGTCCAACCTCGATATACAAACTGTCTAGCTACCCCCATGTTATATGATGTGAACTGAACGACAAACGACAGCAGCGTGACAGCAATAAGCAAGGGCCTCGCCAGCAACAACATTGAAATAAGGTCACGCATAGAATTCAGAATAACTAAACGTACAACTGTTGAAACTTTTCCAATTTCACATTGCATCTCTAGGGCTGTATTTCAGCTTTGTGTCGTATTATTCTTGCATGAAATTCCACTTTAGATAGCGTTTGAAACCCTCTAAGCTGCACAGCGGTGCTGGTTACTGAAGAAATAAATAATCAATGAAAAATATCTAGTTGTAAAGAACAGGGAGATTGCAGTACGATAGATCTTCTTCTTTTCGTATACCTAAGTATGGCTCACCTAGCTCAGCTCACCTCAGATGTGTAGCCCCGGCATAGAATAGGGTTATCCCATCTCATCCCGTGGGTGTCGTAAAAGGCGACTAAGGGATCTGAGGAAGATTAGCCAAACTTAAGTTCTCCCCGCGCGGTGGCGGATAAACTGCTTAATCCCTAAGAGGGTTGGTGTCAGGCAGGTGGCCGGCCGTAAAAATATTGCCAAATCAATTGCAGAAGGTTTGGTCAATGATGACTTACCGACTGCGCCAACCCCTGGCTCCTGAGAGGGATGCAACCGGGAATATCGCTCGGATGAGAAGAAGTATGGCTCACCTAGTATAAGAGTTTTCAGGTTGCCCTAAGGCCTCTAACTTGACAAAACGACTGCTATCAGAGATAACAAAGTATAAACGTTATAAAAAATAGTAGGTATAGGTAACGACATGATTCTATGACCGATAACCGAAAATACTCTTATTTCTTTCACTTTAAATAAGAAAAGCTTTGAAAAACTAATGCCCAAGCCGAACATAATCTACATTTTTCAACGCAAATAGATTTCAGTAAAAGCGACATCGGGTCGTACTTCGCAGACTGCAACTATTTTGTCGGCAGATTAATTATAATTAATCTACCGACAGAAAAGTTATAAATTAAAATAATGTATATATTGATAATTATCAATATACATAAAATCATCATCAAAAATCCTCCCATGACAGGATTCGAACCTGGGCCCCTCGCTTGCCGGGCGAGTGGGCTGCACTGCTATTTTTGATTATGTATTTCTCTTTGTAAAATATTTCTAGTAATACTTTTCTTCAACTTTTAATAGGTTTTATCCTCTTCAAGACGGATATGTCAAATCAAACATCACAAACATCGGTTGAGCCGTCTTTGCGTGATTGCATTTCGAACGAACAAAACTGTATACCTACATATATATCGATCAAATATTTTAAATCGATTGAACCGCCTGATTCTAAAGTTTGTAGTCTATGTTATATCGTGGCTCATAAGGCATATTAACTCCCAATCCAATTTCGACAGCATTCCTTCGACATCCCGAAGGAGATCGCAGCTTGAAATATCTCGATACTGGTTCTTAGGTTTCTAGAACTCTCCCTTAAGTCATTTACATTTCTCTTCAAGAAACTCGGATATGATTTTATGAAAGTTCATGTTTGTGTTGACTTTTTAGTAGGTTTATTAAGAGGACGGTCTCCATACTCTTTCTCCATACAAACGTAGTCGACAGTTTCCTCCCTGGATAAAGACATTAGAGCAAATATGTTTATGCCATAAAAGCTATATCTGTCATGACTATGCCCCTACCTTTTGATTTTTTTTTTTTTTTTTATTATTTATTACTATTTTAATTAGAAAATGAAAAAATCAAAAGGTAGGGGCATAGTCATATATAGGTTTTCTGGCATAAACTTTATGAAGCTTTATCTAAGTTTGAAGAAAGCTTAAGAGCATAGAGCAAGAGACGACCTCGGTGGCGCGTCGTGCGAAAGCGCGACTGCAATGCAGGAGGTTGCGGGTTCGATTCCCGCCGGGTGCAAGTATTTATGCTTAAAAAATAAATATTTGTGTCTGGTCTGGGTGTCCCTCTATGTATAATATGTATGTATTTACAAAAGAAAAATAAATATAGTATATCCGTTGTCTAGTCACCGTAACACAAGCTTAGTCGCTTACCACGGGGCTAGATGGCGCTGTGTGTTGTTCGGAGAAATTATTTATTTATAGATACCTTTATGCAAACCAGCACAGTTGGCCGCATAATTGACATCACAGCTATATTAAATATATAGGAAGAAGGAATGCAGAAGGATCTAGTCGGAAGACCAGCGTTGCGGTTGCACTACGTATCCGCAACATATGCTGAGGCTAATCCTTATTATTAGCAACACATGGCTCCTTGGATTGCGGCTTTCATGTTTTTTATGCTATTCATGATCCTGTCTTATTTTTGTCTTCTAATGTGTCGTGTGTTTTAAGTTAATAAAAGTTTTTCTATTCTATATATTAAAAACTGCCTTCAAAAAAGCGTAGGAACATCAATAAATATAAGTATTGCACCAATTTATACTTGCGCAATGTATATAATATTAATGATCGATTAATTATGGCTGTAATCGCATTGCATTGCCTATTACAGTATTCTGTCTGTCTGGCCATTTAGAAGGCCAATATTCGGCCAGGACTTGGATCGAATAGCCTATAGTTACGTTACTTAGATAAACAGTAGGTACCGACACTTGAATACTAACATATTACATGAATGTTAGTACACTAGAACGTCCGTTACCGCATCCCTTGGGTCACTGTTAAAAGGGGTGGGATGTTTGTTAAAAATTTTGGACATGATTATCTGATGTGATATGCTTTTACGACAAACTACAAGGATAGTCCATCCATCTTGGTTTGTAAATAAAACGAACCAATATTTGTACCATATGCGATCATGTTGTGTTAATATTTATAGTGTAGCTAGGTAGTATACTATATCTGACGACCTCTGTGGCGCGTCGTGCGAAAGCGCGACTGCAATGCAGGAGGTTGCGGGTTCGATTCCCGCCGGGTGCAAGTATTTATGCTTATAAAATAAATATTTGTGTCTGGTCTGGGTGTCCTTCTATGTATAATATGTATGTATTTACAAAAGAAAAATAAATATAAGTATTATATCCGTTGTCTAGTCACCGTAACACAAGCTTAGTCGCTTACCACGGGGCTAGATGGCGCTGTGTGTTGTTCACAGAATTTATTTATTTATTTATTTATTTATCTTGAGGTTTCAGTGTAAAATATACAATGTATTTTGTGTATGTACAAACAGTGTTTTGCGGTTTGACCCGAAAAGAAGAAGTTTTTGGATAAGATAAATCTTTTAACTACACTTTACAAAGAATATAGACACCTTCCAAACTGCATATCTAGAACCAGCGGGTTAGTCTTGTAAGGGTTGATATCAACAGTCAGATTTTTTTTAAAAGATCTGACCCTTTTTCCTTAGTGGCTGCAGGCGACCAAAACCTCATTCCAAGTATCATCTTTCGCGACGGGAAGGGAACCTTACCATCGCATTACGGGCTACAGGGCTGAATAGGACGTGTTTGACAACAAAAAGTAACTGCTGTTGGATGCACTATTAGACCAGCAGAATATTTAATGTAAATGTTTCAGAGTCAAATTAGTGTCAATATGGCGATCAGATTTAGTACCTAATTGGTACCTACACACATAACCGCCGCTCCTTCAGAGCTAATAATACCTATAGTTAATTAAGCTCCATATCACCACCTTAAACAAGGTTTATTTATCACTTACGACTCTACTTTAATTTATTTACTAAATCTACTATATAAAAATAAGTCGGGTTTTCCTTCCTGACGCTATAACTCCAGAACGCACGAACCAATTTCCACGGTTTTGCATTCGTTGGAAAGGTCTCGGGCTCCGTGAGGTTTATAGCAAAGAAAATTCAGGAAAAATTTAATTATCTATAATTTATAAGGCAAAACAACGTTTGCCGGGTCAGCTAGTAGTTACTAAATAAACTTAATTACTATAACTTGCTAGACAGTGTGAAGTCCAGCAATAAGTTTTAATTGTACAGTCAAACTTAACACAACAAAACGTACACAACTTGTCCAATTCTCTTAGTAGGTATAGAGATTGTAGCATAATTACAAGATTTAATTTGTCGCCGTTGTTGTCTTGTAGTCAGCCTTAATTGGCACCTTTTTCAAGAAGTACAAGATTTAAAACAAAATTATGTGAACAATTTAAGAAAATTTTCTTAGGTCACACTACCCTTAGATATGTATACTTTTTTTTTAAACTATAATCTGACCTTGTAGTTCGTTGTATTTGACATTTTTTCGATATGGCTTTAATGTCTGCGTATAATAACGTCAAGAATATAGGCGTAACGATAATTAATCTGAACAAAATTAAACATTAAACAAAATAATTATAAATACGAGTAAAAAAAATCTAAATATACAGGGTGTCCGGAGACCAGCAACCCGTTCCATGACTTCTACGCATATATGTTATAGCGTCCCAAGCTATAACCAGCTAGGGTATGAAGAGATGGGTCCGCTGTTCTGTCCGGCCACCCCGGAGGGCAACCGTGCGGGATCAGTTATAGACAGATCGTGTCCCCAAAACGCTAGTTTCGGTTCTCTGATAAGGGAGAGCTTCCCCGTACCCAAAACGGCACTACCAGATTTTCCAGACTGGTACCGGAGCAATGAAGCCGCTCACCACTCGTTCCTCGGAAGAGGAGCTAACGACAACCTCGCTGGGGCCGGCGGAGAGGCCACCTACCACATTTCCATTAAGAAACCAGAAACCATTCCAGAAACTATTTAAATGAAAGTTATCCAAGAAGATGGATTGGCCGATTAGGTCCAATATTGTGGCCTCCACGTTCGCCTGATCTGAATCCACTTGATTTTTTTACTGGGGGTGTTTAAAAGAACAAGTATACAAAAAAAACATAACCACATTTGAAGACCTGCGTCTACGCGTCCACGAAGCGGCACAACAAATATGAGAAAAAATTATAATCGTGTCCTTAAGACGTCGTTTATAAAAAAGGTTAAGGGCCTGTATAAGAGCAAGAGGAGGACAATTTGAGCATTTGCTGTAACATTATGACATATTAAATCTTAATAAGTGTCCTTTTTTGTAGAATACTTGTTTCAACTTTTTCATGTAAGATAGTACCTTCGATGCATTCATAGCACTAGCTTAGTAACTTATGACAAAAAGTTATTAGTATAATATTGTTATAGAATCCTTATGAAATAGGCATTTTTTTTCAATAGTCGGCCAGACAGGTTTCATACATTTTTTTAACACCACAGATGCTCAAACTTAGCAGAAAGTAAAGTTTATAAGACTAAATCTATCTTTGGGGACATCCTGTAAGTTACTAACTATAGTATTAAAAAAAAATTAAGGTGATTTACAAACATCAATATTAGTGAACACATGGCGAAAAAAAAAACAATGCTATCGCTTAATCTGTGGACGTGATGCCCCGAAATGTGCAAAAATGTAGACATTTTTCAATTTTTACTAAAAAGTGACGTACAGCTCGAACCGTTTGAGATAGAAAAAAAAAAGTATTCTGGGCAGCCAACCCTTCCCCGCCAGCCGCCCGTGCCGGGACATCCACTGGTCTCCGGGCACCCTGTATATTGCACGACGTTTAAGCTTGTACTATAGATACTAGACAGCGGATATACTACATTTTAATTTCCTTTTTTTTGTACATGCTACAGAATGTTCCAAAGAAAACTCCCAGACCAGAAACAAATATTTATTTATAAGCATAAATACTGTACCCGGCGGGAATCAAACCCGCAGTCCTCTGTATTGCAGTCGGGCCTTCGCCCAACTCGCCACAGAGGCCCCAAAAATAGTAGAATAGACGCAGCGTAGCTTACGCCACATCACCAACCAAATGAAAACCCTTTGAACAAATGTAAAAGCGTGAGCAATGAATAGATTTGCCTAATCCGCAAAAAACAATGTGAAAAGGGGTTTGAAACATTGAAACCTAGACGAGGGATGGGCTGAGTTAGGGCTCTACACATTACAGACTTATTATAGGCCGATACTTCTCGATATGCAAAAAGTGAAAAAACAACAACATTGGAACTCAATTTAGTATGGTTTTCAGCTATTATCTAGACTTAAATTACTATCTGTGTAAAAATTAAACGTTATAGAGGAAAAATATAGCAACTATGTTCAAAACTTAACCGTCCGTCGCGTCGGCGTCGGTCGGTGACGTATCACTACTCTTAGTCCGCAAGGCTTTTACACTGGAATCCAGTTGAAAGGGTAGGCAGGTTTAGCCTACCCGTGTTTATCTGACGCATGTTTTTTAACTTTTTTTGTCCTTGGATTTTTGTCCTCGAATTTAGATGAATTGAATTCGCTTTGCTGGTCATTCATATAAAGGAAGTGGCTTAAACTGTCCTCTTTCAAAATGTTTTAAATTCTTATTAACTTCCGTGATACAGCAACGAAGTTCTAGTAAGTGCGTGGATAAGTTTTACTATTGTCGTAGACCTACTACGGAAAGTGCTACGAGATTCTCTTTTTTGAGTTTCTTCAATTTCACCACAGTAGTTTCAGTATCTGGTAGGTATTTAGAACCAACGCCAACCAGCCTTATTAGAATACAATATAGGAAAATTGTTTTATAATATAATCTGGGAAATACCACACAAAAGCCGGCACGATTGCACCTCTCATTTGCATGTTTCATTGACCGACAATTTAATTTCCACGGTACCTCTAGAACCGTCTATTAACGTTCATTTGTACTCTGACACATTTTCATAAAATATATTACTATGGAAGGCACTATAAGCAGGTGGTCCCGGTTGTTTTCTCTGATAGCAGTCGTTTGGTCTGATTGAAGGGTTCCGTACCATTATCACAATTAGGTACGGAACTCTAAAATAAACACTGAACCAAGCAAAATCCTTGAACGAAACAACGACATACGTTCGCATTTTTCTTTACCTAGTGATGTGGTAGTGGCACCAGTGGTAAAATTAAATCGCAATTACGTTGCGTGTAACTTTTAAAAATCACGTTTGTTGTATGGGAATAAAATATTTAATTTTACCTATATTTAATTAAATAGGCATTTGTTTTATTTTGTTTTTAACGCCAACGAAAATACATCATCTGTGACAATTTCAACTGTCTGTACTCACTATTCATGAGATATAGCTTAAGTCGGACAGACGAACAGACAGTGGAGTCTCAGTAATAGTGTCGCGTTTTACCGTTTTGGGTATAGAACCCTAAAAACTAATAATTCATAATTGCCATCTCTTGAGGTGGTTTCTAGTTTTGTAATGTAATTGGAAACGTTGGTTTCAAACTTTTGTGTGGACTCGAGTGTGAATTTAGCGTATGCGTTCATATTTGTTGGTGAGTTCATAGTTTAGCTACACACGAGGAGATTTTGTACCTAGCTGCAGCTATCGATCTTGAATGGTCGTGCAGGTTAAGCAACTCTTGCCACGGTCATTACTTAGATGGGTGACTGATAATTCATGTACTAAAAAACACTTTCTCGAGCTCCTCTGTTACCGAGTATTAATACTACAGATAATCAGCTTCATACAAGCCCGCGGCGTAGGTACTTCACTATATAGTGACCTCTCTCACCGACAGTGTGCCGACGGGTGCACGTACGTGAGCCGAGTAGGATCTTCGGGCGACCTCGGCAAACCCGAGTGAAAGGCGGGGAGAAGTCACGCACGCATAGCTGCGCATGTAGTGGAGTACCTACCGCCGCGGACTTGTATGAAACTGTTGCTCTATACTCTATAGGATTAATACTCGGTGCCTCTGTGGTTCGAAAGGCACGTTAAAGAGTTGATCCATTTGATATCTTTGATAGCACCTTACCCTAGCTTACTATGCGCCATCAGGTCGCATGGTAACTAGACAACGGATATAACACTTATATTTACCCATCTAAATCACCTCAAGGTTACATAACTCTCAACAAAACACAATGAGAAGTATATTCTTTATGAATTATCGCTCGAAGAATCACAGAATACCTAGACATAGACAAACGAGCACTCTACACTAACAGCTCACAATTTGTTACAACTGAAGCAAGAAACTCTGTTTGCGAGTACGTGGCCATAACATTACCATCAAGTGCAAATTAATCGTGACACATTAGTGACATTTCCAGATCAAACCGCTTATACTGTAGTAACTATTATCTACTAGCTGCGTCCCGCGGTTTCACCCGCGGAAGTCCTGATCCCGCGGGAATAACGAGATAAAAAGTAGCCTCTGTGTTATTCCAGGTCTCCAGCTATCTACATACCAAGTTTCATGGTAATCGGTTTAGCGGTTTTTACGCGATTGAGTAACAAAGACACACACATACATACCTACTCTCAAATTTTCAGCCTTATAATATTAAGTAGGATGTACCTACTATTGCAAACGGCGCATCCCAGAATTATCAAGTTAAAGGCCCTAAGGCTTTTAACTTGACCTAAAAACTCTATCAGAGATAACAACTGGGACTGTTCAACGTGTCTTCCCGAGCTCAAGGAATTGTTTTTTTTACCACACAAATTATTGGTACCAGAAACAAAATATAAAGTGAAACGATGCACCGGTCTAAGTCGTAGCGCCAAGTGAAACCGCATGACGTAATCTAATATCCTATCCTTCTAATATTATAAAGCTGAAAGTTTGTGAGTGTGTATGTGTGTATGTTTGTTACTCAATCACGTAAAAACTGCTGAACCGATTACCATGAAACTCGGTATGTCGGTAGGTCGGCAGCTGGAGACCTGGAATAACACATAGGCAAATTTTTAACCCGATATTCCCGCGGGATCGGGTCTTACGCGGGTGAAACCGCGGGCGCAGCTAGTAACTAATATAAATTACTTCAAATAATTCGTGAATGTTTTCCTCGTGACTGTACCTACCTTAAGCCATTATCAATTAATCGTGTCCCAAAGTGTCATATGTGGTTAAGTTTGTAACAGTGTCGGTTAGGTAGGTTCGGTCGGATGTCTATTATCGAAAGGTTTATCTTACGAAGTTCCAAGTTGTAGAGGTTTCCGATGATTGGGAGAACTAATTCTGTTAGTTAATCGTGTTAGACGTAACTAGGTAATCGTCTTTTTATACTATCTCTCTTGATTAATCCGCTTTATTTGAACACTAGCTGCGTGCCGATTTCACACGCGTAAGTTCCGATCCCGTGGGAATATCGGGATCAAAAGTAGCCTATGTTAGTCCTCGTTAAATAGTGGTGAAAGAATTTCAATGAAATGTTATCTATCTATCTATATAAAAGAGAGTCGTGTTAGTTACACTATTTATAAATCACGAACGGCCGAACCGATTTGGCTGAAAATTAAACAGATGTTTTTGCCTCTAAGGCGGAACAAAGTTCGCCAGGTCAGCTAGTATGAAATAACAATAAATCCCTGGCAAAAACTAGGACCAGGGCCTCTACTTTATTTCGTCGAACGAAAAACGGAAACGAAACTTCCAGAAGAAAATCTGTCATCCGAAAATTTTAATATCTGACGGTTTTGAAGGACGGATAGCAGATTTTCTTTTGTTTCGTTTTACGTTCGTATCAAACTTACCTACATATACAGGCGTAGAGCTTATCTTCTAGTAGGTAAGGACTCTCTCTACAGTATCCACCTCTTTGAATAAAAGTTGACTAGAAAATAACACGGTGAGTTGTTTTGATACGCTATCGAGTTTTGCATTTCAACTCCAGTAACTCGATCTGAGTCTCAAGAAATGTAAATTCCCCGGAGCTGGATCCAGACGTGTTTATTTCTAGTTTATTTTACATCGCCCTGTTTACACGCCCGTTTCGGAAAATTGAAAATGTTTAACGCGGAAATGTGTTTGATGTTTGACTTTATGTTTGTTGTGTGAATTTTATCCCTTTGGTGCCAAAATGTTGAACTTCCCAATTGGTCGTCTTTTGTCTCCACTAATCGCTTCTATTAAACTATTTTTACTTCAACAAGTGTTATAGCACGATGTATTTTTAAGTGTTTTCAACTTTTTGGAATATTCAACTATTTGAGAATTAAACATTTTGGGAAGTTCAACATTTTAAGATTCAACATTTTGGCATTAAAAGATTTTATTATTACGTGTGTCATTCAATAACTTTAAAAGGTGGATAGTAGATCATCAAAACGTTAAAGATGGTTGCAGGTTTGATTGTAATAATTTAACTGATCTGTTTACAAAACACCTTTATAAGTAAACTAGGTGCCTGATATATCTGATAGTAGTCGTTAGGTCAAGTTGGAGGCCTTAGGGCGACCTGACAACTCAAACACCAGGTGAGTCACACCACTATACGAAAAGAAGAAGAACCATACCACAAGGCTGGATTATATTATTTGTTTTTATTCATCAATGCGCTATCTTTAGGAACTACTTACCTACTTTTCTTGCAATATCCTATTCTTCTAAAGAAAGGTCCTAATTTGACATCCGTGATTGCGATCAATTCGTTATTAGTTGCCTTTGGCTGTACGAAATGGAAAAGAAAATCAGTGTTAATTATTTGGTCTGTTTTTCCTCAAGTTTATAAATAATCGGAAGTAGGTACCTACTTCTTTTGGATGAGAGTCTATGTCGACAATATAATATATGTCGACATAGACTCTACCTATAGATAGTGTACCTATAGCATGGTTTGTTTAGACGTTTTTGTGCGAACAGTATGTCATCATTATGAAAGGTGGAGTAATTCCCTTCCATGCATGCCGATCATGCGATCGTTTATTGAGTTTAAAATGAATTTAAGACCTTAGTAGATCTCGAGAAATCCAGAAAACGAAGGAATGATCATTAACAACCAACTAACAGGACAAACAGAAGTTTGCCTATCGAATCGCTTCCAATGATTATCGAGTTAAAAATAATAATTATTCCATTCACTGTAAAAATTAAAAACTTACTTAGGTAGGTCTATACCTATATTATTCATTAGTCGGTCATTCATTACCTATGTAATGAATGAATAATGCTAAATATTACATAGGTACCAACCTATTATGTATTGAGCTAGCATCTCAACGTGCTGTTTTAATTTTACACGGCCATACTTTTTCTTTTTCTTTTGTTACTTATACTCGTATGTAACTCAGTCAGTAACGCAAGCTATATCGGATAATCTGGATGCAGAGTGCAGCGTGTTAGAGTAGTTATTATAACTACAGATACCTACTATACACACATTTCAATGCATCTCGTGAAACAGTCAATAAAAACGCAGTCCAAACGAAAACTGCCGGTTAAACTGCAACCCATAGTCTTTCAAGCATTACAATATTCTCAATATATTTACATTCAACCACACCGAGGAGCGGGATGTTAAATTCTGAAAACACTACGTTCCCGTATAATTGAGACTATGTATTCAGTTGTTAACGCCACAGTTGAAGTTTTCTACTGTATTATTTATGAGCATGTGCAGCGGGAATGAATTTATTAAAGGCTAGATATGCGCCTCGCGGTTTCACATAGTTTTCGATCTAGGAATACCGGGATTGAAAGTGTGGGTGTGTTACCTAATCTAGGTTGCGGGTTCGATTCCCGCCAGGTGCAAGTATTTATGCTTAAAAAATAAATATTTGTGTCTGGTCTGGGTGTCCCTCTATGTATAATTTATGTACCGATGTATTTACAACAAAAAATCCGTTGTCCAGTCACCGTAACTCAAGCTTAGTCGCTTACCACGGGGCTAGATGGCGCTGCGTGTTGTAGACAGAATTTATTTATTATTTATCATTGCGTAATTGACTTATAAAAAAACAAACCAACAAAAATATAAAAAATCGCATTTTTATAATATAAGCGGGACTAAGCGACTAGCTGGACATTTCTATTTTTTATGATATTTCCACGGAATCAAGTGAAAGTTTTTTAAATCCTACATCAACGCCGAGCCCGAACCGCTGGTCCTAGATGCATAAAATGGATGGAGACTATGTTATTATGTTGTGTGTATAGGTATCCACTAAGAAAGGAATAAATAAATAATTCTTTGGAATAAATTAATTAAAAAAAGGATAAATTTCTATTAATTTTTGTATGTAGCTCAAGGCTATTTTGTTTAGTCTAGTTGGAAAGGAGGTTGGGGTACTGACCCAAAGACGCGAGTTCAAGCCTCGCCGCAAGTGAAAATTTTTGAATGCTATTTTTCCTTGAAAATAAATTTTCTAAAAAAAGGATGTTTGGAAAATCCCGCAGAATTGGGACTTAGGCGGGTAAAACCGTGTAACACTGCTATACACTATAAAAAAATATAGGTAGGTAGGTACTATCAACAACGAAAGTGGGTATACACCGTAAGGTCTAATTTCGCTTGCTAGCTAAATCACGGTACGGATTGCCTTTTATATTCAAATCAATGCAATAGGACCGCTGTGCTAACCAGACACTTACGCATGGAGTTGAAATTTAGATACACAATAATTGTCACACATTTGATAAGTATTGTATAGACATACCTATATCAATGTGAGTTCCACGCTCGACGCTCGGTTCAGACGAATCTTTCGGCTAACTGGATACCCACTTTTGTTGTTGATAGTACCTATATCCGACCAGCCAGCGTATCAACGAAGCTATCGCAATTTAAAGTCAACACCCAACTTTGTTCCCGAATTAAAATGAAAGTAAATGTTTACCATCCACGGCCGATTGATGCGATATAAGGATTAAATTTAAACAGGTTATTTTCACATGGACTGTTATGAAAGGACTGCTGTGGGCGGAATAATACCTACGAGTGTTTGCCTGGTAATATTTGGTTAGACTGTAAACATACCTACATACCTTTACCTACTTACCTCCTTACTTATAAACGATGATTAACAGATGACTAAGTTATGTAACGTTTGTCTCTGTCGGTCAACTTTGAAACCAATTTGAAGTACCAATTTGGTACTAAATCTGACAATTTAAAGTTTTAATATTGTAGAGTTACAACGCTAATCCACTTTTAAAACTTACTCGACTTCCGTCAATCACGTCTTCTCGGGACCACGTTTGCCGAAACGTCGAAGTAATTAATAAAAATAAAAATGATTATCTATACCATGATCTAGACCCGTGTCTAATTATAATGTTGACGCTAATCGTATAATTAATAGCATCAGCAAGCAACTTGCTAAGACCAGATGCGCCAAAACCCATCGGTCAATAGTTTCGTCTATAATCTGCATTCGCATTAAACCAGTCTTTCCCAACGTGGGCGATAACGCCCCCTTGTGGGCGCTGCAGGCCTAAATGGGGGCGGTAAGAGAAACAGAAAAAAAAGGGGGCGTAGTGTATGGCTTTGGGGTCGATTTATAATTTCATCTACCTAGCTAGGAATACTCTTAGACACCGACTGAGCTCTCGACTCTCGACTACATCTTGTGAACATCAACTAATATTAATTAAGATATAGCTCAAACTCGGTTCGATATAATAGACCGCGGGCAATCATGTTTTAACAAGTTTTTGTTAAATAATCCGATTTGTACATTCCTGTATCAATCGGCTGGTTCTATAATACTTGTTCTTGCTTGTCGAGTACGATTGGGCGTCGAATGAGATAAACGAGTTAATGCACGTTTGTTTTATTCCTGTTGATGCGTGCTGCTTATGCAATCCTATATAAACGACGTAAATTTATTTTATTTTCATTTGCGGTTTCGCGCATAATAGATAAGCAGTACTTAATTTCAACACTTACGTATTTCTCAAAACAAAACAATGTCGGAAGTAAAAAAGAAGAGACGGCAATACTCTGCGGAATATATTAAATTCGGATTTATTGAAAATCCCACAAACCCGTCGTCGCCTTTGTGTCTTCTATGTCTAAAAACATTTTCGAACGAAGCAATGAAGCCTTCAAGACTGCAAGATCATTTGAATAAAATGCATCCAGATAAGAAAGACAATAATGTAGCATATTTTCACGACCTAGAGAAGAAGCATAATATTCAGCCAAGTGTATCAAAACTATTTTCGGCGGCTGCTAAGCAAGATGACGACGGACTTCGAGCTTCGTACAATATGTCTTTGTTAATTGCTCAAAAAGGCCAACCACACAACATCGGAGAAGAGTTAATTTTGCCAGCAATAAAGGAAGTAATAACTACTGTGCTTCATAAACCGGCCGCAGATATTATCCGAAAAAATCCTTTGAGTAATAATTCTGTGCAAAGACGAATTGATGAAATGGCTGAAAACATTGAAGAATCATTGTGCAATCATCTGACGACTAGTCAATTCTCAATTCAGCTCGATGAGTCCACTTTACCAACTAATGAAGCGTTGTTGCTATCTTACGTGAGGTTTATTAAAGATGAGAAAATACGTGAAGAACTATTGTTTGCCAGAAATTTGGAGACGGATTCAAAAGGCGAAACCATATTCAATACATTGGAAAAGTTTTGTGAAGAGAAAGAGATTCCTTTGAAAAATATTATATCAGTTGCTACGGATGGCGCTCCGGCTATGACAGGGCGCCATAAAGGCTTCATAGCGTACTTAAAGAATAAAATTCCAGATGTCCTTGCTATACATTGCGTTATTCATAGACAACATTTGGTTGCTAGAAACTTAAGTGAACGACTATTTCAATCACTGCAATATGTCATCAAAGCAGTCAATAAAATCCGTAGCAGCTCTTTGAATGATAGATTATTTCATCAGCTTTGTGTTACTAATGACGAAGATTTCAACCGTTTGTTGCTTCATAATGAAGTTCTTTGGCTGTCAAGAGGCAATTGTCTGATTCGATTTTACAACCTGTTTGACTCTGTGATAGAGTTCTTGGAAACTAAAGATACAGAACTGCGCAACAAGCTCATAACATCAAAGAATGATATAGCTTATATGACAGACCTGTATACATTGTTCAACGACATGAACCTCCAACTGCAAGGCGATGAACTAAATTTAATTAAAACAAAAAATGTCGTTGCTGCTTTCGCAGCCAAACTGAACAAAAAGAACAAAAAGAAAAAACAAAAAAGCACAAAAAGAATATGGGCAGACGTGAGTTTCACAATTTTCCGAATTTATCAGTATCCTGCAGTAACGACGACTTGTTTGCCTACTGCCAACATTTGGAAACTTGCACAAAAAGAATATGGGCAGACGTGAGTTTCACAATTTTCCGAATTTATCAGTATCCTGCAGTAACGACGACTTGTTTGCCTACTGCCAACATTTGGAAAACCTCCACATTGACTTCACCGAACGATACCAGGACATTTTAAACTTGGAAATACCAGAC
This sequence comes from Idaea biselata, assembly GCA_958496205.1. NCBI lineage: Eukaryota > Metazoa > Arthropoda > Insecta > Lepidoptera > Geometridae > Idaea > Idaea biselata. The sequence continues at coordinate 6,751,222 of OY292399.1, forward strand.
TGGGTGTTGGATCCGTTTTCAAATGTCAACACAGCAATGTCACCTCAGCTGGAAGAAGAACTTATAGAATTGACAACAAACGAAGAAATAAAAATCAAGTTCAAAAATGGATATCAAGAATTTTGGCTACAAAAACCGATCCCGCAATTGTACCCTGGATTGTGGTCAATTGTTCAACGATTCTTGATAGCATTCCCATCGTCATATTTGTGTGAACGTGGATTTAGTGCTGTGGCAACGCTGCTTACTAAAAAGAGAAATCGTTTGCGTGTTACCGAACGTGGCGACTTGCGGCTGTTTTTGAGTAAATTGGAACCTGATATCAACAAACTTATTGAAAAGCATCAGATTCAACCTTCACATTAGTTTTTATATAATAATTGATTATGTTTGTTTTATTTTCAATAAAAGATACTCTGTCCGAATACTATAAAGTTGCGTTTCAATAATCAGTTATAAGTACTTAGCGGTTTTTAAGTATGTTTAAAAAGGGGGGCGTTAAAAAATAATTTATTCTTAAAGTGGGCAGTAGACAAAAAAAGGTTGGGAACCCCTGCATTAAACCATTAAGAACGTGGCGACTGTTACCATTTCCATACAAACTTAATACCAAAATAAATTATGAAAAATTTAGTTTTCTACCTTAATATCGATATTATTCGGATTAAGATTTTACTTTTAAAGGGTCCCCACCACAATAGACTAGGAGGGGGAAGTTGGTCATCTTACCTCATTAGTACCAAGTGGAGACTTATATGGTGGAAAGAGTAGTAAAAGTTATGCTAAAAAAAAAATCTTTCAGCCTTGACTCAGCCTGGGCCCGTCTGAACTCAGCCCGTTTTTAGGGGATCAATCGGGCCTGGGAACTTACCTTATCGAGTACCAAGTTGGGACTAATATGGTAGAAAGTAGACTAAAAGTTATGCCTAAAAAACTCGGTCAGCCTCGAGTCAGCCTGGGCCCGTCCCTACCCCGATTGATCCCCTAAAAACGGGCTGAGTTCAGACGGGCCCAGGCTGACTCGAAGCTGACCGACTTTTTTTAGCATCACTTTTACTACTCTTTCCACCATATAAGTCTCCACTTGGTACTAATGAGGTAAGATAACCAACTTCCCCCTCCTAATCTACAAGGTTTTCCAAAATATTCATTCGAAATTAAATAAAACGGGGAAACATTTTTTTCATTTTTCAGCGTAAATTACTAGTTTCCATCTCATTTACATCTCATTTGTTTTATATTATTCCCAATAAAAAGAAATTTACACTGTAAAAATTGAAAAAAATGTTTCTCCGTTTTATTTCATTTCGAATGAATATTTGGGAAAACCTTGTGGTGCATACCCTTTAAAAGTAAAAATTTAATTCGAATAATATCGTTATTAAGGTAGAAAACTAAATATTTCATAATTTATTTTGGTATTAAGTTTGTATGGAAATGGTAACAGTCGCCGCGTTCCACTGATAATAAACGGTAGAGATTCAAGCAAACTTCATAGATTACCTATTTATCTCCGTACCATTAAACTATAACGCACAGACCTTCAACTATTGGAGAAGCGAAGTTTGCGACCACATCTCTGATATCGAAAACCGGTGCCGTAGCCGGAACTGTCATCCGTAACTAGTATTCCAACTCTTAATAAGTTTATGATAACATTTTGTGGACCTAACTCGTTGTCCTAATAGAATCGCTTGGTACTAGGCATGCCTTTTAAGTTCTGTCGTTTGTATATTTGCCGCCAATTTTAAAATTAGAACTTTTCAAAATTCAAATTTGTTAGAATTTCGAATATCAAAACAATTGAAAGCATTAGGATGAATGCAATTGTTTAGTCACAGCGTTGGTTTGAATCTGTCAGGTCACGTACGAAAATGAATCTTACTAAGAAAAATGTTCGTGCAATAATTTTCTATAACTTTCGAAGAGGCCTCACGCGACTTCAGTGTTTCGAAGAGTTAACATCTGTATTCCATGATGAAGTCCCATGTCTGCGGACCATCGAACGCTGGTATTTGGAATTTGAGCGTGGACATACCACACTTAGTGACAAATCTCGTGAAGGACGTCCAAAATCCGCCTTCACTGAAGATAACATCGTTGCTGTGAGACAACTAATCGTCGTAGATCGTCATGTGACATATCGAGAGATAGAGGCGTTATTAGGCATCTCAGGGACAACCATTCAATAGTTGCTCCCTTGTTATACAATCTATAACAAGGGAGCAAAATAGTATTTTTACGGCGAGGGCGTTACTTTGAATCACGAGCAAAGCGAGGAATTCGCGAGGGATTCTAACGTAGAATTCTGAGCGCAGCGAGGGATTCAAAGTACACATCGCCCGAGGCAAAAATAATTTGCTCTCGAGTCATATACTCTACTTTTCATCCCCTTTCTATGAGAAAATAAATAAGATATGGTGTTACGTAATTCGTGAATATACCTATTTACTTAAACAAAAATGTTGGGTATAAAATTTTAATATCACATTTGTTATACAGAAGCCCTCTATAAATATTTGTTGGTTGTTATAGCGGCTACAGAAATACATCATCTCGGAAAATTTCATATTATAAATACTAAAAAAATAAGCAAAATAAATAAAACAAATGAAACTAATAAAACTAACGAAACTAACGAAACTAACGAAACTAACGAAATAACGAAACTAACGAAACTAACGAAACTAACGAAACTAACGAAACTAACGAAACTAACGAAACTAACGAAACAAACGAAACAAACGAAACTAATGAAACTAATGAAACTCATGAAACTAATGAAACTAATGAAACTAATGAACTAATGAAACAAATGAAACTCATGAAACTAATGAAACTAATGAAACTAATGAAACTAATGAAACTAATGATCCTAATGATCCTAATGAAACTAATGAAACTAATGAAACTAATGAAACTAATGAAACTAATGAAACTAATGAAACTAATGAAACTAACGAAACTAACGAAACAAATGAAACAAACGAAACAAACGAAACTAATGAAACTAATCAAAACAAATGAACCTAATGAAACTAATGAAACTAATGAAACTAATGAAACTAATGAAACTAATGAAACTAATGAAACTAATGAAACTAATGAAACTAATGAAACTAATGAACCTAATGAAACTAATGAAACAAATGTAACTAATGAAACTAATGAAGCAAATGAAACTAATGACACTAATGAAACTGAAACTAATGACACTAATGAAACTAATAAAATAAATAAATTCTGTGAACAACACACAGCGCCATCTAGCCCCGTGGTAAGCGACTAAGCTTGTGTTACGGTGACTCAACACATATCTGCCAGTAATTCATATAATTAACGTTTGATTTCTATGATACATAATGTTCCAAATTCAAATTTACTTTGCTCCCGCCTATTTTATTTTGCTCCCGCCTATTTTATTTTGCTCCCGCCTGTTTATCTCTTAACAGAAAAGAGCTACTTTGGTCGCACTTATAGAGGACCAAAGCGACACTTTTCGAATAGATGGGATGAAAAAGATATTGCATGAGGCGCTTGGTGTGAGAAAACTAGTTTGCCGTTGGATCCCGCATTTGCTTTCCGACGATCATAAGGCGGCCCGCGTCAGATGGTGTAAGAAAACTCTTCAGAGGTTCAACCGAGGAGAGTCAAATCACGTCTACGACATCATCAGTGGTGACGAATCTTGGATCTATGCCTACGATCCTGATTCCAAACAACAATCTACAGTCTGGGTTTTCCAAAACGAACCAAAGCCGACTAAAGTTGTTCGCTCTCGAAGCACTTCAAAGAAGATGGTGGCTACGTTCGTGGCGAAAACCGGTCATGTTGCGACGATTGCACTTGAAGATCGTAGAACGGTTAATGCGGAGTGGTATACCACAGTTTGTTTACCACAAGTCATCGCCGAACTTCGGAAATCTAGCCCAAAGCTACGCATCATCCTGCACCATGACAACGCAAGCTCACACACCGCTCGTCAAACGATTGAGTATTTGAAGCAGGAAAACGTAGAAATTCTTGACCATCCTCCATACAGTCCTGACCTAAGCCCTAACGATTTCTTTACATTTCCTAAAATTAAGAAAACTCTTCGTGGTCAAAGGTTCCAGTGCAGTGAAGAAGCGGTCGACGCTTTCAAGTCAGCCATTTTGAACACCCCCACTTTGGAGTGGAATAAATGTTATAATAACTGGTTCGAGCGAATGGAAAAGTGTATTAAACTTCGTGGTGAATACTTTGAAAAACAATAAAAGGTACTATAAGGTTATATAGTTTTTTTTTTCTTCAAACGACAGAACTTAAAAGGCATGCCTCGTAAACGGTCACCTACGATTCCTACGAATACCAAAACTCAAAATATGTTTATTCAATACTAGCTGCGTCTCGCGTTTCACCCGCGTAAGTCGCGATGCCGTGGGAATATCGGGATCAAAAGTAGCCTATGTTACTCCTCAACTCCTCAATAAAGTAGCTTTCTTCTGGTGAAATAATTTTTTGAAATCGGTTCAATAGTTTTTGAGTTTATTCATTACAAACAAACGACACACACACACATGCCCACACACACAAAAGTACAATTTTTTCCTCTTTGTAATATTAGTGTAGAAGTAGATCAACATACTTAATTTGCACTACTAAAAAAATGACGTAAGTATTTCATGGAAGCTGCGACATTTTGTACTTATTGTCATTTCTCCGTTTACGGAACCCTAAAAAAGGTCTATGCACCTGCCTTACTTACTTAACCTGTATTAAATATCAACCTAAATAGTGCAGGAAAGACCTATTTTTGTCATAGATACCGAGGTAGGTAGGTACATAATATCTCTTTGCTTTGTTCGCGATAAAAGCTTTCATGTGTATTTCATAACTTGTGCTGAACTGAGTCGAGTGGGTTGAACCATGGTTGAACCTACCTAGCTACGTAGAGTACCTATTGAAACTTAAATCTATGTTTAAAACGGAACATATCAGGGTACCTACGTATTCTATAGGTACCTAACTAAATTGTCTCAGCATTTCTCGGAAAAGGTTATTTTTTTTAGAAATGCAAAGTTTCGCAATTATTACATATGAAGTGTTAGAACTTTTTTTTGTAAATAGGTACATACTTATTATACCTACCTATACCTAGAGACACCCAGACCAGAAACAAATATTTATTTTTAATCATGCGGGAATCGAACCTGAAATCTTCTGCATCGAAGTCGGGCAGAAAACGCAGCCCAACGCGCCACAGAGGTCGACATGTGCCCAATAACAACATTTAACAAATACACGTGATAAAGATCAATTTAATAATAATAAAATAATTCTGTTAACATCACACAGTGCCATCTAGCCCCATGCTAAGTTACTAAAGCTTGTGTTATGGTGAATAGACAAGGGATTTAGTATAAGTAATATTTTTATTTTGTTAATAAAATACAGACATTATACAGTACGTTTTAGTTTTTAGCACATAGAGGTAGCAAGGAGAGCATCTTTTGAATATTAAACAAGTAAACAAGCCATTTTTATGCCGCAAAACAGCCTCGAAGGTTCTCATTGTTCTTCTCAAGGTAGATGGCAGCAGCATACATCTAAAAAATATGTACCATCACAAAACTGAACACAGTTTTCTGTTATAGTTTTTATTAATATCCCTAGGTGGCAGCACCTCCAACTAACCAACATTACAAAAGTTAACTTGGTTATTTCTTCCGGTATAAAATGTTCCTATTCAAATATAGATGGCAGCAGTGAAACCTTACGAAATTTTAAAAAAGTTTACGTTATGCGTCATACTCATCGTGCTTATGGCCAACCGCGCCAAGCCAACCAAACGTCAAATTGTCGCTGTTGATTGTATATTCATCTATGGTTTAGGACTTTCGGCGGGAAAGCGGAGACAACATTTTGTGCCCCAATTTTATTTTCGTTAAACTATGTTGTAAACTCGGTTAAATTGTGTAATTTTGGTGGAATCTTATTCAATTTAGTTCCGTGAATGTGCACAAGTGTAGTGAAAACAAAATTGAGTGTTAAACATGGACTTTGCGTCGTTCGCGCCGAAGCTCCTTGAAGGTTTTAGTAAAGTTGCCACCGCTTTACCATAGCCCCTGACTTAAACTATAGGCCCGATCGTCCTAATTTCATGCAAAATACTTGATACTGGCAAGATGTACGACGCCAAAACTATAATAAAGAAGAAACTTGAAATATTCTAAAACTTGACCCTGGCTGTTCCAAATTGGCGATATCGGTCTCAGACCGAAATAAATAAAAATAATATTCATCTATGGTTGATTGATTGCCATGTTTGTGTTGTTTGTGTTCTAAAATATCTTTGGTTGGAAAAATATATTGCAAAATGCGCAATTGTGCCGTATTAAACTGTTCAAATAATAATTCTAATAAAAACATATCTTTTCATCAGTAAGTATTTCTTTATTAAGTATAGAGTTACGTACTTACACACAAAAGTTGCATTTGTAACCTGCACTAAAACTCTTTAAATATCTCTTGTCGACTGTGTCTATCTTTACTTAGGATAGTTAAAAATGTTAAAATACACATGATACGTTACGAATATATTAAAATAAGAATAATGACCACAGTCCCGTAGAATTATAATACAATATTATCACTAGCACTAAGTTGTCCAACTAGGGTTGCCAGATACGGGCTTATAATTTCCTGGACATTTCTGGTTTTACAAACGGAGTTGGAGTTACTCATCCAACTACAAATGTTTGCCATAGAACGGGCAATGGCAAAAATATTACAATATTACTATAGTTATGTACTTATTTTAGAAATAAAATATGCAAATTATTTTATAGACATAAAATCTATAAGTAGGTAAGAACTTACTTATAGATTTTCAGGTAGGTATTCAGCGCAATTAGACTCTAAAAGCTGTCTAGTGAGAAAATTTTGGGTTAGTTCTAATGTCAATTACTTTCATCACCCCAAAATACAATATTATACCTACTTTGGGGTCCAAAATCCGAATCTGAGGTTTACTGAAAATGTTTTGTGACGCCAAATTGTTTTTTTTTCATCTTTTTTTTTGCTTAAAACTCTAAAACTAAGTTTTAGTAAATGGTCTGCTTACAGAAACTAAAGAACTTAAATTTCTCCACAAATATCACTATTTAGTTTTTTTTTAAGTTCTTTAATTTCTGTAAATGTTGCGTCACGAAATTTTGTCCGCAAACCTTAGATTCGGATTCAGCACCCCAAAATATATATAAATAGAAAAAAAAACAGAACTAGGTATCCCAAAACTTTCCTAGCAAAAACACAAATGGACTGGAGTATTTAGATAAAAATTTAAATACTAATAATCATACTCCTCCCCTTGTGCATTCACAGTGTGAAATGTGAATGTTCGACACAGTGTTGCCAATTTAGCGACTTTCGTGCTAGAATCGTGCTGCACCGTGGTGTCGTACCTAACTTTGTGGAAAAAAACTAGTGCTCATGAATTCCGGGACAGTAGAGTGAAATTACTGGACACGGGACAACACGTTAGATTCCGGGACTTTCCCGGAAATCCCGGCAATCTGGCAACCCTAAGTCCAACCAATCAGCCCATCTGTGTTCAATCAACACAAGCCTATTTAGAAATAAATTTCTACTAATTACAAAAAACCATTGCTCTTAACTTACCTAATACACATTTACAGCTTCCCGAAAGATCCAGAAACAAGACAAGCCTGGATTTATGCGTCTGGCCGGTTGAATTGGACTCCTGCAAAATCCAGCACTATTTGCTCAGCTCACTTCACTGAATATGATTTTACTATGAGAAGTAACAAGAGGTTCCTTCGTTCTACAACTGTTCCGAGGTTCAATTTGAGTCAACAAAATTCCCTAGTAAGAACCATAACTATGCTATCATATTATTTAGTACAAAAAAAACCCTGTGTTAATCGATCTCCAGCTTTATACAAGTTAGTGGGATGGATCATGGAAATAATTAAAGGTGTTTTTAAGCCAGATACAGCTTCTGGCCTTTTTAATGTCGTCGGAGATCCCCCTATACCTTGCTAATGGTTAATCCAGGTAAAGAGTCCATGCCCATACTGGGTCATAGAAAAGTACTCAACAGTAGTTTTTAGGGTTCTGTACTCAAAGGGTAAAATCGGGACCCTATTACTAAGACTCCACTGTCTGTCTGTCACCAGGCTGTATCTCATGAACCGTGACAGATAGACGGTGGAAATTTTCACAGACTTATTTCTGTAGCTGCTAAAACAACAAATAATAACAATTATTACTAGAGTTCATGGCCTGTCATTGTTCAAATGGCAGTTTTTTCCACTGATATGACTGTTGGTGATGCAAAGTGTAAATGCCATGAAAAATAAGAATAAAATGAAGTTTCTTTCATTTTCAGTACTCAGAGACACTATCCCACAGTGAAACACAAGACACTCAATATGTTGTCGAAACACAAGAATTGCAATACGACAATGAACAAGAAGTCCAATATGAAGATAATACACAAGAATTGCAATACCACAATGAACAAGAAGTCCAATATGAAGATAATACACAAGAATTGCAATACCACAATGAACAAGAAGTCCAATATGAAGATAATACACAAGAATTGCAATACCACAATGAAACACAAGCTGCCTTACAATTCCTGACTGGACAAATGTTCCCGGAAACCCAAGTTCCTACACAACAACCAACAGAAGTAGTTACCACCGTGCAAGTTATTGGTAAAACCAATCCTCGTGTGGTTGTTAAGAAAACTGTACCACAGCCTAAACCAAGCAATCCAGACAAAAAACCACCATATTTTTCTATAGTAAATGTTTTTAAATCTGAAGCACAACTGAAAGCGGAGAAAGATAAGATACATGAACTGGTTCGTGATAATCTAGACCCTTCCATATCTCAAATACTGTTGACGGTAAGTTTACTTTTTTAAAGAAATTATTCTTGCATTGACACCCAGTGTTAAAAAGAGCATTATCTCCCAGCTCTCATTCCAAGAGTCGTGAGTTCGAATCCAGGCCCAACGCACACTAATGTCTTTTCTTTGAGCAAAAGTTATGTGCGCTAATAACATCTCTCTTACGGTAAAGGAAAACATCGTGAGGAAACTGACATGTCCTAGGACTCACCGAGGTCCGAAGGCATGGGATATTCGCCAATCCGGAGTAGGCTCTTGTGGCGTCTTACTGCTTAAGAGGATAGTCTCCATTCTCTTTCTCCATACAAACGTAGTTTAACATATTTGCTCTAATGTCTTTATCCAGGGAGGAAAATTTAAACTATGTTTGTATGGAGAAAGAGAATGGAGACTATCCTCTTAACCAATATAAGAAATCACTTACAATGGCCCAATTGTGAGGCTAAGTGTGGAAAAGGCCCCAGCAAAACTAACTAACCAGGGTTAAAAAAGGACAGTTTTTTTTCATTATAAAACAAAGAATTACTATTATGTTATTTTTAGTTTTCCATACCTATAAAGGTAAATAAAGGAACCCTTATAGGATCACTATGTTTCATTTTTAATGTGTACTTTAAAATGTCAACTCCGAGATGAAATAAACATGCAATTTTAAAACAATTCACATCAATTTCTCAATAAAGTACCGCACTAAAAACCCATAAGTTCAATGCAGAAAATGTAACAAGCAACTACTTGTTTCAAAATATTTTTAGAGTCTCAAATAGTCAGTTTTTTTCTTTATATTTTATTATACATAGTCTAAAACTTTAACCTCTTAACTGATCTTGTTTTAAACTGTATTTCTAAATACTTATTAAAATGAACCTTACGTTATGCTACCTGCGCCCCGCGGTTTCACTAGTGTAAGTCCCATCTATCTCTAGATACCAAAATTCATCAAAATCTGTTTAATATCTAATTAATATCATTTAAGCGTGGAAACGTAACAGACAAACAGTTACTTTCGCATTTATAATATTAAGTATAGACACAGCATTGAGTATATTTATTGTAATTTTATCTTGTTTTAGGCTAGTCTCTCCACTCTTCCCTATCTAGTGCTAGTTGTGTTCCTATAGGGGAATGTATTCGCACAATAGAAACCCAACTAGCTAGTATATTGTTTATCGTGATCCCTATTATGATACAAAAATTAAATGTAAATTACAATTAAACTTAAAACTACAAATAAACTACAACAAACTACAAATATACTTAAAACGACATTTAGTTGAACAGGCCACCCGAATTCGTTCCCGGCGCAAAGAACCCTAAAACGCACGCAGCATTTCCTCGTTGGATATCAACGGCCATCCTGTGCACTAGAAAAGAACCCGAGCGGCAGTCCAAACCCCGATCCCTGAGCCGTCTTACTTAATAGTGTTTAGAGTTGTTTATAGTGTTTGTCATATTGTTTATATAATAGGTAGGTAAAACTGAATTATATGAGAAAGGTTACACCTCAGCCAAATTAGTATTTTAGATTTATTTAGATTTGTATTTTATCAGTAGGTATGTTAAAAGTGTCAACAAAATATCTTTACTATCTTCAAATTTTTCTCTCCAGCTTGATGAACGACCACCAAAAACGAAGAAGAAGAAGAAGAAAAATGAAAACAGCAACCACCACGGAAATGGTTTAATAATGCCAAGAGGACAAAATGGGCAATTTCTAAAATTCCCTAAAAAATCAGCTACACAAGTAACTTCTGACCTCTCAGAAGGACACTACACTGACTCTTGTACTAGAGAACAAATCATACATAAAATAAAGCAAAGGGACTTGAAAATAAGCCAACAACAAATTGCTATTAGAACCTTACAGAAACAACATCTAAGAGACCAAGTGGAACTTGAATCTTTGCGGATCAAATTAAAACTTAAAAAAAACGACGAAGACGAAGAAGAGACGAGCGAAAGTCTTGCACCATCACTGCCATATGGACGTTCAAATGTTGGGTATATAAAACCAACAACACCTAGCCAACAAAAAGTAACTCGAAAAAGAAGGGATAAAACACGTATAGATGACAATCAATATAACACCAATCTTTCAGATCAGAATCAAATCTATGACACCCAAAATAAGCATACAAATATTGGGCTAAAGAAACCATCTGGCAAATATATAGCAGCACAAAACCGACAAAGAATAGAGGCTACAAATACAGTAGACTATGATCAATCTACATGCAATAATTCAGATCAAACTGAAATCTACGACACCCAAAATAGGCATGCAAATGTTGGGCTAAAGAGACCATCTGGCAAATATATAGCAGCACAAAACCGACAAAGAATAGAGGCCACAAAAACAGTAGACTATGATCAATCTACCAGCAATCTTGCAGATCAAAATGCAGCATATGACGAAACCCAAAAACGACATTCAGATGTTGCGCTTAAAAGACCAGCTGGAAAATATGTAGTAACAGGAAAACGACAAAGATTGAAGGCCACAAATACAGTTGATAATTATCAATCTAGCAGCAGTTTCTCAGAGGAAAATGAAGCATACAATGATACCCAGAGTAGGCGCAGAAAGGTTAGACTTAAGACACCAGCTGGTAAATATATGATAACACAAAACCTACAAACAATAGATGCCACAAATACAGAAGAGAATTTTTCAAATCAACATAAATCAACGACACATATCCTAAATAGACATTCACTCGTTGGGTTAAAAACCCCAGGACAAAAAATAATAGTCGTCAAAAAACGATATGGATCAGGGACCACAAATACAACAGACAGCAATTCTACTCCGAGTCAAAACCGGCATTCAAATGTCGGGTTTAAAAAACCGGCTCAACAATATATTATAACACAAAAACAAACATCAGAAAACAGAAATACAGAAAATAATAATCAATCTAACGGCAATTTGTCAAGCCAATTTAAGTCATATTGCGAAAATAGAAAAGTAGTGATACAACATCAAGAAATCATTAAATCCCCAAGGGCAAAAAATAGTAATCAATCTAACATGATATTCTCAGATCAAGATCGAAAGCATTTCTGGAGTTTTTAAGTTAAGTGTCGCTCTTATTAAACTAATTTTAATATTACATATTATGTAAATTACAGATTACTACACAAAAGTCATCTGGGATCTTACTCTCAGCTCTAAATTGCAGGATCTAACACATGCAGTTCTTATTACATTAGATTTTTCTTAGGTTTTCGCGATACTGATACGAAATTAAACGCATTTTTCGGCTACTTTTTAGGGTTTCTATTCTACCCAAAGGGTAAAAACGGGACCCTATTACCGAGACTTCGCTGTCTCTCCGTCTGTCACCAGGCTGTATCTCATGAACCGTGATTGCTAGACGGTAGAAATTTTTACAGATGAAGTATTTCCTTTGCCGCTATAACAACAAATATTTAAGGGGGCTTCCATACAACAAACGAGATTTTTGACATAAAACGTAGCGATACCTCGATGTATTTTTACTACTAGCGTTACTAGTTTTATCATATTTTATTATAACACCGCCCTACGTAAATGCTAAAATAAAACCAAACTTGATTAAAACTGTAAAATGAGATTTCTTTTTTTATTTTTTTCTTTTATTTTGTTTAAACAACGGAAAACACCAAGTTATTTTTGGTGTATTGGTAAGTTATTTATTTGAACCACAAACGAATTAAACAACAAGCCAAATAATTTAGTTTAGATGCTAAACCTAGTCCTGCTTATGATCTGCACGAGTTTTTAGAGCTGATAGTAAGCCCCCTGGGCCATTGTGCATACAACCCACCTCAGTGTGTACGCGCCTTAAATATAAGTAAAAAATATTTTAAATATTTGAAAGATTTATATTTACAAGTCCAATGACTTGGTATTTTACTAAATAAAGAATTGTAATGATTTACAGATTTTATATTGTTTTTATATCTTCGATGTATGTACATATATCTACTTGCTTTATACCTTTTCTACACCGTATTAGGTATGTTATGTACAAGTAAGTTAACACCAAGAATTGAAAACAAACATCTACATTCAAACAAACAAACAAATATTCCTCTCAAGGCGGGAATCGAATACGCAACCATCTCCATTAAGCCGGGTAATCGCCCGACTACCTAGGACCTACCTAAATATTGATCAAAACTATAAACTCTATAATATATATGTATAGAGTTTATAGTACCTAGTGTTAAACGGACGACCAAGGAAGTACCTGCTGATGCTGAGCAAAAGAAAAGCATGTCAGAGTCTGTTTTAATTGCGGACTTTTGCACAGCGGTAGGTACCTAGGTAACGTTGTTGCACGCGCTACTTATTATCATACAGTACTGTGACGCCCAAGTGTGTGTGACTAGTGGGCTGTGTGTTTTTCAAAGAATTTATTTATTCTTATTTCATTTCAAATAAGAAATAGCGGGACTATGTGACGTTTGTGAAGAACGAGAGTCCGAAATCACTATTGAAAGGGACCTTCTCAGCTCAGTTGATTTGCTAAATAAGTACTTACATAATTTAAATAACAAGTAGGTAACACACGAATATTGTGCAATTCGTAAACAATTAGGTGGTTAGTTGTCATGGGTTCTATTGTCAAGTAATCTTAGGTAATATTTTCCGTTTCGAAACGACCTCCCGTCTTGTGGGAATTGGTACATACATAACTCACGTAGTAGCTCAGCTGATTTGTTGGAAAAATACCTACATTAGTGATTGTTTAAAGGCCAAGGACTTAAACATGCTTATTGCTTAGGCCTATCACTCGTATTCGGGTCGTTTTTGAACGGACAAAGCCAATGTTCTTCGTCGTGCCAATGGCGCTTGTTCTAATTTAAATTTTAAGGGCCACAAATTAGTCACATCTACCGCGCTAACAGTGGCCTCCATCTAGTGCAGGTTGCAGGTCATAATGGGCAAGAGAGTAGGTGCTTCATGTCATCCACAGGAGCACCACAGTCGCAACCCAACCAACCTCGTGAAGTAACCCCACCAGATTCAATCTGCAGTTGTTCGGGTTTGAGTGAGACACTTTTTGGGCTTATTAAGCCTGTTATAGGGGCCATGCCGCTCAGGAAAGACCTTGTAAGGTAGAGTAAGTATAAGTAGAGAAACTACACCACCGAGTATCTAATTCTACAGAGCAATTGCTTCATACAAGACTGCTGAACCGCATAGCCTAAACCGCTGATAGTAGAGAGCTGAATTTTTAAGAGTGTGTTCTTTTTAAGTATGATTAGACATCACTTAAAAAGGGTTGTTAAAAACTCCCAAGGGATCGGCACTTCCCTTGGATTCCAATTTCCACCCCCTAGTAGTAAATTTTTCATCCCCCATATTGTACACATTGATAAAACTAAACAGCATGCATAAGAATAACTTTTTTACTTTTTATGTTTCTTTACAATACAAAGCACAACAACAGCCTAACTTAACGAAGCAAAAATTATCCCGGCGAATTGAGAACTTCCTCCTTTTTTTTGAAGTCGGTTAACAAACAGTGCAGCAAGAAGGAAACAAACTCCTCAGCCTAAGGCGAAGTATTTTGTTCGCTCACATCCTTCGGTCATACATACGGCTATTCAAAGGGTAGCCTATTCATCCAGAAACTTTACTTTAGTAATTTTTTTATCTTTTACTTAAAAATGGACCTTGTACCACGTTGTTACAGTTTGCTTTTGTATGTACCTAAGTATGTATTTGTAAGAATTGGGAGTTTTTCTCTGTATTTTTTACGTTATTGTTGTTCAATGTCCAAAATATTTGTAATACCTAATAATACGTTTAGTACAAAATATACTCACATGTTTTGTGGGTGAACCAGCCTTTACAAAACTGGCTGTGTCCCGCGGTTTCACCCGCCTAAGTTCTGCCCCGTGGGAATTAAGAAAACCCTAGCTACAAGAAAATTTTAGCTCTCTACTTTGCTGTGCGTTGATCAATAAGTCAGGACATATAGCATTTTATAGATATAGACAGATCCTATATTATACTAACGATATAGATATCCAATAGGTACCTACTCTATCAAAATATAGCTTTCAAAGGTGTACCTTTCAGAAAAAATACATTAAGTAGGTACCTATAATAAAGATTATAGGTACCTACCTACTTAAATGTAACTATTTTCACTTCAAACATTAAAAAAGGTACCCTTACGAGATCACTCGCTTGTCCGTCTATTTTGCATTATCAACGGAATGTTAGCTACCCTGAAAAGTTCAGATAGCTAATCGGAAGAGTTGTGCAAGACTCGACGTTTTCAATTCATAACGAAATCTAATTTACCTACACCTTTACAAAACCCGGAAATTCGGTAGTTCCACTGGGATGCATGGACGGGATACAGTTACAGAACCCATTTGTTTTCTGGAAACTAGGTCACGTGTTCCGTAAACCCTCTATGAAAATATATAGGTACCTACACCTATAATATATGTACTTTGTGGTACCTACTACATATTATATTTAGGTACTTTTGCATATACGAGACACTGAGCCTACTTTAGTAAATTAATGGGCAACTTACGGCCCATCAGTAGTATCTATAATAATAATCTATCGTATCTTTATTTATAATGTGCTTTGTCCTGAGTGACTGACCGACTGTCTGATTGATCCATCAACGCACAGCCTAAACCGCTGATAGTGTAGAGCTAAAATTTGGAGAGCAAGTTCTTGATGTAGGCATCCGATATGAATGGGTTTTTCGACATTCCCACGGGATCGGGGCTTACGCGGGTCAAACCGCGGGATCCAGCTATATATTTATAAAAATATTCGTCATCACTGACTGACTGATCAACGAACAGCCTAAACCGGTGATAATCAACGTCAGCGAAAATGTTACAAAAGTCCACGCACAGATAGTCGTTTCTGAATACTGCTGTTAGTTACATACCTCTTGACATTCACGTAGGTATGCATAGCGTAAAATAAACAACTATTCTTTCGCTGCGCATGATCACGCAGCTTGCAGTGTGTAATTTAATGCGCACGCGCTGATGGACCAGCAGCTGTAAGTGGGTAATTAGCAAATAACTATGAAGGAAGACGTACATGTTGTTGGTGCCTTATTATTTAAAAAAAGACTAGGTACCTATTAATTAGAGCTTTTTGTCGCTTAACATTTTACGCAGTCAACTTTTTTTGCAGCAGATGTATGCGGATAAAATTAAATGAATAATTGCACATTATCTACACTTTGTTATACTATACTCCATGCTTTTATACCCGTTTGTAGCTAAGGTACCTAAGGGGAAAGTCTACCTACCTACTCTTTTCTCCATAAAAACTTTACAAACGTATAGTCGACTGTTCCCTGGATAAAGATATTAGAGAAATATCTCTAATATATAAAATTTCCATGTCACAATGTTAGTTACCGTACTCCTCTGAAACGGCTTGACCGATTTTTATGAAATTTTATTTGCGTATTCAGTAGGCCTGAGAATAGGCTATACTTGGCTGTATACTATCTATTTTTCAAAACAAAAAAAAATGAAGACAAAGCAACGTTTGCCGGGTCAGCTAGTGTTTATATAAATATCAGCCATGACCAATAATGACCATGGCCATACGTTTTTATTTTTCATTTTCGACTTAGAATGGAAAATTAATTTAAAAAAAAATTGAATAAGAAAACATCTAAACGTTTCGATTTTTTTCATATTCTAATTAGAAATTAAAAAAAAACCGGCCAAGTGCGAATCTCGCGCACGAAGGGTTCCGTACCACTATCACAATTGGGTACGGAACCCTAAAATGGTTTACAACAACTTTGATTCAAAGAAAATCTGAAACTTATAAGAAACTCTTTGGACAGTGAAGGCAGACTAGTATATTTGACAGATAGGGCAGCCATTTTGAATTCCATGACCAACTCGATTTGACTTGACCAATCAGAAGCGACCTCACATCGTAGAATTCCCTTGTAGTTTTTGAAACACGTTTGTTGTATGGGAGCCCCTTTTAAATAATTGTTTTATTTTGTTTTTAGTATTTGTTGTTGTAGCGGCAACCGAAATACATCTTCTGTAAAAATTTTAACCTTCTAGCTATTACGGTTCATGAGATACAGCCTGGTGACAGACGGACGGACGGACGGACGGACGGACGGACGGACGGACGGACAGACGGACAGACAGACAGACGGACAGCGAAGTCTCAGTAATAGGGTCCCGTTTTTACCTTTAGGTACGGAACCCTAAAAAACAAAACAAAACGTAGGGGCATGGTCATCATGGCTGATACAGATATTATGGCATAAATAAACATATTTGCTCCAATGTCTTTAGCCAGGAAGGAAACAGTCGACTACGTTTGTATGGAAGTGGTATGGAGAAAGAATAGGTAAACCATCACCTCTCTATTATTAGGTAAACTGTGCTATTGCTATTACCAAGTCTAACTAAATAGGGTAACGCTCCAGACGTCCTGCAGTATCGACCCAAATAGAGCTCTTAGCTCGCGCGGGGCATTCGCTTGCTACGTGATAATGTGGGCAGGTGACGGTTCCTTATAAGTAAAACTATATTATGAACGGTGAACGAAATGATACCAGCGAGACTTTTATGGTGATCGAAATAATGATTTAATTTTGTACCTATAGATATGAAAAACATCTAAGTATTTCTTGATGAATGTTAAAAACGATTTGTTCTGTTCTGAAACACTGGTCTGATTTTTATGAAACTTATTATGAAGCATTGAGTTTACTTGTACATACTAACTCAATGTTATGACTTATGAAGTTACATATTACATTCAATTCATGGGATTGCCATGGCCATGGTCTAGTACCTACTTTTTAACCCGATAGCGATACCAAACGATAGGTACTTACTGATAATATTTTAACACACTTTTAGTAACAAAACATAGGTGTGTAGATCTTTATTTAGACCCAGACAGTATGCAAAATGAACAACCATAAATTATTATTTATTGGCATTAAGAAAAAACAGAAGGGGGAACTAAATACAAGATGAATACAAGTTAAAAAGTCATCATCATAATTCAGCTGCTCTCGCTGAACGACTATATAGGTCAACTAAATTGACGACTTTTAACATCAATCATCATCAGGGACAATTTATTTAATAAAG
This sequence comes from Idaea biselata, assembly GCA_958496205.1. Taxonomy (NCBI): domain Eukaryota; kingdom Metazoa; phylum Arthropoda; class Insecta; order Lepidoptera; family Geometridae; genus Idaea; species Idaea biselata. Next base: position 6,769,268 of record OY292399.1, read on the forward strand.
TTGCTTTGCACCTTTCCTTTTTGGGGGTCTAACAATGTGTCAACAAGTACGGAGCCAGTTTTAACTTTTACCGTAGATATATGCGGTAAAGTGGTTACAGTTACGTGATGTACCTACCGACATTTTAGTTTTACTTGTTTACCTCAAGTTTACCTGCTAACTGCGTGTTTGTCACTGATAAGTAAGTAAGTACGTAGCTAGGTTATGATGGTCATCATCATCATCATCCGAGCGTTGTTCCCGGTTGCATCCCTCTCGAGAGCCCGGGGTCCGCTTTCCTACTTTTACGTCTCCACTTCGCACGATCTTCGGCATCCCGTGTAGTGAGGCCATTTGCACGCAAATCCGATCTTACAACGTCAAGCCAGCACTTCTTGGGTCTTCCCAATCTGCCGCGGCCGGGCGGAGGCGCCATGGCAAGACATTTGTTTCCCACGTAACTAGCCGGTTTTCGTAGAACGTGGCCGTACCACCGTAATCGGCATTCTTGCAGTTTGTCTGCAATGTCTCGGACATGAAGGCTGCCCCTGATGCGGGAGTTTCTGACGCGGTCTTTTCGCGTCACTCCACACATCCAGCGCAGCATCTTCATCTCCGTGACACGCAGCTCCTGCTTATGTCGCTCAAGCAATGGCCACGCCTCACTACCATACAAAAGGACAGGTCTAATGATCGTTTTATAGACCTGTCCCTTCAGTTTAACCGGCATTTTCGGGTCACAGATGACACCAGTTACCTCTCGCCACTTGGCCCAAGCTGCCGAAATGCGGGACTTGACGTCACAATCGATGTCGCCGGACTCGTGAAGCACAGATCCCAAGTACTTAAACTGGTCTGTCCGCTCGACCATGTGACCGTCAACGCAGACAGGTGTGGGATCTGTGGTATTGCTAGCCAAGTATTCGGTCTTCGCTACGTTGAGTTGCAAACCGCCGTTCTCAAGTGACTCTTTCCAAGCATTTACACGCCTTCCAAGCCGTCCCTTATCCGAGTCCGCTAGCGCAATATCATCAGCATACATGAGCATCCACGGGGGCTGCTCGTGTGCGTCTCGGATGACTACGGACAGTGCGTCCAGTATTACGCTAAACAGAAACGGACTTAGGACGGATCCTTGGTGGACTCCGACTGTAATGGGAAAAGATTTAGTGTCACCAACAGCAGTTCGCACCACTGAATCGGAATTTCGGTACATGTCCCGGATGGTTTCAATATAAGTTTCAGGCACCCCTTTGGACCGCAGCGCCCACCAGATCATCACGCGAGGAACACAGTCGAAGGCCTTCTGCAAGTCCAGGAACAGAAAATGCAGAGGCGTATTCTTCGTTCTGTATTTCTCCATAACGATCCTTAGGGCGAAAACAGGGTCCATGGTACCATGACCGGGGCGGAAACCATACTGGCCCTCCGAGACAGTGCACTCCTGCCGGATCCGAGAGTCAACTATACGCTCGTAGAGCTTCATGGTGTGGGACATGACCTTTATACCACGATAACTTCCACACTCCTGCACAGATCCCTTGCCCTTGAACACTGGAGTGATAACACTCAGTCTCCATTGGGCGGGGATTCTGCCGGTCTCGAGTATGCGGTTAAAAAGGTTGGTTAAGATGCCCACACCACGAGAACCCATAGCCTTCCATACTTCGATGGGGACTCCATCGGCGCCGACAGCTTTCCGATTCTTCATGCAGCGAAGAGCCTTGCGCACCTCCTCAGGCGTAATCAGTGGCACAAGTCCTAGATTCGGAGGGAGTTCCGGTGGCTGCACCTCTTTATACTGCTTATTGAGCAGTTCGTGGAAATAAGAGCGCCACCTCTCCTTCACCGCGAGGTCCTCGCATAGCAGGTTACCATTAGGATCTTTTACACAGCGGCACTTGGATATATCCTGTGCCGCTTTGATCCTAGAACGTGCCAACTTATAAATAAGCTTCTGCCCCTCAGACGTTTCCAACTTATCGTACAGTGGCTGTAAGTGGTCCCGTCTGGCTCTGGCTACTGCTCTCTTTGTGGCACGTTTGGCAGACCTGTACGCGTCGCGATCTTCAGGAGAGTTGGACGCTTGCCACTTTTTAAAGAGGGCTTTCTTCACCCTAGTCTCCCTCTGGACTGTGTCGTTCCACCACCAAGTTTCCTTGTCACACTTGCGTCCTCCCTTAGACATACCGAGGACCGACCGCGCCGAATCAGCGATAGACACCTGAATCCGGTCCCAGTGTTCCTGCACCGATTCGCCTTCAGCATTGGCACATTTGTCGCCGATTGCTGAGGCGAGCATCTGGGACTTGACTTCATCAAGCCTCCACCATCTGATTCGGCGCTGACATGGTTCCGGTCGTTTGTCTTTGGTCTTTACACAGAGATCCATGACAAGGATACGGTGTTGGGCAGTGAGACTCTCACCGGGTATGACTTTGCAGTTGGCCACGTTGCCGATGTGGTGTCTCCTAGTGATTAGAAAATCGATTTGGGTAGCGCGCCCCCCGCTCCTGTAGGTGATCAAGTGGTCGGGCTTCTTTTTGAAATAAGTGTTCACGAGTGCCAGGTCGGCAGTGGCACACGTACGCAGAATTTCTTCCCCTTCCGCATTCCGACTGCCATACCCGAAGCCTCCATGAACACGTTCAAATTCCACCCCCATCTCACCCACATGACCGTTCAGGTCACCACCCAAAACGATTCCCTGCGACAACGGGATTGCCCCAAGTACCTCGCCGAGTTTATCCCAAAACGACCTCTTATCAGCGTCGCTACAACCGACCTGTGGCGCGTAAGCACTTACTAGGTGAGTAGGAACCCCCCCAATAAGCACCTTCACGCACATAAGTCGGTCGCTAAAGCGATTCACCTCCAAGATATCGTCATGCAACCCCTCAGCGAGCACCACAGCCACCCCGTTCTCTCCACCAGGTGCACCCGTGTAGATCAGCTTGTAGCTATTCCCAATGAGCCGGGATCTGCTGCCTTTCCATCGAGTCTCCTGCAGGAACGCCACGGCCACCTTCCGCCTGGAAAGTACGTCGGCTAGCTCCGTCGCGCGTCCGGTTAGCGTGCCAATGTTCCACGTTGCGAAGCGGAGTTTCGGGGCTCGCGTCTTTAACCGTGCCCGCCCGTGGCACGGTAGCCCTAGTCCACTTGCCACAGGAGTCGGGCGAAACTCCTGCGCGCCGTTATGCGGCGGCGCCCTATCCCTGTGGCCATAAACTCTTTTACTACTTTCCATAAAGATTTGGCAAATTTCGACTTTCACGGGAGCGACTGCCGTCTGACCTCCCAACCCCGAAGGGAAAGTCTGCGCCAGAGCCTCGTCCGTTTTTCAGCAGGTGCACCGGCTAGCAGGTGAGGTTGGCTTGGGCCCAACGATCTTAGTGGGCCCCATACACACCCCACAGCTAAGTTATGATGATCAAATGGGGTTAATGAATGACTGACGCAGATATTTGAACTACCTACTTCGAGAGTTATGGGACAGTATATAGGTACAGACTGCAGTTAGGTTAAGAAAAAAAAAATTGATAATTATGTTTAGTAAATATTAATAAAAATAGTTATCTCGCCATAAAGGACTAGCCTTGTCATTTAGTGAATAAAGTCCCGAAATAGTTAGTTGGCAATAAAAAAAACTCCTAATACACGAGCGACACTGACATTGCAAGTTTATCTACAGAGCCCACACCTACAGCACACATTTTAGGCGTGGGCTCTGTTGGTAAAGTTGCAGTGTCAGTGTCGCCGTGTATTTTAAGCATATCTACCTACCTACTAGTTTTGTCAAAGTTTCCAATAAAAAAATCCCATAACCCATTTGGTTTTGTTTTGAGACCAAATTAGAACCGTGTTTTCTTATTAACCACAGAATTTAGCTATAGGTACTATGTTTTTTAATTGTAGAGTACCTACCTACGATTTGACATATCTTTCTGAAGAAAATATATCAAATACAAAGGACGAAAACGTCAGATTATAGTCTGAAATTAATAAACATAGGTACTATTGGTACCTTACTCAATAGTGTTGTTTGTGTTTTATATTAATCTAATAAACGAAAACACACTTTAAAATTGACTAAAAAGGCTAAGTTTATCAGTAAAATGAGTTAGGAAGTTTTGTAATTAATCAATTTGCCATTTACATAGGTACTTAATTCCATACTAATAAAATTATATTAAACCTTATAAAATGGCTAGCTCATATCAACCTAATGAAATTCAAGTCTCCAATTAAGTACAAAGTTGAGGTTAAACCACGTTATATAGCCGTTTCAATTAGATTAAGGGTTTAGAAGTAGGTATTCACCCTACGAATTGTTGGAGATAGTTTACAAATAGATTTGGTTGTGACGTCTGTCTGCACCTTCAACTTTCGACCCTTATGTCCTTCACCCCGCACAGTCCGCACACTCAGAATAGCAAGAAAACCTATTCAGAGGTTATTTTAAAGCTCAATGTGTTGTGTTGAATTGAGATTGTTTTATTTTAGAATTCGGTCCCTTCAAGAACTTTCAGTGGTAGACTTTAGTTAGAGGATCACTCCTTTGTCTGTTCTAAATCGGTTCTGACTCTTTTTTTAATTGATATGTGAGCGTTTGACCACTACCCACTGACTGACACAAGGTCAGTGCGTTTCACTTAACAGCGTGGCGCGTCGGGTGAATACACGGATGCAACGCAGAAGATTGCGGGTTCGATTCCCGCCGGGAACAACTATTTATGCGGACAATAAATGCTTGTTTCTGGTTAAGTTCTATTTGAGTTCGGCGGCGTCGGCACGTATCCCGCGGATGGTAAGTATGGTACTGCCAGACCCAGCTAGTTTTTAGGGTTCCGTACCCAAAGGCACCAGGCTGTATCTCATGAACCGTAATAGCTAGAAGGTTGAATTTTTCACAGAAGATGTATTTCAGTAGCATACTATTTTTTTATATCTATCTATACTTGGTAAGTACTAAGAAAACGGTTTAATCTATATATACCTACAATAATAAATTAACGTGTAAAAGCTTAACTTTGAACTAGACGTACCTAGGTACCTATCTAAGTATAAAAACTTCAACTGTGTTTGACTTTACGATAATTTGAAAGCTTTTTTTACGTTCGTCTTTGTTCTAGACTTAACAAAAAGTAAATTCATTTAACACGAAGTCAATTATGTAGAAAAACGTCGGGCAAAAACGTTATCTTTTTGTTGCTTTTCTACTTATAAACTTTACCTGCGGCCTGGGTAGTAGGTACTTACCTATTTCGCCGTATGCGTCATATGCGGTTTGCCGCACGGCGCGAAGTAAATTTCTCAAATGCTCTTTACTTTACCCGACTTTTAAAAAAGTGGAAATTCATAATATAAATCTACAATTATAATATCATACTATAAATCTACCTATGTAGTTCTTCTTTTCGTATAGTAGTGTGGCTCACCGTGAGCCTAACCTATGTAGCTAAGTAGTCTATTCGATTACATTATTTTTGAATGCGTAACTTAAGTTACCGGTTACAATATCTCGAGTAGGTATGTTAGGCCCATTTTTTTTTAGGGTTCCGTACCTTAGATGAAAAAATAAATAAGATAATCCGCCCGCCCCGCGCCGCCGCCCCGTATTCCGTAACTTCGATGGCATAAAGTTCTAATAAGGTGGTTCGCCCACGGATGATGACGCTTGTCTGTCTGTCTCTTCGTCCGTGTTACCATTACCATACCACCAAAAAAAATTCAGGGGCCGGGAGACCTAGCAAGTTCTGAGTTGCTTAGTTTGAGGCTAGATGGCGTTCGTGTAGGTACTATATAAGTACCTAGAACATACAATAATTTACGACATAATATTTAAGCATTACCATAAACCAGTTGAGATAATATATAGGTAGGTACTTATTTTTTTGTATGTAGAAAAAATATATACCCCCCATAAAAAACTTAAAAATACTTAGGCTATTTCATTATCCACAGTTGGCACTTCTAACCAGCTTAAAAAGTTTTAAAAGCAATCAAAGTCGACAAACGATGATGAAATATGCTCGTCCGACACTTTGAGACCGTACCGCAAATTATGTTAATAAACCAATTCCAGTGTTCCTCGTTCTATTATATTACCTACAGAATCACAAGGACGTTTAAAGTAAATATTACCTGCCACTCAAGCTTAAACAGATCTATTCCATCCAAAGGTTGCCTGGAAGAAATCGCTTTCAGCGATAAAGTCGCCTACTTGTGCAACTTAGATTCTAAGCTGTGTCTTTACTCTTTGTTTTGTTTTCTTGTTTTATCTACATCCACACTAATATTATAAAGAGGAAAGATTTGTATTTGTGTGTGTGTGTGTGTGTGTTTGTTTGTTTGTAATGAATAAACTCTAATACTACTGGACCGATATTCCCACGGAATCGGGACTTACGCGGGTGATGTTGTATAAATAAAGTTATAATATAGCTATCTATTAGGCCCGTAGTGCTTTTCCGTACACATAGCACTTACGGTGAAGGAAAACATCGTGAGGAAACCAACATGTCCTAGGACTCACCACGGTCCGAAGACATGGGATATTCAGTGTTTTCTATGTATCATATGTATGTATTTACAAAAAAAAAAGTATAATATGTAGTATATCCGTTGTCTAGTATCCATAGTACAAGCCTAGTGCTTAGTTTGGGGCTAGATTGCGCTGTGTGTAACGTCGTGCAATATTTATTATTATTATTTATTATTATTATTATTATAGCAAACGCTACCACGTCTGCATTAAGAGGAAAGTCTACCTACTATTCCTCCATACAAATAAACGGAGTCGACTGTTTCCTCCCTGGATCAAGACATTGGAGCAAATGTGTGTAAGCCATAAAACCTATATCTGCCATGACCATTGACCATGCCCCTAAGTTTTGATTACGACGCAACGGTCAACAAACATCAACTTTAACTATAACTAGCTGCTCCCCGCGGTTTCACCCGCTCGTCCCGATCCCGTGGGAATATAGGGATCATAAGTAGCCTATAGCCTTCCTCAATAAATGGACTATCCAACCCCGAAAGAATTTTTCAAATCGGACACGTGGTTCCTGAGATTAGCGCGTTCAAACAAAAAAACAAACAAACTCTTCCGCTTTATAATAGTAACTAGCAGTGCCCGCGTCTTCGTCCGCGTAGAAAAGTGACTTTCAGGATTTGTTTATTTATTTCTTCTCATCTGAGCGATGTTCCCGGTTGCATCTCTCTCGGGAGCCCGGGGTCCGCTAAACCCCAAATTGTTTTTTTTTATTTGGGGTCGGCGCAGACGGTAAGTCATCATTGACCATACCTGCTGCAATTAGATTTGGCAATGTTTTTACGGCCGGCCGCCTGCCTGACACCAACCCTCTTAGGGATCAAGCAGTTTATCCGCCACCGCGCGGGGAGTACTTAAGGTTAGCTAATCTCCCTCAGATCCCTTAGTCGCCTTTACGACACCCACGGGATGAGATGGGGTAACCCTATTCTATGCCGGGGCTACACAGCTAATGTCGGGGCTACACAGCTAGATTTGTTTATTTATTATTCTGTACTTATAACATCTGTACAAAAAATATATAAAACAAAATCCAATTAGATACGGAAATTGACAACAATAACTAAAAAAGACGTTTCTTGTATGGGAGCCCCTCTTAAATTTTTGTTTTATTTTGCTTTTCGTATTTGTTGTTGTAGCGGCTACCGAAATACATCTTCTGTGAAAATGTCAACCGTCTAGCTATAACGGTTCATGAGATACAGCCTGGTGACAGACGGACAGACGGACAGACGGACAGAGGGACAGACAGACAGCGAAGACTCAGTAATAGGGTTTCGTTTTTACCCTTTGGGTACGGAACCCTAAAAAAGAAGTATTAAAAAGTATCGCTGAGCACAACCGCTTTGCAAGGAGCAGACCGCGCTCATACATGCGCGCGCAATACTTAATACTTATTTGGTTGCAACATGCTTACATTTTTAATATCGCGATATCTTTTGAATGAAATGTCCGAATTAAATAATTTAAAAGGTCCTAAAAAGGTATTGAATTCGTCTTGAATATGAAGTAATTTATTTTGATAAGGATTAATACCAAGGTACAAAATAAAAGGTTATTAAAGCGACGGCATTTTAATTATTTACAAAAATTACAAAAACACTTATTGTGAGATAACTACAATAGTTAGACATATGGTGTCGCGATGTATTTTGTAGACAATTACATGTTCTACAAAGTTGTAGTACATAGTTTTGTTCTATAACCAATAGTTTTCGCAGCGCACGCGGCGTAAGGAATTTTTTGGTCATTTTTTTCACACCTTGTGTTACATTATTGAACTTTTAGTAAGGATCCCTATTTTTTTTGAAAATATAATATAGCCTATAGCCATCCTCAATAAATGGACTATCTCACAAACAAACACAAAAAAAAAAAAACGTTCAAACAAACAAAAAACAAACAAACTCTTCCGCTTTATAATATTAGTATAGATAATAGATATACAAAATTTCACATTTGTAATAGGTCATTAGTGGGATGACACTATGATGATGTGTATTATAAAATTTTGGATCCTTTGGAATATCCAGACGGACCACCTACAAAGATGTAGCTAATATCATTACAGTGACCACAATAAAACCAACATTATAATAAAAGTTGTATTATACAGTTAGAAAGGAGTTAGAAGATGGTTAGTTAGAACGATTAGGCTACTATTATAAGAATCCTAGGTACCATATAAGAATTTGTATTTGAAATGATGATGAAATTAAATTTTAGTTTACTTTATTATGAGAATAACCTAAGGGCCCCTGTTCTATAAATAAAATGCCACAACCATGCCCAGCTCTGTGGTTACGAGCTATTTATGAAATTCTTGTTCCTGACTGAAGTCAGCACAGACACAATAGTCGACCACTTGAAGTATTATCGAGATCTATAAACATGGTCACCCTACACTACGTCAATAATTAAGGCACACTATTCTTAGATTACTTTGTTCACGCAAAGAACAAATTATAACATGTGTACTTTTCTTTGTACAACATTCGAGTAAACAAAATTGTTTGTGTTCTTTTGTAATCATCAATCACTAATCATCATCAAATGCTTATTCTAGTGGCCATCAATGTATGATGCCATAATAGAATTTTCAATAAGCTAAGATGCTTGTACCCTTTTGTTAGCCCTAGGTTAGGTAGGTATTCTATCTTAATTCCTCAATTGTATATTTGTTATAATTCTACCGTATAGATAGGCCAGCGTTTGACGACTATTAAGTATACACGAGTACAGTATTCTACATAGTCGTCTTGACTATGTAGAATAGTAATACTGTACCTGTATACATTGCTGAGCTATAGAATACATAAGCTGGTTGAGCTCTTCGGTTTCAACTAATCTAAAAATCTCATGGGGAATCTTTTGCGTGTCCTCTTTCTCTCTCTGCAATGCGTAGATAATTTCAAATTTTTCTGAACCTTCTAATCCAATCGTTAGAGTCTAGTATTCGTGCTTAATCCATTACTTTAGTAAGAACACTAGTTTTTAAACCTATCATGTTCCTAACTACCTACATCAATTCTACAATTAATAGACTACGTATGTAGTCGATCTAACCCCCTTACTTATAAACGATGACTATCTTTATGTAGGTAACGTTTGTCTTTTACTGTGAAATAAAGTTTCAAAGTTAAACAGACAGAGACAAACGTTACATAAACTTAGTCATCGTTTATAAGTAAGGGGGCTAGTCGACGGCAACAGCATAAACTAACTAATGAATACACGATAGACCGTCGTAACCTAAATAACCAAAATTAGCACAAATTTTCGCTAGCACTAGCGTTATCAACCCCCATATTGCACAGCGATCTAATGAAACCGATTTACCAGGGTTCTGTTGCCGTGGAAACAGGCTGACAACAAAGGGTTCCTAACACGGCCGATATTGCTACCTAACCCCGATTCCACGAAAGAACGGGTAATAAATGGCTTCGCAAACTTCAGCCCGATTTCACACTGTAGTGTTCATCACAGTTTCGAGTAGGGGAAATGGATAGGTGTCTTTTTCTACTTGAACGTCTCCTATGTTTAGGTAAGTGCGTCGAAGCATCTTTGCAATTCTAATGTTTTAACACTTTAAAAGTAGGTAAGTACTTAAAACTATATAAAAATGTTTATTTTAGGTTTAGTTAATCTTCAATTACTTACTTAGGTACCTACTCGTAGCTAACCTATAAGAAAATGGGTTTTCGGAGCAATCCAAGTAAGTACCTACCGATATGCATTTATTTTGAACGATATTGTACATACATTTTATAATATGATTTTATGTACCTACAGGTAAAGGCACCTACTTCGTAACATTCCTTTTATCTTCACTTAAAAATACCTAATAATGTTTTGAGAAAATGCAATGTGAAAACGGTTTAATAGCAGTAGAAAACTATCACGAACATTTATTGCTTTATGCAATATTTCACATAAGAAATAACAAGTGTTATAATAAGTATGAATATTCTTTGTAGGTACCTATTTATTTAGAACTTATGGTTTTATTACCAGCGCTTTTCACTCCGTCACTGCGTAGATGGAAATTTCCTTTCACCTGACAAATAAAACTTGTGGTCGAGGACAGTCTATAGCTACTTTGCGTCCAATAATATCGAAAGGTACTTTCCATTTCAACGAATGTTTTATTCAAGTTCCCAGCATTGATCTATCGAACCTTTCCATTGTCAAAACCAACAATTACTAGGTGTACCTATGTAGGTATCTTTATCTACTTACCTAAGTAATAAATATTATTAGAACCCTCTCTGAATAGAGGATTTGGTTATATTATTTAATCTTAATTATTCATCTAGAACTCAGAAGCATTGGATTCAAATTAAAGTTAATTAGAGATCGTAGTTAAAAAGATTTAATGGATTTTTTTCTGTAATAGGTTTAGGCAGGCCGTGTCTCTAGAAATCCTGCTGAAAAAATGACAAATACCTACATTCCATTCTGGGCCCCGAACGCAGACGCTCGGCGGTACCGAGGTCACGATGTTACCGCTTTGGGCCAAATTTGCAGAAAACTGCGAAAGGTGAAAAGACATAGGGAAGGCTATGACCATAGGGTCTTTGCCCAGCAGTGGGAATGTACGGGCTAAAAAAAAGGTTTGGAACACATTTTTGAGCAAGGAAATTATTTTTAATACTACTCCTTAATTCGTAATCCTATTTACGTGATACCTGCTGGTAACTTAGGTACCTACAGTTAAAAAAATACCTTCTTACAACTTAATATAATAATTTAGGATTTTTAAAGACTCTCAAAGAAAAAGCTTTTCATTTGTATTAGAATTAAAAAAATGAATGACAAAGCAAACACCATGTTTTATGTACCTAATATCGTTATTAGAATTAGGGACATTCACTGCTCATAGATTTTTACGAGCCATTCCATCCCAGCCTCTGTAGCTCATTCGAGCAAGAAAACCGACCTACTACCTATTATAACCTAGTCATTTACTTTAACGACTTGTTCGAAATGTATGTAAAACAAGCTTTCCCACGTAGATTAATAACAGCAATCTTCAGGCTAGCACGTTCTCGACATCTGGGACATAAGATACCTGTCTCGTCTCAAGTTATAAAACGTAGATACTAAACTAGGCAAGGGTCTAACTTATGCGACTAAAATATCCTATCCTATTACCTAAATTATCAAATACAACCTTTTTTTAGGACCTCTACATTTCTTCTGGTAATTTCAATAAAGGAAAGAAATGGCTGAAATTGTTCGAATATAAATTGAGCATGAGCTTGGCAAGACACTACTTTATATGTAGGTACCTACTACAGTTAAGTAGAGGTACCTATACACATTTAGGACCTTCCCTCATGGCCAAACCGGTAACTAATCCAGTTAGGTTGGCCACAAGGAAACCTAACCTACAATACCCTAGCCAAACTACAATAAAAATATCGGAACACAATTCCTCGAACTTAATATTACATTTAATACAAGTCAACTTAGAAGCCGAGGGGAAAATTCTTATACAATTTTCATAACATTTGAGGGACAAAACTACTTCGTCATTATGGTTTCATATATTATGCGAAGGGTGAAATAATCCCCTCTCGGTAGTTTCCGAACTATTTATAGAACATATTGATAAGTTCATAGACTTTTATTGAGAAGTTAATTCTTGATTAAGCTACGTTTTCTTATTTCGGTATATGTTTAATGTTTCTCCATTAGCATTTACCCAATAAAGCGTCTTTGATGTTTTCAAAACATTTTCTACGAAAACTTAATGCATCAGTCGGTAGGTTAGGAACATCTATGAAACACTTAAAATATATGTGGCCAAAAATCTTATTGATTTAATTTTTTTGGTTTGGAATAAAATTTGCTTTAAAGATTTTGTCACAGTTTACCTAATAGTTTGTGAACTGTGACAAAGAGAGCCTCGTGGCTCGGTTTTGTAATGAGGAAAGGATACCTTCTTTTTCCATACAAACGTAGTTGACTATACAAATACAAATACATTTATTTATCCAAAAAAGAAAATTACAAGTTTATACAAACAGTGGGGCTCGCACTAGGACTAGCCTGTGTCGCGAGACCCCAATACCAGTTACTCCACCTACTGGATAAATACATTACAGATAATATGTCTGAGGAGTATAAAATCTATATCTGCGAGAACCATACCCCTAATAATAATGAAGCCTAAGTATACCTACTTCTTGATATTTTAGTGGTGAAAGAATTTTTGAGAACGGTCCAGTAGTTTCGGAGCCTATTTGTTACAAACAGACAAACAAATATTTCCGCTTTATAATATTAGTAGGTGCGTTTTCTCTTAACTACTAATAAAAAGGATATAAAATGCACTTCATTTGAAATAAATTCAATGATGACCGTACAATATTAAACCCGTGTCCATAAGCTGAGCATTAGTTGTAGTAATTACCTGTCGGGAACACTTGGGTGGTCCGAGCCATGACCATCAAGAGTAGAATGCGAGATATTAGGTATACACCTGTGGCATAAACCTTTGAAGGATTATAATTAGATAGGTTTGTTTATTACTAGCAGCGCCCCGTGGTTTCACCTATGTCAGCCCCGATCCCTCAGGAATATCGGGATAAATGAAGCTTATGTGTTAATCCAGATCTGTAGCTATCTGCATACAAAGATTCATAGCATTCGGCTTAGTAGTTTTGCCTGATTGCGTGGCACCGTGTAGCCCCAAACAAAACATAATCAAACGTAATCATAGCCAACAACAAGGCACCCCAGTCAAAAATTAGTAAACAGTACTTATACCTACTAAGTATATCTACTCTCAATCAAATCATAGTCTTTTACGGCCGAATACAGAAACGCTACTCAAAATTTGAGTTCTACTAGTTCTACTTAAACAATTAAGCTTCTCTCAAAGTCGAAAATTTTCATACTCATTTTGAATTTAGAAGCTGCTCAATTATTTAAGTAGGTCTCAAATTTTAAGTTGCTTTTCTATTAACACATTTCAATTATTATAAAATATGTATGTTAGTCTATCTATAAGGTATGTATTTATGGGCCTTGGTTACCTGAAATAAATGGTTTATTATAAATCCCTACCGACCTTCCTAATTAGAATTACTTAACTCAAAACTCCAAATACCTTTTAATACGGGCTTTGACTCTAGCCCTTGAGTGTAATATATCAATGTCAGCCTTAACCACGAGGTTGAGTGTCGTTTCCATAGATAAACGAAATGAATGTACCCATTTAGACACGGCTATTTTAGAAGATGTTCAATCTCGGCATGATCTATTTGAAAGGCCCTTGATTGAGGATGTGTACAAATTGTAACATCAGTTATTTACTACAAAAGATATTATGTTTGCTTAAGCGCAGCACTACCGGGAAAGGGTAGATAGATAGATGGATTAACGCTGTATTGTACTAAAACACAAATAACAGGAAATGATACAAAGAAAAACTTCAAATTAAGAGTCTACTCTTTCTCCAGTCGACTGTCTCCTCCCTAAAAAAGACAAAAGTTAGCGTAAATGTTTATGCGATAAAACCTAGGTATATCTGCCATGACCCTACGATTTTTATTTTTTTTTATGTTCTAATAAGCAATAAAATTTAGAAAAATAAGGCATTAACATGTGTTTATCCAGGGAGCAAACAGTCGACTTCTTTTGTAAAGTTTGTATGGAGAAAATAGTAGCTAGACTGTCCGCCTTATCGCCTATGAGCGATCTCTTTCAGGTAACCAAGCAAGGGTCTTCTAGGATAAGTATTATTAAATACTAGCTCTGTGCTTGTCCTTCTCGTTCCTGTGGGAATATGTGTTTATCCAGGTTTAAACTACCTGTGTGCCAAATCCGTTCACCGTTCATTATTGCGTGATTGACAGACAAACATCCCAACAAACAAACATATAACTTTTTCATTTATAATATTAGTGAGCAGAGTAGCAATCGTTGTTTGATTGTAATATATCTATATTTTTCATTTTTATTCACTCGTCTTCTCTGCTATTTCCAGGCATAACTTTAACTTTGAAATTCAAACAGCAAAAGAAAAAGTCTTTTTCTCAAGACGGACATTGTCGCAAATGTTAAACGGGTCCATAAAAGCAGTTTCTCCTAGGAACATCGTAATTGCATTGTCGCCACAAATGAGATAAAGCAGACAACGTCGAGACAGCCGCCATGTTAAGAAAAATGGGTATAATTGACCATAAAACGATCCTTTTACATTCTACACTTAAATAATAGTATGTGGGATTGCTTTGAAAGATAAAAAGGATAAAAGCAATTTTGTAGGTAGGTAGATACCTCTCTATATTAAACGAATCTTGCTTCTCCTGAGTCCTTGTCTTGAAGATGATGAAATCCTATAGAAGAAATCGTTAATTTTTGCCAAATAATGGTAGAGGGATTTTCCATATTGGACTCTTGAGTGTTATTATTACCTCGTATACATTTTTTACCTTATAATAGCGTTGATAGCGTGTGCATAGGTAGGTACCTACTTGGTTAATAAACACAAAACGCAAATCAAAACCTCACAAAACATTGAAAATCGATTACAAGAGCGTATTATTATAAAAATTAACCCTAAAATACTCAAAGTTAGAATTTCGGATTAAAATTCGCGTGGAACCTGTGTTGTTGTTTCAAAATAAAAACAATCATCGTGCAGTGCGCTGGCAAAACTCAAACCACATTGCGCCCCAAGTATTCGAACGCAACGAACCTCGTACGAGCGCATCCGAACGCAATATTTCGAACGCTTCTCTGCTAGTCCGGAGGTGACCGCGGGCGGGGCGGCACGTACGGTGCGCGCCTCGCGTTTTATATTGTTTTCAACCAGTGTTTCCACAATCAATACATTTGATGTGATTTATTTGACGGCCTATCATATTTATTGTTTGCAAATCAGTGTTTGTTGAGGACAAATCAGTGCTAAGAGGAAAACAATATCGTAGTAGAAGGTGGTTTATTGACAAGTGAAACTCTTTACCATCCCATTCATCCACAGTTCTGGTCTGTTTGTTGGTTTGTTATTGAACAATGTGATTGTGATCTTTGGATGCATTCAAATCAATAGACGAATGGATGTTGATTTTGCGAACAACTGACTAGTACCTCCAGAGAGGTTTGCACGGTTGCATATTTATTGATTGGTCCTTCAGCAGGATCTCTGGGATTGTCGTCCATCAAATTACGGTAAGCAAAACTGTGTCATGATATTTCCATTTTAGCTAACGCACGATAATATGTAGATGTAGATAGCTATTAATTTTAGATAGCATGATGATACCAAGTTACCTTACATCTGTCGATGCTTATTTTGGAATACTTTACATTGATTCGTCCTAATCATATAGTTGTATATTCGATTCGTTTGAATATGAATGAACGATGTCTAAAGGATGTCAGTAAAAACTAGAAGAAGAGTTTGAGGTAAGTAAAACAAAACAATCATTACCTATTTAAATGAGATAAATTATCACGACATCACAAATCAATCAGATTTATCCTTAGGTAGTAAATTACAAACAATGATTGGATGTCGACACTTTGAAAACTCAATGAAAGAACGTGTGAAATATGATAGGTACTGTTTACTCGCTTCCAATAATAAAAACATCCTGGCTGGATAAGATATATTTATCTACAAATACTGAACTACCTAGGTTACAACCCACCCATAAAGGGTTAAATTACTAATTAAAGATTACCTACTATCCATACAATTCATAGGTTTTATAGAAGGAAAACTAGGGGTTTGTAATGGATATTCAATATTGGGTTTAAACTCGAGAGGTATTATTTTAGGAACCATTAGTAAATATCATTACAACTAAACAAGAACTAATGTAATAATGACATAGGTATAACACGTGTGTCATCTTCATCTTGTTTTTATAATAGCGACTTATTGACTATACTTTAAGAGGATTTCTGAGAATGGGTAACACAAAAACAAGGTTTGCAAGGATCGATCACAAATATTTAAAAAAAGGAAGACATTATTCGTTATAATTCTGCAGCTATATGGTTAGTATACATATATCTACAACGATATCTACTATATCTGTCAATAGATTTTTTGACGTAACAATTTCAATTACTATGCGCCATAGGGGTCTTACATTATTGACATTGAGATTGGTAGTAAAATCTAAATAGCCACCTTTATGACTTTACAAACAAGCACATAGGTATACCGAGGAAATTATTTCCTGTAATTTAAGATTTCAGGAATAGGAATGTATGTTATAATTAATTTAGGGTTTCGTAGTCAACAAGAAACCCTTATATTTTATATGTCTTGATACAGATATTGAAGATATAGAATCATAAATGTTCTAATACGTCTAATACGAAATTCGTATTCGCTCAAACACTTTGTCCTTTTGTGTTGTGTATAAAAGACCTGCTGACTACCTGCGCGGCCTCGTATCCAATCTTCAGTTACATCTCACAATGGGATTCGGTAGAGATGTAGGTACGAGAACCACAAGCAGGTAGCACAACGCATAAGATATTTATCATCCTTTTGTAGACAATCTTAAAACTAAACTTGTAATTAGTATCGATTGCAATAATGTCCTACAATAAATAATGTGCCTAGTCAATGAATTATAATAGCTGTACATATTGTCGTTGAAAAGGGTTATATTATATTGTAAGTACTCTAGTATTACAAATGGTACCCCCTTTCTTTCTTATACCATGTTGAAGAACCATTTTGAAAAAGCTGAGAGCAATTGCCAATCGCAAAAACCCGATCGCAACGAGAAGGGAAGGCAACCAGTTTCGCCACCTGGCCAGTACACTGACACGCACACATTGCCAAATCACACCTTGCCAGACTCTTTCATAATAATTGTCAAAGAAAAAGTTGCCTAGCACTTCGTATTGATAGTTTAATATGTATAACTAATACATACGTACTTAGTACTGATTCCTACAATACGAGTAGAAAGCGCTATACGTTTATCGATTGATAATGCATTCTTACAATTACCGTTCTTGCTTGCCACTCGATTAATTTCTTCACTCGGGAATTCATTCTCTTCAACGGGGCGCTCTATTGTCTTTTTTGCTTTCTTGACGCGATTCAATATACACTTTCTAACATATCGCAATGGAAAATCATTATGAAACAATGATTCAATATCTGATTTTGGTTTTATTTTTACTTTCATTCTATGACTCAGCCAAACTTTTTCTCCTATTACGGAATTGAATGACGTGTTTTGGCTAACTTGATGAATTACTTTCAAAATTTACAAAATTTCAAGTACTTACCTATAAATTCTTTTTAATATATATATTTCAACTGCTGCTATAGGTACCTACACTCACTTCCATTGTTGCGTAACAAAACTTTATTGATACAACTGCAGTCTGTTTAAAACATTTTTACTTGAATACAGTGTTTTATCCGTGCATATCATAGGTACGTCAAACGTGAATTATTCTCCACTTCTTCTTGTCTAAGATTTTTGAGTCGATACCAGAATCGTGTGAGTCAGATTATTAATATTCCTTAGATTTTAAACTGTGGTTAAAGATTCCTGTGTGATTCATGGGCTATTCCTTACAATAAAATATAAACGGGAACTCAACGCTCAGGAATTTCAAGCACACGTCTTGAGTTTGTTAGTTTGTTTCAAATATCACAATGTCATAGTTATATTTTTTGGGTTAAGCATATGAAACTGTCTAATCTAGTTCAACATACCTATCTAATACTCAACAGATATCAATAACAATGTTCTAACATCTGAAATTTAGGAATTTTGGCATTCCCCGTAACAATTCAGTACCTAAAACACTTTAATACAACGATTAAGTACACACTCACTTAATTAAATATTACATTTAACTCCTTCATCATAAACCCAAGACCTTCGCAGTTGGGTCTAGCTCATTAATTACGGACGTTAACAAAGCATTTTATCCGCAACCTTAATCTGAAATTCTTTTTACCCTAGATTTATTCAAATTAAAAATTATAAAATGTATCCTTCTAAATGCATGATTGGAACTTCGTGTATTCTTTTACACGGTATATATTTCATGTGACGACACACTATGATTATGTTACCTAAGTAGGTAGGTTAAGTAGCCTACGACAAAAAACGATGGAGTTTTATGAGTATGAGACATCCGCATCTTATCGATCCTAATATAGTAACGTTTAAGTAAAATGAAGCGAGAGAAAGTACCTATAGTTGAATATTTATTTGATTCTGTTTTTTTTTATTTGTTGTTTTAGTGGCATCAGAAATACATCAGGTGTAAAGATTTCAAGCCTAGTGGCAGACATACAGACGGACAGTAGAATCTCAATAAAAGGGTCCTGGTTTTACTCTTTGAGCACTGAGCCCCTTAAAAAACTGAAAAGGACTGTTAAATACTTACTTCAATATTTTACTTTCATAATTTATTTAGAGAATAATCGCTTACAAACTTCAGGCTATCCGGCTGATTAGTTGTTTACTTGCGCCCAATTTGTTGTCCATAAGTTCTTCTAAGACATTATTGCCTTTGGGAATTTATTTGATGTTACAAGTAATTATAATTTTGTATTAAGAAAAGCTATTGATGTATTCGCGCTCATTTACAAACATTAATTAGGAGATCGTGGGCTTGATAAGCTTTCTTAATTGGTATAGTTTTTACTAAGAGATAAACTTGTCAACTTCGTTGACTGAATTTGCACAGTGGTTGTAAACCAGATAAATAACAATGTCTAAATTGGGCTGTTTTCCCACGCATGCTAACGACCTACGCTTCAGGATACCATTTATTAGAACTGGGATGTTAAATGACAACGCATTGTGTAGTGTCGATTATACTACAACAATGAAGTGTACAAATTGTTAGTCTCAACAGTAATAATTGCTACAATTATTAGTCTCCTTTTTGGAGGTGCCGACATATCACGTTTTCCGTTCCTTGCATATTTTTTCTTCTCAGAGTTGCATCTGTGAAGTTGTTGTTAATAAAAATATTGTTAATTCTGATGTTTATTTGTCTTAATATACCTGCAAGTTTTGACGAGGGCAATGAGATTAGACTCATTTTTTTTGTTTTAATCGTTTTGCTTAAGCCCTACGTTTTGAGGTCTTTCCAGACCTCTTCAGACTGAGCTGATGATATACTGGTATGCTGATGATCTATACTGGTGGGGATAGTTTAGTGGGGATTATGACAATAAAGCAATTTTCCTAACCTGAATAAATAAATGCAATGTTTTCACAAATTACTTCTAAATTAATATAATATTTAGGTAGGTACTTAGTTACCACTTTTGATGTATGATCAAAAACCTTGGATATAATAGCGAATGTTATTATTACTTTAATGTAACTTATTATTTGTGTTCATTTCTTTGAAACTACCACAAGAATCATGTTTTTACTGAAATTCCTAAAATCTAATACCACATCATCCCTACGACCGACGCGACGCCGACGTTTCGTAAATGGCACCCAGAACATTCTCAGAGCAATAAAATTATTTTTTATTGCAGAAACTATTGATATATACCAGAAAATGTTCAATATTCGCTTTATGGTACAAATAGCACACTTGGGGAACTCTAATAATGATAAGAGGGAATTCGCCCGGTTTTATACGTACTATCAACAACAAAAGTCGGTATACACCGTAAGGTCTAAATTCGCTTGCAAGGATCGAACCTGGGTACGGATTACTTTTTATATTAAAATCAATGCATTAAGACCGCTGTGCTAACCAGACACTTACACATGGAGTTGAAATTTAGATACACAATAATTGTCACACATTTGATATTTATAGATATACCTATATCAATTTGTGTATAATATGCTTATTCCACGCTTGGCGCTCGGTTCAAACGAATCTAACGGCTAACTGGATATCCACTTTTGTTATTGATAGTACCTACCTACCTACATCTAAGTGTCAAGTCGATTCGTCGTATACCTAGTGGATAGGGCTACGTGAATGAGGGCAACAGAACGGTTTTGTTCGGACCCTTGACGTTTGTCCTACAAATATTTTAGTGGCACTTTAGCTGAGTTTGAGATATTTTCGTTTAACAAATGCTTGTTTTAGCGCATACTTGTTACTTTATTTTATCTGGGTCGTGCATCAACCTATTACTTACAGTTATTTATAATGCATTATTGTTTGCTTAATTCTCTAGTTGTAGCAATATTAAAGTTAAGCAAGACCTTTTGCGATTTTTTGTAATAAGTAGATGATTACTTCAAATCCACGATGCAATTAAACGAATTTGATAAATAAGGAAGTAACAGTTTTAATTGTAGCTGCATTACTTGTTTCTTTATCTAAATTAATAGCTCGCTGAAATGTTAGACTGGTTTATTTATTACCCATATTCCAACCTTGTTATTTTAATTTGAAATGGACAAAACATTTTTGAATTACGACGGATCGATGAATACAATGTGCTTCCGTGTTAGATTGAGAAAAATCTTTTATGTTTAACTTCGCTATTCGTTAGATACGCATTAGTATTGGTTCTTAAAGTTTGTTAGTCACATTATGGAAATCTAACTTGGAAAATGATACCAGAACTCCGTGACGCAATTGAAACTTTTGATAGACCAATTACGTGAATTGAGATTTCTGAAAACTGAATCATAATTAGGGCTTGCATTATCCGTTAACTTTTGACTATCCGGATAATCCAGATATTAAAATTTCATTATCCGGATAATTCGGATAATTTTTGAAATTTAATAAAATTAAGAAAGCAAACCTTACTACAAAGTTTTAATTAATAAAAACAAAGGTTTTTAATAGATATATACGCATATTATTATTTATTTTCTTACCTCGACGTTTCAACCACGCGACCCTCGCGACCAAGACCATTGTAACATGGTTGAAACGTCGAGGTAAGAAAATAAATAATAATACGCGATTAAGACCCGAGAAAATGTAACTATGGTAACAAATCGTGTGAATTTACAAAGTTGATATACGCATATATCGATAGTTGAGAGATCTCGGTCGGCAATTTTGATTTTTATTTCGTATTAAGCTGTTGAAGCATTTGCTGAAACTCTCAAAAAATAAGTGCTTTCCTCTGCGGTAGCGGCTGTATCGAAGCTGCTGAAGCTTCTCTCGAGAACTCAGTATGATTCTTGTAGGCACTCTCAATATTACAAAAAGCTTAAAAATATTATTGTTATTCTTTAAGAATATCTGAAGTGCAATAATAATGGGCAAAGTCGCAGGCAAGAGACCCGTTAGACGAAGAAAGAAGTCGTGGTTGAGAAACATCCGAGAGTGGCCAAACATTTCCAGCGTGAAACAACTTTTTCGCTTGGCACAAACCGGAACAAGTTCGCTGAGCTGACGGCCAACCTCCAGAGGTGGATTGGCACCAGAAGAAGAAAAAGAATGGATATGTTAAAGTGGATTTTCGAAAGAAATGGATACACGACACCGATAAAATAACTAAAAACTAAAATACTAATGAATTGCAATGATTGTCAACTTTGGATAATTCTTGCATTGTCTGTGATTAAGCCAGCGAGCGAAGCGTCTCTGCTTCAAGTCTGGCAATATTTGTTTTCTGTTACAGTTGGTTAATTTGTTACTTCTCCTCTACAGGAAGTATTTTTTAATCGACATTGATGAAACTTGATATACAGATTCTATGAGCCTTTACAATTTTTTTGTGGCGGGGGATTTTAAATTGGTCGAGTATTTCTCCCACAAAGGGGGCTTCTTGAAATCTCCCCTCTATGAGATCCGTTTTCAAAGATTCTTTTTATTTATAAGGTATTTTATTTATACCTACCTTCAAATTAGTCAAAGAAAAATATGATGAAGATCTAATTAGGATCTTCGGAATGATGAACAGGATAGCTCATCCAAATACAATAGATTGCTCACTTATCAACTTCTACCTCTAGAGTCTACAATAAATTTATCCACAAGAACAACATGGTACTACATAGAAGTACCGCTCCTGGTACTACTTTTTCATCACAAACTCTTCATATTTTCATCTTCTATCACTTGTTACTTAAGGTGTCTATGTAAAACCTATGTAGGTACTCCTAATAAAGTGCTCGCGAGATCTACTGTGCGCAGAACTACCAGTTTGTATTTGTTTGTACGTGCAAAGTAATTATCCGAAAAATCCGAACTATCCGGATAAAAAAGTCAACTAAATCCGGATATTAATTTCGACGGATATCCGGATAATATGGATATCCGTTATCCGGATTGCAAGCCCTAATCATAATATAAATAGGAGTTACACAACCACTGTATAAACCGATCGGCAATCTAATAACGCCCCAAACGATCGCAGTCAAAAATTAATCGAAGTTTGTATTAGAATAGAGTTAATTGAAAAACAAATTGCTGTTCTATCTACTTGGTAACACTCAATTAACCAATAATTTGTAAACATTACAATACAAAAGCGTATACTTTTATGTAATAAAATCATCTTGTAAATCATAACAGTATTACGATGAATCATTCATTATTACATAACATAAACCATTGTAAGTAAAATCTTTCCTTGCCTGAGGTAGAAGCGGTACAAGATCATGATTATGCAAAATCATGACTTTCTACTAACAATTTGATTTATTACTCTGCTATCTACCAGGCTGTAGGTGCAGTTGCTCCAATATTCGGTCATTCATTATTAGACCAGACCTGCCCACTGTTAGTAAAAACGTCGTATCTTTGACCATAGCAAATTTTTCATCATTAGAATAGTGGGTGTTTATTAAGAAATCATTATCAGCTTTTGAATCACAAAGTTCAATGTCTTCATTTATAAATATTTAAACTTAATTAAGAACAATTAAATGTTTATTAATTCTGTTATTACATTGTAGTATACTATTAAATCTTTTTTGCAAATAATTATTGTATGAATAAATACAATAATTATTAATAAACCTTTGTTAAATTTAAACAATAAAGGAGTATTATTAAGAATCAACAATATCATACGTTGATTGTTGTTGTTGCACTTGATTTGATATGATTTATTGATATGGCAACATTAAAGCAAATGATAGTTATGAAAATGATAACATTATGATAAGATAAGCGCGTCTACGATTCGGACAATGCATGCAATTAATCCAATTTACATTGTATACACTTAAGGCCACGCATAGGTGAGTACTACATTATTACAACATGAAGTTTATGTAACGTATAACCAATGATAAATTACTTACATCATCAAAATCAATATGAAGTAAGTAGATAAGTAAATGTATATTTTAGTGGTGGTACCTTGATAATTATGATTATAATCATAATTTGTTTTATCAAATGTTTTGCTATTTGTTAGACAGAATTTTTAAACTTTACACTCAAACCATGAGCTAACTGACACAGTATAATATGCAATTATTATTTTACGATAAAAATTTAAAGATCAGCAAAAGCAAGATTACGCTTAACGCTTTTTTCCGTTTGCTTTTAAAAGTGCTGTACAATTTGTTTCTGGTGCAAATAATCCTTACGTAAAATATTTTTCTTCAGCTGGTTAAAATAAAATACGACCAATCGTAATATTCTGTACCAAAAATACTAAAAATAACAGTGAGTAGTTTTTTTTCTCTAAGAAGAAAATTTGCGCCAGAATGGGGACCAAGCTTTTCTTGCATGAGTAAGCTGCTTTTACATCAATAAATTGAGTATGCAGACAATGCCAATCACAATCATGACAATCAATATGCATGCAGTGCATCGAACCGAGAACTTACTGTACTTACAATTACATACACCTACACAAACTATGACTAAAAATAAAATAACTGTCTAAAACGTAGGTGTTCAAAGGATATAGGATTTTGGGATATAAACTTTTGTGTAAGTACTAATATCATTAATATATTCCCCTTTATTTATCTTACCCTTAACTAATTGGTGTGAAATAATAGAACACCACAGAACATGTTACTACAGTAATAATCACTAAATGTGTTCCATATCCTAACATTACAAACACAGAAGGATAATAAAAAGTTGTATAAGGTTGGGGCGGTATCAGAGTTACATCGTTACTATTAACGAAAGATGTCGATGTAAGCACGAAAGAATAACTGAGTAGACGACGCGTACAGTAATAAGAACATCGTATTCTCTATTTGACGTTTTAATTGCTAAGCAGATTCTGCAACGAACGGTATCAAGTTCGTTAGCAATAAAAGGGAATCATTATTCAAATAGTGTCTTGCTCCGGCAGTCACGTCGTCGCAACGCAACGTATATGTGGTCAAAAAAACCGACTTTAATTTACAACCTTATCCATTCATAAAGTAACCGATAAAGTTGTAAAGACACGCCTCTGTAACACACTGAGAATCGCGTGAATAATATAAACATAATGAAACCCTCGGCTGTTTACATAAGACTCCTGGCCCTTTTCACGGTTACAATAAAATACGGAAAATAAAGGCTCGCTCGACACAATTTCTAATTTGTCCTTTATCCCATTAAGAGCGGCCGAGGTTCATACGAAGTAATTGCTTTAACCATTAACATTCCGAGACTGCTGGAGCAACTTTCTCGAGTGGATGTAGTTCCATTAGGCGTCACGAAAAACCGCTGAAGATAAAGATTTATGCATCAGAATTACAACGACGTATTTCAGTGCTATTTACATATGAAGCAGCAAAAAGGACATACCAATAAAACAAAAAGGAACCACCAAATGTTTATGTAAGGGTTGTTGGGGCTATGGATGTATTTTTCTTATTATAAGTATAGAAATACAAAAGAAAACGAATTTGATCCCGCTTGTTGCTCAAGCCTCTGTGGAACTCGAACTTTGCGAAAGTTGGTCATGTGTCAACGGTTTTCGTTCAAGAGGTTATCGATCTGGAATATAAAAGGTTTTCTCCATTGTCTTAGCTGCAGCGTTTCTGCTATGAAACTGGATGATCGTGCTCAAGTAGCCGTTGCGATGCTTATAAACAACGTATCTACTGTGCAACCACGACCGCTCATCCACTTCAATGTATCTCTGAACCAATATTACTTTCATTTCATAATCGAATTTATATTTGCCTTGCCCTGCTCAGGGCATGAGAATTTAATGCTGTCAGATATATTAATACTATTATTTATTGTGATCTTTTTCATTAAAAGCATTTAATCAATTATTAATTTAGTTTTAGCTTTTGCTTTAGTTCTATGATTTAGTATTGTGATCTTTGTAACATGGATCTATAAGATAAGCATATAAATTAAAAGAAACTGATATAAATATTTTTAGTTTTAACCAGATTGTGCGCACATTATTTTGTCATCTAGTCCAGATGGTTTCATCGCTGGAAACGGTGTGTGATGTTTAAATATAACTGGAAATGAAACTGTGACATTGAGTTTCTCTAAATCGGATGACCGAGGATATGTATTTTTAATTCACTCCCACAGCACAACGTTATGCCATTCTTCGTCATGTTTCAAGAATGTTCTATATTTGAGATGTTAACGATCAGTATCAAAAGCTTGTCACAAAGCCAAACACTATTAATTTGTATGATTGAAGTTTCAAATTCACACAAAAGCTCAAATTGTTGATGTACTCGATCGTGATACTCATAATAGTTACGTGATCTTAATCGTGTTTACGTTAAGTGAGTAGAAGAAAAACAGCCATATAAGAAGAACGTCTGGTAGCTGTATATGAAATGGCTTTATCTTACCAGGTAGTTGCCGTTTTATTGTTCTGTCCTTTTACATGTTCGCAATTCTGAAAATAGAACGAAATTATGGTAGGCAGCGTCTAAAAACGGTTCGACACAAACATAGCCATCTTAAATCCATACACCGACTTGCAAGTTCATTGACATTGAGGAAAATTGTTGAAGAATTACCTTGCGTTTGACTCTAAAATCATTCTTTTGTTAGATACAAAAGCGTTCTCTGAAGCAGATGTCTTGTTGAGATAAATATAAATGAGAAGGAAACGCTATAAGTGAGGATTGGAATATAAGGAGTGACACGTCTAATTGAGGTCGTTGACAGTCGTTGTTTTACTTTATTATACTTTGATGATGTTCTTTGTATCATTGTATAATTTTGGTCGAAAAATAAACCGGCGACAATGACCTTAGGCTGGGAAAAAAGAATTGAAAATAAATTCATCACGAAATCAGAAATTATGAAATCAGGTTCTAATTTTTACATTCAAATTTAAGTTTGTATAACATTAACAATACCTAAATTTATAATTTTATATTTTCCCGTGTTTAATTCGCGTGATTTTTATTTATTTATTACCATCTTTATTTTCTTACCATCTACGCGACGTTTCTATCATGTTTCGGCTATGAGTTCCAATCATGTTAGTTCAAAAAGGTTTTTTTTAACCTTTATTTATGTATTCGACTAAAATATTGAATATGCAAATAACACACCAAAGTTAAGTAACAAATAAACTGTTGAAAATTCATCTAAAATGTATGCCACGGTTCGAGATAAAAAGGTCTTACACGGATTCTTCAATTGTTATAATGTCATAATAAAATTGCAATTTCACACTATCTCGCAAGATAATGAGGAAACATTACTCCATAGCTACAGTGAGTGTTGTACCGTAGCATCACAAGCGTGGGATTACTAGGTGCCAGTCCACCATTCCGACAACATAATGATTACTGTGAATAATCCTCCCGGCACGTGTTCATGTGATTGATGGAACTTCCACACTGTGGAATATTTGCTGTTGTTGGGAAATTTAACGTCTCATTACGTTCGAACATTCTTTGGATTTTCAGGCGAACTATTACGTGGACGCGATGTCAATCAATGCAATTTGAATCAATCAGTTTGTGATTGGTGATTATTTTCAGTTCTGATCGCATATATTTTCTGACTTTATGTGTAACGATCTGCTATAAACAACTGTTTCTTACACATTACTTGAATAAAGATAGACTTCAGCAATAAATTATACGCATCGAACGCTAAGCTGGGGTCCCACATGAAGGCCCTAAGTTCTCACCATCAAGCTCCATAGAATAGTTTCATTGAATGGAACTTTCCAAACACGGAGATAAATAATAAAAATCTGTAAACATTTTCCTGGTCCGTAAAATATTTAACAATAAATCTTGGATAATGTCAACGCTATTTTTAGATTAGAACGACTTCCTGACGCGACTCATAAAAAGGTTATTTTTACTCGAAACGTACTAAAACGTGTCCCTAGTATCTAAAACATTTTATCCCTTCTCCTATCTCAGTTTAAGGTTATTGCATCCACTCGTTCAACTCCAATAAACACTCAAAAGAGGTCTTCTGGGAAGGTTCGTTCGTATAATGGCACTTCCTAAGTCTTTTGGCGCAACTCTATACAAACGCTATTATCGAAAGCCTCTATTCGAATGACTTTTGGGTCAGCATATAATAGTTGAAAGTAAACCCACTCTTTTTGTATACAATACAATCATACTACAACATATCATCAGCCTTCATCTTCCATAAAAAAGTCATTATAGTTAAAGTAAATCACGAGCTTTTAATACTCTTTTATGTGTTTATGTGATGAACTGATGATTCTCACTGGATATTTAGCTTTAGCGAGTTTTAACGACCTGCGCATTTTTATTTCTATGGAATGGAAATGTTGTACAGTTTATCATCATTACAGAAATATAATAACATCATCGTTTCCTTATCCTTTTAAGCTATTTTAAAAAAGGAGGTGGTGTTTCAATTCGGTTGTGGCTATTTTTTTATAGAAATTCGCCAATTACTCGAAGATGTCTCGCTTTCTTGGATAGCGCAATCGTGGCCATATAAATTTCAATCATATTAACTCAAGTAATATTATCTTTTTAGGTTCGTAGTTAACAAGAAGCTATTATAGTTTCATCATGTTTCAAAAATAATTGGGGACTTACCCACTACAATGATTTTTATTTCTTTACCTATTGACATTTTATATCTTCATCTAGCTGATTCTAATTCTATTCTTATTTTATGTAGTATCTTCAAAGAAATGTTCTATATTATAGTATACGCCTTATTTCTAAGACATGTATGTATATATTCGAACATTAACAATAGGTACGTCGCGTCTCATCGTCGTCGTCATCATGTCTGCTTCGGTCCTATAATAAAATAGCAATAACTCTGTCGTAAACGTCTTCATCTATTTTCTGATCAAGAATATCTGGATTGATATCAACTCAGAAATGTTATAGATTCAGACTGACTAAAAAAAATGTAGAATATGGAATGTTGTTGTTGGAATGTTGGTTGTTGTTGTTGAAATTGACTTACCCGCTTACTTATAAACAGCTGCATAAACTATGTATCGGTTGTCTTTTGCTGTGACATGAAGTCAGTTGACAGACAGTGACAAACGTTACATAAACTTAGTCATCGTTTATAAGTAAGGGGGTTAGATATCAATGTAGAAATACACAGTAGGTAAGTATGTAGTTGCAACATATATGCAAATAACTAACTAAGTATACCTACTATGAAGTTGTTATCAAGAAACAACCGTATGGAAATGCACACCTGCTCCTGCGATAGCTTGTAGATACGCTGATAACAGATAATTGATTACAATCTTTTACGACAGAAAATGCATTAACATTTTTATTATAAGTATTTCTGATTTCATACACATAGCCACGTGCCTTGAGCCCCGCCGTGTATATTTCCCCTCCTAACTTAGATGAAAACAAAAATAGTAGATACGGTATATTCTAACATTGCTTAGAAACATCTACATGCATCTTCATAAAATTATTGTATTTAAAAACATTTGTCTTTAAGAGTGATTCAGGCATTTGTCTGGCAGGCACAGGCAAAAAGGCATTCTTATGGATTTCAAAAAGATAATCGCAGTGTGACATACGACTGAGGCTAGTGCGTCAGCTAGACGCAGTTTTATCGTCTCATTTTCCAAGACTAGGTAACGTACGTATCTGCTGTTTTTTGTTTTCATCTAAGCTCCTAAATAGCATGATCTCTGCATTGTACCTGTTCCACTGTGGTGTTATCGACCAATCTCCATGACCACGATTCCATGGGTAGATTGCGATGCGCACGCGCCGTCACTTCCGGCGTATTGTGCACCGGAAGTGCTCGATACAATCAACGTAACCCATAATGGCGCTCTCTTACGGTACAGTACGAAATTAATGCCCCAAACTGCTGTATTAGTGCACTAAACGTGCTAGGTTATGCGGTATATTGCAGTTTTATAGCTGTTAAGACGTCTTATTGATTAGTATTAACGGTTTCCTACTAGTAAATTTGACATTAGCAAGGCTTCCTGCATTTTTTAGTGTACCTAACTCCGATCATGTATAATTTTATGGCTATAGCTATAGGTAATTAGTTTGAAATCTTTAATTGTTTCGAAGACTTCGAAGAAACATTTTTCTCTATTGAATTCTGTTGTATCATTGTTTTGTTCCGTAAATCCCATTGTTAAATGATTCCATGGGTGTTGATCCAATTTCTATTTTTAAAGTTAATAATTTTCGAGTATTGTTCTCATTTGAATTATACGGTCCAGTGATAAATAATGGTCTGTTCAAAGCCCGATGTGGGAAGACCTTTATTATAAAAGGAGGGCTATTGGCAGAGGAGGCACCCGATGTTTAATCCATATTTTTGATTTCGCACAACGATAACCAGTGATTTACAGAGATCATTGAAGATTTATTATGTAGTACGATCAGCAACAAAAGTGGCTACCCAGTTAACCGAAATATTCGTTTGAACCGAGCGCCGAGCGTGGAATAAGCTTATTTATACATTGATAAAAGTTTAGCTGTAAATATCAAATGTATGACAATTATTGTGTATCTAAATTCGCATGCAAGCAGACAATAGGTAGTAGGTAGGTAACTACTAACAATAAAGGGGTTATTCCCGCTTTCCTCCAAAATTGTGTTTCAAATTCCTCAAAGCAAAAAAATAAATATAAAATAATGAGTAATTTGAGTTTCATTTTCCTCAACGACAAAAAAAAATATTACTTAACTTCTCTAATGGTTTATTTATTAAAACTTTAAAATTCGAACATTCTGTCCCAACTTCCTCAAACGTTATAGTACATTTAAAACGAATTTCAGAGCAAGGTACAGTCGTGTACAATAAATAAATATATTATCACTTAAAATAGAAATAGGACAAGTAAAACTGAAACTACTATACTTATTTAATTGTTACAGGACAGATGAAAAAATAATTACATAATAATTTAAAACGCTTTATTTATAAATAATAAATCAAAACTAAAGCAATTTAAACAATCAAACTTTAACAATAAATATTCTACTATTGTAGATAATATCTACATTACAATAACAGAACTAACTAAGACAATACAGTTTTTGACGCTGAAATGTAAATCACAAATATATAGTAGTTATAGTATAGTAACTAGTGTTAGTTAGATTATTTAAAATAATTTAACAAATAATAGTTTGGTTATAATAAAATAAGCAATTAACAAATCTTCAACTACTAATCTAAAAAGCTACAAATTAGTTTTATACAAATGAACTTACAAAAATAAAGTATAATATTTATAATAGATAAATGAATAAGTAAAGATAAGCGAAAAACAATAAAAAAAAAATCAAATTATTAAATAGATAATTAACAAAAATCAGTCTTATCGGTTACAGTACTACATATTTTGGATAAAATTAAGTAAATAGTAAAAATATATACAAATAAATCAAACTATGGATTTTGATGGCAACAAACTGGGTCTTATAATTTAAAATGTTCAAAAGAATCAACGAAAATCAACTTAAAACTAAAATGAAATCAAACTTATTATAAAATATGCAACTAATTATTTACAAAACAAAGTTAGAAATTAAATAAATTGCCAATTTGACATATTGCCTCTTATATTGATATTCTGGCTTCTCTAAGCTGTTTTACGGTCAGAAGAAGTTGTAAGTCCCTGTTTATAGAGGATCGCTTTCTGTTAACTGCCGGAGAGCAACGATACCGTTCAAAGTAAAGAGCTTCATCTCTAATAACTTGTAAAAACTTAAGTAGACTGGGTTTTTTATTTGTCAAATTATTTTATCTTTTGTGCCACGACTCAACCAAATTGGTGGTTCTGTGGCGCTGTCCTTCGCAATTCCATAACTCTAGTGGAAAACATACACTATCTAGCCAGGTGGACACAAAATAATTATTAAATTTTGTGATCTTATCACTGTTTGGAGCTTCTTCCATGATGGCCAACCAACCATTCTCAACCAATTCAACTGGTAGATGTGCCAAAGCACCACATTTAGCCACATGTTGACATTCTTCTACGGATGTAATTCCAAATTCGCGCTTCTTCTTTAATATGGCCTGTTTGTAATGAAAATTACATCCTTTGATTGCCGTTTGTGGGAATATTTTGTTTACAGCGTTGATGACAGCTATTTCAAAGTCAACAATAAATTTCTCGGGACTCCATCCTGGCACACTCTCTTTTATTGAGTTCAGCATGACTTCGTATGTCCGTTGCTCTTTATTGGGTAGGAGTAGAAATACAACAGGAAAGGTTAAAGTTTGAGTTTCACAGCTTCCCACATCGACATGAATGGAATAGAGGTGAAAGAACGGCGTAGGACAGCTCCAAAAGGTTCCATCCATAAAGCAAGTTGGACTTCGACGCAAAATATTTCTAGCCTCCAGGCTAGCAAATGCAATGATTCCCAAGTTGTCTTGAAGTAATAAAAAATCTCTGAATTTACTTGAAACCTCAACTTGCTCTGGTCTTTTAAATCTGGTTTTTGAAAAGTTCAGCTTTGAATTTCTTGACCGATACATAGATGATTTGATAGTATTGAAGGGAACGGGATTCTCCAATAAGTTGTATCCTTTATCTACATAACTCCTATAAACATCTTGGTAGATTTTTGGTAACGGAATCACCTCGTCCTGTGCTCTACGAAGACACTCTTCTTTAAATTGTTCTATGATTCCACTCGATAATGTACATGTATGGGGAGTTTCACTCAGTATCCTCGTCCCAGATATTTTTAAACTTGCGGAACAGTTTTTGTGCAAACATGACCATTTCTGAGATCCATCTTCAGCGGTATAATGCAAAATGTGCCTATATCGAGCACGAATTAGAATTCTTCCTTCTGAAAAACAAGAAAACGTTCGGTTTTACTTTAAAAATAAACTCGAGTATATTACTTTGCATTGTACATACTGTGATGGGTGCAATATCGTGCAATATTAATAGTTAGTCCCTATATAACCTGGAAAAATAAATATGACTTATATTTATTATTTAAAAGCTCAAAAATTAAAATTATATCGTAATTATCATCTCAGCCCTTATTCGTCCACTATAAAACATAGGCCTTATACGACGCAAAAAAAAAGCGATCAGAGACGCCTCTCTTCATTGCAAATAAACTTGATCGAACGGTGTATCGATATATTTTAATCCCTACAATCTATTTATCAAAAATAAAATAGTAGGTACTCACTTCGTCCTGCTACGAAATGAAAATCCGATACGCCTGTACTCGGTCCAGCGACAGCATCTCCATCTTCGGAATTCATATTAGAACTTGCACTGCACTTGCACTTGTTTATCTTAGAAGTCAACTGAAGGTACTAATCATAGCAAAAAGTTGAGGTACAAACTATTATTATTTTTAAGGATAGATAACAACGACTTCCGATTGGCCAAGTGCCGTGACCTTGGGTACTTTCTCGTAAAAGCATAATAAAACTAGAAATTTGCGCCTTTGTTCTCGTGTTATGTAAAAAATATTATTTTTGTATTATGTGATTTATGACAAAGTCGACCACGTTTAGCACAAAATAGAAATGATTTATTTAAAATAACAGTGTAACCTTTCTATAACGAAACTCAAGGGACCGAGCATTTTTTGTCGTTATAGAGAGTTATCATTATATGGAGTGAAGAAAGAAAAACAACCAAATTTACAATATTTTTTAATACATACTATGTATACACATAACGCATTTTCAAAGTTATTTTGCGACTTATAATACGATAGGTACCTGGTGTGTTTATTTCGAGGCCATCAGTTTCAAGCCCATAATAATGCACGTGTTCAAGGCAATTAACAATAACAAAAGCAAGACGGCTGTATTTGCTTAGAAGTTTCGGGACCTCAAAGGTTTAGTCGGCGTCTTTGGTAACCTAATAAGACAACATAAACAATAACACCGTTATTGATTTTTTTTTGTGTAAATGTGAACACATTTCTTTGTAATAGAGAATGGCTGCTACACTCTTGTAGTGAATCAAAAGTAAACCAACCAAATTGTGCTCTTTTCTACGATATAGAAAGTTTATTGTTATAAAGAATAACATTATAAATAATTTGCACTGTTTAATGAAATTTAAAAAAATTCTTAATAGTACTGATAATAGTTTATTAAACAAGAAACATTACAAATGGATTGAGTATACACAACGGACCTCGAACTAGAAAAATAATTTCATTATTTTAAAACTGTTCTATCTGATTGTACCACTATAACATCTCGCAATAGTTGAATGAAGCTTCAATATTGTAAGTTACTACGATTTTACGTTCGAGGAAATTGAGAATTGATTTTAGTACCTACCTGAGAAATTTGGGAATAGCATCTAGAGTACTTCGAGGAAACTGAAACACAAAAATTGAAAAATATTTTTAATCATTAATTCGACTGAGGAATTCGGGAATCGATGTATGAGATTCTTATCTTTTCGAAACAAAAGAAATGAGTAGTCTGGGAATAACCCCAATAAAGCCATAGGTATCTTTACTAAGTGAATCTAAATTCACCTTGCAAGCAAAATTAGACCTTACGGTGGGTAGCCACTTTTGTTGTTGATGGTAACTAAGCTACTGAAAGTCATTTAGTAGGTTAGGTGAAGACATTTTTTGTACATTCATTACGCAAAGACCACGGATGTATGCTGTTTCCGAACAATGTATTCAAGCGGATAATAATGTTTTGTATTGTGATTGTTTAATGCGGTAATTGGTTGTATTGTTGCGATATATCGTAATTTGATGATGATTCTATCATTTTTACAGGTTCAAGTAATAATTTTATGAATTAAAAGTTAGATAGATTTTTCTTCTGTTGTCGCGATGTTGTATTGAAATAAGATACATTTTTCGGTATTAATCGCGTGGTGTTTATTACTTTTAGCATTGTTTCAACGCTCAACGCTTCGAGACCTTTACAGGCCCCTTCTTCAGGATTGACGATCTCAGTACTAAATGCTAAAAGTAATAAACACCACGCGATTAAAACCGAAAAATGTCTTTAATTTCAGGTATATTAGATATCCATAAATATTAAGAAATACAGCAAGGATATCTTAAAATACCTAGATTAAAATATATTTTAAATTTGAAAACAAATACCAATACGAATACGAATACGAATAAAATAGAAATTAATATTTTACCTGTCGTACCTTCCGATCTGAATATAAGTTAGTAAATTATTTTGAATAAATGAACACATTAAGAACCCGAAGCCAGAAATTAAACGCCCACGCAGTTATATGGGTACCTTGTAAAGAAGTTACTTTCACCAATAAATATGACTGAGTAAAAGCAATAAAATGATTGATTGAATCGTCTTATTTAGACCATCGAGAAAAGTGGTAGGTACCACAAATGTTATTGCTTGCGTATGTTATTTGAGTCGTAAAAGTAAGTAAATTAAATTAATCATTACATAAACTCTGTAGACCTTAAATATTAGAACCGTACCCGAGGTATGTAGGTACTCGTAAAACAAAGCTGTTTCCAGAGATTATTATCACTGGGGTAAAATAATTGTTACAATCTAAATGCTAAAATTCTCTAAGTAAACATTTACTTGGCCTCCGATTATTCTTAACTTTTAATTAAGATGGGTGTAGTCAGTTGTTAGTAATTTAGAAAGTGTCTAGTCTTTTTCACTGTCGTTTTAATTAAATATGTGTCTACAAACTCTTTTATTTTTGTTTTCTTAACCTAAATATAATTCGTTTTCAAGGCTTGGTAGTAAGCATTATTCTATACTCGTTCATGCAATAATTGTTTCGTAATTTGGCGTGATCAAGCAAAAATGTTGTTAAGTCAATTTATGTGTAATTAATTATATGTACCTGGACCTATGACCTAATTATATGTACCTGTGAATACCTACATTATATGTAGGTATTCACATCCATCCATCATAAACTAAATAATAAATTAACCAAAGTCTTGACTGAATACGTTTGAAAACTGAACCTACTCTACCTAAACAAATTGTTGTAACCTTGTTCGAACCGTGAAATTGGACAAAACACGTCTAACCTTCTTTGCAATTCAATCAACGGAGACTTGCATAGGGAAACACAATACAACGCTTTACGTAACTTATACAGAAGATTCGACAAAGATTGTATGTAATAGTTTCTCGATAGATTCTTCATAAACCAAATAATAAATTAACCAAAGTCTTGATTGAATACGTTTGAAAATTGTACCTACGCTACCTAAACAAATTGGAACCGTGAAATTGGACAAATACGTCTAACCTTCTTTGCAATTCAATCAACGGAGACTTGCATAGATCAAAGATCCTAAAAGTTTCTCACTAGATTCTTTGTCTATGATAGTGCCTAATATTTCGAAATAACGAAATTCGACGTCGTCGCGTCGTCAATGGGCGTTGTTGACGGATGCAATAGCTTATTCGTTATGCTCATGTGATTTACCGTGCGGGGATATTAATAATGGACAGCCTTTGTTACGAGGTCACTGTCGGCAGTCACCGTGCCGCTCGCTAGCTTCAACTATCTGTTTGTTTACGTGTATAATGACTTGTTTTTGATTCGCTGTGTCTATTCCATCTATTACGGATTCAGTCAATGACTTAATTTTAAACACTATTTTATTTATGCTGGGGCTACACTGATTTATTTTAGATAGATAAATAGAACAATATTTCTAAAATAAAACTGTGAAGCCCCAGCATAGGGAGGGGTTATCCCATCTTTTCCCACGGGTGTCGTAGAAGGCGACTAAGGGGTAAAACAAAAAAACCTAGGGTTCTCCTAGGATAACTGCTTGGTATCGCTCGAGTCCTGAGGAGGGTTGGTGTCAGGCAGGTTAAGCGGCCGGCCGTAAAAATGTTGTTAAATCTATTTGCAGTAGGTCTGATCAGCGATGACTTTTCTTCTGTGCCGACCCCAAACCAATTTGAAGTTTTAGCAGGCCCTGGGATCCCGAGAGGGATGCAATGCGAGCAGGAACATCGCTCAGATGAGAAGATCTATCTAAAATAAAAATGAATTTAGAATAGAAGGTATAACAATCAGAGAATCAACACAAACTAAAAAAGTAAAATATCTTAGTTAATAAGCTGTGCGGCTCTCGTGCCTTCATAACATTACGTCAATACCTAAACAAAAACAGTTCTCCTCAATTCTTTAAATACGTTGGGGGAATAAGACTGTGTCTCAATCTAAAGTAATAATTAAAGTTAAATTGATTACCCAAATACTCAACACATTTATCATTCCTGAATAGTTAAACCGAATTTCAAATTAGAGCAGAAACAATTAATTAAAATTCCAATTTCGTAATTTACAGTAGCTTTGATAACGGTTCCGTTGATTCTGCTGAGAGCGGAGTCAACAAAAAATGAGTAAGCAGCTAGGTAAACAAAACAAATGGTAAAATTAATATTATTGATTCAGAGAATGTCCTAATTCATACGTTTATTGTTTAAGTTTAGCATTAGGTACTTGACTGGCAGTTGCGTAAGTTACTGCTTACGTTTGCAAACTTTCAAATGCAAGTAAAGATCTTCCCTCATTATTATTAGAAACACGAATCTATAATAGAACGCGTTGTAGATAATCATTGTTATTAATTACCTCGACGTTTCGGCAAACGGATGACACCTGATCCCGTGTTTCTAATAATTTAATGATGGACGAAAATCGTCTAAGTTGAAAAAGATCTTCCCGTCACTGAAATTATGTTCGTCAATAAAATATGTATTAAAATTGAATGAACTCGTATTGTACAGAATAAATTGAGTTGGCAGACAATTTAATTAATTGTCTACACTCTAAGCGTAATGGAAGGAACTAGTCTTGTAAACTCGTAGACATAGCTGCTCTTCACCTTCCCAAAGAGTATCACTAAAGTGAATTAGGTACTTCAAAGACTTTTAAATTACCTCAGTGCCTGACAGACTAAACAGTTGTTGACTTTCAATCTCTAGACACCAAACACGTCGGCAGACGTTTCTCAACACAAACTCAAAAGAGGTAGGTACTATCAGCACCAAAAGTGGCTATCCAGTTAGCCGAAAGATTCGTTTGAACCGAGCGCCGTGCGTGGAATAAGCGGAAAATACACACATTGATATAGGTATATCTATAAATATTAAATGTGTGACAAATATTGTGTAGTGTTCTGTGTCGAATTCAAGCAGACGATAGGTAGTAGGTAGGTAACAATTAAAAATAAAGTCGTAGGTATCTTTACTAAGTGAACCTAAATTTACCTTGCAATTAGACCTTGCTTTGGGCAGGCAGTATTGTTCCTGACTGTACTTTGATTTGCAATTTATTGTGAATCAAAACACCCAGATCAATTTAAACTCTAAAATAACACGACAGCGGCCAGTAAAATCTCAGAGATACGAATACGTATGCGACATCAATGTCTGCCGTCTGGCTGACTGATTGATCTCGTTAGACCCCAGATAGCTGTCGGATTCAATTCCTCAAAGGGTTATGGGCTTTACTAAATTTATCCCGGCGTAAACCGTGCTGTTACGCTTGTAAAATGAAATCTTGTATATATACCGGGGTTCGGTTTGAATATTCATAAAAATACGAAACTTTGCCCTACCAGTCGCGCCTTGCGAGTTATTAGAAGCACCGATAATGTAGTTTCCTACGTTTTACAAGAAAAAACGTTCCTATTGTAGCATTTATAGAAATCTATAATATAAACTTTGATTCTTGACAATCATCTAAAACCCTAATAACATTACCTACATTAGGCATGAAATGAGTGACCTATCAAACGAAAATATCTATATGAAATTAGCTTCATCCATTATATGCCACATGCACAGATATACAGACACACAGACACATCAAACTTAGAACACCCCTCTTTTTCCGTCGGGGTTAAAGGCATGACATCAAATGAATCTTATCAAGCTTCTATCAAGACTTAAAAGTGAGTTGCTGTTCTTTCTTAGATACGAGTAGGTAATGTAAACATTTATCTTTACCTACTAACAAATTTTATTTGATAAGATTAGATACCAGCTTGTATCACTTGCGCATGCGCACTTAGACTTGCGCATTAGTTTGTTGTTGACGGAGTACAAGTAGGTAGGTAACTATCCATGCATTATATGTGCATATTTGTACATGTCGAAAGTCCTAGTTCTTTGCTGACTCTACTTTTAGAACTTTTTTTTTCTAGTTTTTATCTATCTATCTATCTATCTTTTAGTTCTAGTTTTTTTAGACTTATCATTAATGTTTTGTATATTGTACTTACTTATTGTCAAACTGCTTGGAATCTAGGTTAGATAAGATAAAAACTTTTTGTACCAAAATTTACAAAACATATTACATAAACAAAAACTTACAGCTAATTATAAGAAAGGTACAATGGGCGGCCTTATCGTTAGATGCGATTTTTTCAGGCAACCTTTATTAAACCCTCCAGGAAACCTATATTATAATGTAAAGTAAATTGAGAGGAAAGAGCTATTAAGTATTACCAATTTTAGTTAATTATATTTTATCTGTTCCTTTATCAAGATAGTAAGCAGTACCTACAAAGAAATAGCATCTCGTTAATTCAATTGGCATCGGAAGAGGCTATTTAACAGCAGACACTGTAGATAATTACCGGTACTTACAATTAACTAATTTATTTCAAACAGTAATTACCTACTGTCGTAAAGATCTAACAAACAAGTGCCAGTTTGTCAGTATCTAATTTGAACTTCTTTAAACTTCTCCTATAGGTACCTATTTCAGGAGTAGGTAATAGGTACAACAAATAGAAAACACAGCAAAAACTGTTGAACAAGAAAACTTTGGTGATTAACTTTGGTGAAATGTTGAGCAAGATAAATCTACCTAGTTAAGTTACCTATACGCGTAGACTACGACTTCGTCGTAGGTAATTGTGCTCCATGTGAATTATAATTCAAAAACATTGGTTCCCAAAAAGTTCTATCCAAATATTTTAGGTATTATATTAAATAACCGAGTATAATAAATGTTCCGCTGGGTCTTAAGGACTTCGATGTAAAATCCTATACCTACTCTTAAACTAAGGCAGTACAAATTATACCACGCGATAAGTGAGACGTAGAATAAATCGGTAATAATAGCTAAAACTACCAATAACTCCGGCAATCTCAGTAAAAAGTAAAGACATCTTCCATAGACGTCATATTCCTACGCAAATGAAGCTGCAGCCAAACTCGAGTATTATAAATAAATATACGTAAAGCCGACGAGGAATTATCTCCTGAGTCTACATTTAGATGTGATGTAAGCAAGCAAGTGAGCGTGAGTGCGGAGCGTGAGATAGTCCGATATTACAAGCCGACTTGAAATGTTACGTCCATCGAATTCTACCTCAAATTCGTAAACAAACAACACGAAAACACAATCGGGTTTTTATTCGATTCGTTAGATACCGTAATCTGGTTATAATTGATACCTTACGAACAAATATAAAAAGAAACCTAGAAAGAACTGAAAAAGGAAAATTATTGAAATATGATAAACGATCGCGGAAACCTAAAGAAATGTTAAAAAGCAACATTTTCATTTTTAGTTCAAATTTATACCATTTTAATGCGATATACCATTTTAAGCTAAAATAGTTGTTTTTACTACAAATATCATTTAAGTACTTAAAAACAAATTAAATCATTTTAAATATCCCGTTTTCAAATATTATTTGCAGGGTACAATGCATTCAAATACTTTGTAAATTGCCAAAACATTAAAAGCAGCAATGTAGGTACAACTCCTTTTTCGGGTCACCCTAAGTGAGTAGGCGATAGATACTCACATATTACGTGGTTATACTAAAACACGTACATCGGTTGGTGAGGTAACATCACCAATTATCGCATATTACATTCTTACTACAAATTCAAAAAATGCTGTGTAATTTCTTATCGTAAAAATATCACTTTCACACAATTATAAATGCGAAGAAAAACGCACACAGAATTCAAGGAATGGATAAAACAGACGTAAAAAGTCCTGCGTTGAATTACTTCGATCAGTGTAGTGTAAAACGACTTATTGAACCGTGAGCTAAAGCAATTACCCACTTAGGGTAAACGCAGACTACACATTTTGATATCGGTCGGTTGATTACTATCGACTAATTACTATCGACTAATTAAAAAATAGTAGTAACGTCACTGAAATAAAAACTACAAGTACGCTGGAATTGTTATACCATATAAAATGACATATGATCTTTGTGCCGATTTTATTTGCGCCATGTTGCACTGTTGACTATTGAAAGTGATGGTGGCCGTCCGTGGAACTAATAGTTCCGTGGACGGTCACCATCACTTCCAATAGAAAATGCGCGACAACAGCGCATCATGGCGCAGATCAAATAGGCACAAAATTCAATGCGCGGCCTGTCCAGCGACTTGTACCATGGAGGTCAGTGAGTAACGTCAATTTGCAGAAATAGTAAGAACACATTAATTGTATTTGTAGTATACTTTCAATCTCGCGTATCTTTTAAGTCCTCTTTAACACATTAGCATTACAGAAATCAATTTTCATTTTATCTTTTTTAATTGTAATTTTGTTAATGATTAGATATTGTTAATAATTTTAATATCTTTTATTTTCAGGTCTACGGCTCCGTTTTTCTAGCGGATTATCCGATACCAACACAGTAAGTCTG
Organism: Idaea biselata; assembly: GCA_958496205.1. Lineage (NCBI taxonomy): Eukaryota > Metazoa > Arthropoda > Insecta > Lepidoptera > Geometridae > Idaea > Idaea biselata. The sequence continues at coordinate 6,810,740 of OY292399.1, forward strand.
AAATTATTAATATTTAGCTTTATACGAATTACCAACCTAATCAGAATCACGCACAGTAACAAATGCGTAATTAGTAGATAAATATAGCTGAAAACTTAACTAACCGTAAAAATAATAATGGCCAATACGTTCTCTTCCGGGCATTAGTAGAATTGATGACAGCGACTAATATTTGAAAAAAAAATTGCATCACTCAACAACTCTATCTTCCTATTAGTACAAGAACTGAAAGAGATCTTTCATCTTTCCTATAGTTTCCATTAGAAAGATGCTTTTTATTTTTCATTCACTCTTTTTGAAACGAAAATAAGAATACTAAGGAAGGAAAAGCTAAAGAAAAAATATAAAGAAAGGAAACGGGAATACAAATTTATTCGGTAACGTTTAAAACGTTGGCGAATAAAATAGATTTTTGCTTTACATTGCTTGAATAATCATTATGACATGCATTTTATTTATATCGACTTCACTACGACATTTGTACACATAAACATATCCACTATCCATACCAGGAGAACATAGTCTAAACCTCCCACAGTTATGGAACTACATTTACAAAGCCATAATACAATGGAGTATCGAGAGGGTCTTTATGAAATGGTCTTATGAGATCAGTAGCACATGTGCGTGGGAAAATACCACCCCCATAACAGGGGTTGCAAGGTGCATCTGCGTCCACTGTACCATAAACAATAATAGCTGTAGGTATGTATGACATTGAAGTATCGTGGGTTTGCGTTGAGAGTCTTCTAATTAACGTCGTTTTTTTTAGTGAAACCACCAAATACGACGTTTATTAGCACTTTTTCGCTTAAGATAATAATACCTACTCTAAATTTTTTAAGTCAAGATCTTGCTAAAATGGTTTGTCGTAGGAGGACAGTGTTATATGCTAATGAACCAATTAAATATTTTGCTCCAATTAGTAAACTTAATCCAAAATAGGCGCAGATTAATAAACTTGTTTTTTGTTGTCGATTGCGTCAGCTGTGTAAACTTTAATCCACCTGGCAACACCCCCTTGAAAGAACAGGAAGTCAATTAAGTTTTTTGAAATCGAAGACATGTGCAAAAAGATATTTCCGTTCAATTTTATTCTCAGGGGATAGAAGATCTAATGGATCTATATAATGTATCTACGAATAATATATTCTCTTCTAATTAGGTTGTTTACGTAGGTAGTAATTAAGTTTCTACCTTTATGGGTTTAAGGCTTACCTAAAACGAAAAATAAAATGTTCTTTTCATAGAAATAAGCACAAAAATGTAGAGAAAATCTCATTAAAATTGTAAATCTGAACATGGGAATGGTGTCTCTAAGCCAGATCATTCAATACACAAAACATAAAGTTAACTTTCTTAACTTAAACTACTCAAATATGGTTAAATTATTTAAATTGTCACGTGTCACGGCAGAGGTAGTTTAGTTACGACAAATATAAATTGTAAAACCGTTTGGAATGCAAATTAACATATTTCAAATTTTCTAGTGTAGCAAGTTGAAATTGCGACAACGCGGCAGCAACTAAACATTTCAAATGTAGTAAAGTTTAAAACGCTGTATATGTTAAAACAATAGGCAAAAGTATAAAAACTAAAGACAATACTGTGCATAGAATTTTATGGCATATGCATAAGACCATTGTGAACAACAAAGCGATAGTATAAACACAGCTTTGATTCCACATTATAAATATGGAATTACCTCATCCAAACCACATCGTTATAAAACATGACTTACTTAGGTACCTACCTAAAGTTTCGGTTACAACATCTGACCATGACATCACGTGAACTTGCGCAAAAACCATAACGTAGGAAGAATTAATTAAAAAAATTGGCGAGGTAAGTATATATACTTACCTCGCCAATTTTTTTAATTAAATTATCGTTTACCCGAATATAATTTAAGTTATTTTAATAATCGTACATAACAATTAATGTTGTATTGTAATTATGAAAATGGGGATTAAATAGAAAGTTTATTTATGAAGCATACTAAAATTTTATTATTTTGTGTCTCTATTTCAGAATCTAAATGTTCAGTTTCTGAGGCGTTTCCTAAACTCGGATTACGTTTCAGTTTCATTCTCACGATTTACTCCAATCGAAGCGTTGTTGTGGCTAAAGTTATATTAATATTTGATGTTGTTTACTATTGTACAAATTAGGGTCTGAGCTGTGACTAACCAATACAGTTTGTTGCGAGAAGTTTGCAGAAACAGTGCCCTTTATTTCTTTCATTGGCCACAAAATATTGAAATACGGAAATACTGCTTTATTCGTAAAACATAATATAAATATGTAGGTTTAGGTGTAATTCAGTTAGCTTCAGTTAACAGTCCACCATAGTCAATTTCGCTTCGGTAAATTTGCGAATAACTCGCTATTCATTTCATGATACAAGCGTAATAAAAATTATGAAAATCTAGAAATAAGTAGACATTTATCTTTATCATGAAAACATGGTTATTAAACAAATTCACAATAGAACAAAAAAATACATTTTCATCCCATCTATTCGAAAAGAGCTAGTCTAATCCCTGTAAACAGGGCATGAAGTAGCGCTTTGCTGGCGATGTTCCTAACAGGGATTTTCATATCTCATTATTGCCCTGTTAGCAGGGCAATAATGAGATTTGAATTTGGAATGTGAATATTTTTAAAAAGTTTCAATTAACAAAGAGTTCCTATCACCGTACTGCGTGTCTGATAGGTAAGTGATGGGTGATAGACCGAGCAGGTTAAGCAACACATGTGTCTGATAGGTGAGCAATGGGTGTTCGACCGTACAGGTAGAATATTGGTAAAATGGAGGGTTTTGGTAGAAAATGGTAGGTTTTGGTAAGAAATGGTAACATTGGTAGAAATTGGTAGGTTTGATGAAAAATGGTAGGTATTGGTAGAAAATGGTAGTTTTTAGTAGAAAATAGTAGGATGTAGTAGAAAATGGTAGGTATTAATGGAAAATGGTAGGTATTGTTAAAAATTGGTAGTTACTGTCAGACGCGAACAATGGTCAAAGTATGTTACTCATTTTCAGAGGGTGATGAAAAGTAGAATGTTCACCTCGGGAGTAAACACTATTTTTCGCTCGAGTGAGGTACTTTGAATCCCTCAATTCACTCGGGATTCTACTTAAGAATCCCTCGCTCCTCTCTGGATTCAAAAAACACTCTCGCCGTAAAAATAGTCTTTTCTCCCTTGGTATACAATCTACTATTTTGTCTCTAAAATTTCGCATCGTACGTTCTTCTTTTACACATCTGAAATTCGTTAGCGCTATCCCTATCACACTATTGTGTGGAACTACCGTGTTGCTTCTTTACAATAAAAACATACAAGTGTTGTTTAAGACTTTTTAAAGATTTTTAAAAATTAGTTTTCTGGAAAAACGACATTTTTGATCTACTTTTAAAACTAAGTCTAATCCAGAGCGCTCCTTGTTAATTGTATTGTTAAATATTCGTTCGGTTTCATCACGGAGTGTTATAATAACGTCTCAAATCGTCGTGACCTACATCTTTACATGTTAGTAGATTGTTTACGGTTTTCATAAACGCTTTTCCTCTACAAACTCCACATCAAGTTTAGGTATGTATGTAGGTAGGTAGGTATTAAACAACCACTTCAATCGCTATTTCGCCCTTTATTAATAACTCACATAAAATGATTATTAAGGAAAACTTAATGGAGTATCTATATAACTAGTGTAGGTACCTATCTGTAAAAAAAGGAAGGCTTGTTTTTTTTTCGTTTTTGTAAAAATGTACCTACCTCTACCTTGATGATTGTGAGTACCTTGTAGGTACATAATAACCGACCTTTACATCGCGCATTCGGGTAAAAACAAATCAACCAGACACCCATTTATATAAGTACATATTTCAACTTAATGACAATTGCATACGTGTACTAGCTTATCAATTTGCAACCAATTGTGTTAAGTACTTATTTCTAGAGTCCGACCGAAACTGGTTTTCCGGCCGAAACCGAAACCGAATATTCGGCCGTGGCTTTAGTTTCGGCCGAAACAGAAACCGAAACTCACGTGGTCAAGTATAAAATTCCTTAAAATACTGAAATTTGGTGCATTTTACCCATCATTCTGCATTAATTAGGACATGAAATGCAAACACAGTATATTAAGTTTATTGTAATCATTTATTACTTAATATAAATTTAAAAAAATATTAATAATAATTACTTTTATTATTTTCTCAATTATGTTCTCATAGCAAAATGTTTTCTTGACATTTTGTCTGCCCTGCAACACAACTTCACAAAACTTCACAATCGCACCACCAGCGCAGCCCTTTAGCTTAATAAAAACTAACGCGCGTGAATTGGGTACTTCACTGATTATTCTCACTCTCAGGTCACAGTGATGGGTAGGAAAGTAGGTCGGATATTAGGGGAATCAACGAGAGCGCCTCGGCCAACTAGGTCGCAGTTAGGGTTGTCAAGAGTTACTATGGCAACAACCCTTTGTGGCCACGTTTTTTAGCCGACTGCGAGAGGGTTATTAATAATTGCTAATATAAAACGGGAGGAAGTTAAGACTACTAAGTTCAGACCTGTAGAGCCATCCAAATTACACATTTCCATGAATAAAATAGCAAATTATATGAGCTCTGTTTCACATGTTTATATTTAGCAGGGGTAAACATACATTTGAATATATTCAATTTCAAACCCAATATATCAACCAAAGTATCGCGTTTTAAATATTCATGATGAACCTACGTCCTGCTCTAGGGACGAGACTTACCGCTTGTCATCCATCATTTCAATGAATTATTGATACGAAAAAGAAACAACACGTATTTTCCATTCCCAAAGAGTTGATAGAAGTCCTCCATTGGGCTTAAAAAGAAGCCCTAAAACATTCGAAATGTCTAGCCCTAGGGAACTTATTTAGAAATCTACGAATATATTTATGTACCTAGGTGTCCTAGTCGAGTCCTATAGCGTCACAGTTCACCCACACTGAAGTAAATCGCTAGACGGTTTGAATTTTATTTATTCAAGGAAAAAAGAAAAATAATAAGCTAGATAGAGAAATGTATTCGGATAACAATCGTTTACCTACGTTTCGTTGTATTTTAGCAAAGAGTTTCTATTTTGAAATTCGACATTTTGTCTTTATTTTCCTCTACTTTTCCTCTACTTGCCAATTATAAATGCCGCAAAGTTGATAAATTCTTGGAATCTCTTCTTAATGAGTTGTCTAGGGACTCGAAAAAACAGGAAGAAACTTTTTCTCTTTCGTAACGATGTTTTAGTAAGTATTACGACTGTTTACGACCCTTTAAAATATTTTTAATTAATTATTATTGTTCTAAGTAAAAGTGCTTACTTATCTACTTATGGAAATTGTACTTATAATAGACGTAGGTCCGAGGCCGATCCGTAGTGGGCTGACGTGACGTCTTACTGCCTAACCTCTCAACCTTCCTAACCTCTCAAGGAGGCCCTTGCCCTACAGTGGGACCAATAAGAAGGCTTAATAAATAGATTAACGCTTTATTGTACACATAATTACAAAAAAATAATACAAAGAAAAAACTAAAGTGGTAAGGCCTTGTCACCTATGGGCGATCTCTTCCAAGCAAACAATGAATGGAAAAGACTTAGGAAAGGACTTAAGGTGATGGGTGTTTAGTTGAGAAAGATTGGATATAAAGTAAAAATATAATAATATCTATATTAATACTAGCTGACCCGGCAAACGTTGTTTTGCCTTATAAATTATAGATAGTAGCCGATTCTCAGACCTACTGAATACGCATATAAAATTTGGTAAAAATCGGTAAAGCCGTTTCGGAGGAGTACGGTAACTAACATTGTGACATGGAAATTTTATATATTAGAAGATTATAAAGAGGAAAGATTTGTATTTTTGTGTGTGTGTCTGTGTGTGTGTGTGTGTCTGTATGTCTGTATACCCTGAGTAACATAGGCTACTTTTGATTCCGATATTCCCACGGAATCGGGACTTACGCTGGTGAAACCGCGTGACGCAGCTAGTATATAATAAAAATCCTGTGATTTTCCTTGGTAAAGCTTTAGGAATTACATGGCTATTTACGTATTCATAACGTTACTCCCTCGTGAAAACGTTTGTTCAGTAAATATGTATTACTTATGGATTTTGTTAAATCAAAATATATGGAAACTTACCTCCTATTGTGAGATGGGTGTTTGCGTTTATAAGTAAGTAGGTTTATATTTAATTTAGATTTTCAATAATATGAGTATCAATTAACGTACGACTCGTACGATATATTCGGATCAGGCTTATTATATGAATGTCTTCTCATTGGAAGCGTTTCGAAGACACAGCACTAGATTACTGATTAGTGATTACACTAGATAATTATTAATGTGATTAATAGTGATTATCTTATCGAAATATATTTTGATTTGATTTTGAAACGTTAGTATGACTAAGAGAGGATTTTTGGATATTCCCAGGAGAACAAGACTAAGATGAGTAGGTAAGTGCCTACGCAGGACACGGCTAGTAGTCTAAGTGGAAACGTGGAAACGTTTGTCTCGTATATTGGCAATATAAGGAAATAAAACCATTTGTTTATTGTCGATAGACAAGGTTAAAAGTCAATTTGACCCAATCAATACAGTATTTGACCTTATTGATAAGATAACTTATGATCACGCAGTTGCTTTACTTAGAACCATTAGGTATTGGTCGATACAAAACAATAATATTACTTTAATATTATTAGCACAAAAGTTTGTCACGATTTTAGGATGCTTAGATACCTGTTATGACTCAATCCTGAGGAACTAGATACTGATACGATTGCAATGAAATTTGGAATGTAGGCAGCTAAAGTTCTATTGGTTCGGTGAATACTCCAACAGGACACCTAAACGCAGAAAAAACCGGAATCATAAGGCAGCCTTTACTAGAAAGAAAGGAATATTTATTCAAAACAAAACAGTGTACCTAGAATGAAGGCAAACACTTACTTGTTGCGAATAGGTCTTCAACTCAGCATCATGCTGCCGAGTTGCTCGTGCTGGTCTTCCGTTGAAGCCTTTATTACAGTTAACGATTCCAGATCTTCGGATAGCGAAGCGTAATGACATAATTTACCTATATCCACCACGTTTATGCCATTTAGTTTTGAGACTACCTTGTAAGATACGACACAGTGTGAAGCGTTAGATAAATAAAGAGTAAAACGTGGAAGAAGGCTTAATCTTAGAGCCCTCATTTCACACAAAATATATCCGACTTTCTTTTTAAAATAGTCAGTATTCTAACCTTGTTCGGCTCCTCCGGTTAGAGGTCAGTCGCAGACACGTTTACATATGCAAACAACGCATCAAAGTTAGCCAGTAAATCACAACTTGATGTAGCAAAATTCTCAGTTCACTTCGAATATTTGAATATTTATGAATGTCGGAAGATATTCCGGTCCAATAACCAAAGCGTGACTGTAAGTTATCGGGGTAGATATTCTAAAACTAAAACTTCTGAATATCTGTCTATTCTGTTCCCAACTCGACGTGGACATACGTTTGGACTGGGCACTGTTCTATGACTAAAATGTCTCAATACCGCCTCAGTATTCTCATATTTTTCTGGAAAACGGTTCAGCAATTGTTGGTAGATATTTTTATTTATTATTTATTTATTTCTCAGTTATATCATACATGTCACTTAGAGCTAAGTATACAGACGTATAAGCAATCCCTATCTGACATACGCCTGCATGATTTTGCAAGAAATTGTTGGTATTTTTTGCAAGAAATGACTAACACTTCCAAAGCTTTAGCGAAACTGCAAAATTTACAAAAAATATCGATGCAAAGCGAAGAATCTAACAATGCTGATATTGAGACGTTTTAGTTATAGAATACGTACCCTAAAAGAAATGTAGGTCCACGCAGGTATAGTTGGAAATAGACAGAGACACGATAATTATTTTCGTATGTACACCTGTCAGGTAGAAAATTAAATATATTTATATTTAATAATATTCTATTTAATTGGGTAACTTTACTTCTGTTTTTCTCATTTCTTTCTGAAACTTTATTATAGGTGTGTCCCGCGGCATTAGTCTTGATCTCGTGTGAATTGTGAAAATACAACACTCCTCTATCAGTGGTTTAGGCTGTGCGTTGATTCATCAGTCAGTCAATCAGTCAGGATAAAGCATTTTATAGATACAGATCTCAAAACTAAACATTTGTAATAAGTAGGTAGGTACATTTGTTATGTACCTACCTACTTATTGTTTAATAATAGGTAGGTAGGTAATTTGTACTACTTAGGTACCTACTTAATTACATATAACTTACCTAGTTCTTGCCGGTTGATTTACAGTAATATTAGAAAGTGACTGAGTCTCTTTAATGTGTTTGGCCATCAAAAGGTCATTTAATATTGGTTATCGATTTGGGGAAATGTGGCTAGTCAACGTTCGATGTGGCGACGGACACGGACGTCATAAAGTTCAAGGTTACTTTGGAAAAACAGTTAGAAACCTTAAGAGGAAAGTCTACCTACTATTTCTTCACACAAACGTAGTCGACACTTTCCTCCCAGGATAAAGACATTAGAGCAAAAATGTTTGTGCCATAAATCCTATATCAACCATCACTATACCCATACATTTTGCTTTTATTTTATTTTCTAATATACATATATATAAATAAAATTAAGAAAAAACATTGATTGCCCATTTTCTTTTTTTATTGTATTGATGACTGATATAGGGTTATATGGCATAAACATATTTTCTCTAATGTTTTTATCCAGGGAGGAAACAGTCGACTACGTTTGTAAAGTTTGTATGGAGAAAAGAGTAGGTAGACTTTTCTCTTAAGTACCTACAACACAAATGAGTTGTTTATTAGGAGCCTGAAAACCCATTCAAAGTTCAAAGATATAACAAAATGTCATTTTTTGGAAATGAGTTATTGGATTGTTTGTCGGGTTTTTTAGGGTTTCGTAGTCAACAAGAAACTCTTATATAGTTTTGCCATACTTTGTTGTATGAGGTAATAACTACTTAAACCAAAAGTATTGGTAACTTAACCTTATCGGATGTCTAATAAATCACAACCCAAGGTTGTTGCTTTGTAATGCACACCTGCTCTTAATCAATCCCCATAATTACAAGGTAACATAACCTTGATCGAAGATTTGATACTTCACAGTATTGTTCACATCAAGGCTTTATTCAATTTAATTCCAAAATTGCTTTATTTACATAGTCAGGTGCCAATTAACTTCTAAGGTCAGAATATTATCATCTCGCTTGTTAAGATACCTCAATCACTAATATTGCGAAGTCTTAAACTGTAAAATCTAAATAAGTATGAGCGGTTATTTCGTAGATTACAGCTGCATGTAAGCTGCAAATTTGGGATAGTTTCAAATCCTGATTGAGGTTTTAGCAGCTGAAAAACGATGTCTAGGACATATTACTGGCTATTTGGCGTATTCCAAAGTAGTATTTCATCATTAATCATTTCGTTGTTGAATTTGGTTATTTTTGGAAAAATCACAATTTTCACACCCAAGTACTTCGCTGTTAAGAAAAAAATACCTACAGCTGATTAAAGGAATGTAATACTAGGACTACAAGTTTTAATCTAATCAACGGAATCTCGTTCTGTATGACAACTAGTTGAATATAATTGGAAATATTCAAGTTAATGCTGTGGCTAGACTGCCTAGCTTGAATACCTACTCCAAGTGTCTGCGGCTTGTAATTACATGCGTCCTGCTAAAACGGCCCGCTTATCGAGCGGCGATTTCTCGAGCCATTGCATTGGTCGAGATTACCTGTTCGATAGCCTCAGGTTGTAAATTATGATTACCCACATTACGAACAAAGGTGATCAAAATCCTGTTTCATTGTAGTTACAGCACTTTCCATATTTATGTAGAAACTCTTCATTTTACGTAGAAAGTACTTATTGCATAAATTATTTATTATTATCCGAGTCTTAGGTAGAATTGATGTTCTTGTAGGTACGGATAGCAGTGTAATTGATTTTGTTTTTATTTTTTATACAAAAAACGATAGATGAACGTTTGACCATGTGGAAGACATAAACAGCAGTGTTAATGATTTTAGTACTTATTTTTTTATAAATAAAGGATATAAGTTTGACCACTATAGATGACAGTGCACGCTCATCTAGAAGATGGGAAAACGACAGTGAAACCAGATCCGACAAGTCTTTCCTAGTGGCTGCACCGGTCTACGTATCGGAACACTGAAAATTGTACTTAGGGCTACGACCAGGGCGGGTGGTGGTATTGTACAAGCCGCGACCGAAGCCTCCCACTAAGAAACCCATTTTGGTCCCCTTTTACGAAGAGCATTGGACATTACCTACTCCAAAAAGTCAATATACCTACCTACCTATTATATTGTACGCATGCCGAGCTTCTCATATCTTAGTCGATGTCACAATTCATATAGTACCACCTCAATCAAAGTAATGCAATATCATGACAAGGGATTGATGACCACAACCGTCACAAACCTGTTTTACGACTAACTGAATAGATAGATACCACGTTTGTGATCCACCGGTTTAGCCATCAAGTCGCCACGTGACCCACTGCACTCGATATGTCTAACACCTGAATGGACACCGTTTTTATTATTACAGTCATATTTAACATCATTTTGCAATCATAAACGAATAAACTTCGAAGATATACGATTTTAAATCTGTTGGCAAATTGGAATTTAGAATTGAACATGCAAAACGAAGAGGTTCATAAAAGATGCAAGTTAATTGGCATACAGTGACCGTAGTCCGGGAGAAACAACTTTTTAATCCGGCTCTCCAAATGGGCGAGTTTGTACGCAAATGGAAAGCAAATTGGAAAAGCGGAGCCTGCGGAGCGGACCCTAATGCGCCCGTAGGTACTAAGGGGTCTACTCGCTTTATTCGAACAATCGAATATCGATCGATAATTTTAGACGAACGATATTTTCTTGTATGACCCACGATCTCGAATTCGAATTCGTAGACAATCCAAAGACTAGCTTCGAATGGATAGACGTCAAACAATTATCGTTCGGTCTCAATTCCGAAACGAAATAGAATCGTAGTAGAACATACACGAACAAACAAACTGTAAAACCAATGATGTTCTTATAGATACGGTATATTCTAACATTTCGTAGTCGAAAAATGAGCTAGAAACTCGCAGTGTGACAGTGTTCACGTGACAACGACTGAGGCTGGTGCGTCAGCTGACGCAGTTTTTTCGTCTCTTTTGCCGTGGCTAGGTACCGTATAGTGTAAAACGTTCATATTTCCCATCATTTCGTCAAACGTCTATAAACGTTGTTCGTTGAAATAAAGTAATTCCTCTGAGCTTTTGGCTGTGGTTCTGTATACCGGTGACACAGTATAAATTAATAGAGAGCTTCCACATGTTACCGATAGATGTGCTGTTATTGGCCTTAAAACCGGTGCATCGGCAATCAGCATATGTGGGGCAAGACAAAATACATCACAACATCTGTTGTGGAGCTCAGTAAAGCTATCTAACTTTTGAATCTGTAACTTATTATTTATTGATCACTGTCTAGAAACTTACTGGGGGAAATCATGCATGACGGATGAGACAATAATAATATAAAGAATTTCTTCTATAGACTTAAGGGGACAGTCTACCTACTCTTTTCTCCATACAAACTTTACAAACGTGGCTGATATAGGACTTATGGCATAAACATATTTGTTCTAATGTCTTTATCCAGGGAGGAAACAGTCGACTACGTTTGTATGGAGAAACAGTAGGTAGACAGTCCTCTTTTAAGTATCTTAAAATAACATAAAGTTTATCGAGAAGTTTTCTAAAAGTAACAAGGTTTAGGAGACATTAAAATTTGCGATTTCTCCAACTTTATTTATGAGAGGCTGAAAGCTGTGCTATTCAATGTTGTTAGAAAGGAAACTGTGATAATAATAATAGGTATGTAATGCTTTTTGTGGTAAAGAGTTATGATTTTATGTGAATTCTTCGACTAAATATATTAACTTACCCCCTTACTTATAAACATCTGTATAAACTATGTTTCGTTTGTCTTTTACTGTAACATGAAGTTTCAAAATTGACGGAAAGTGACAAACGTTACATAAACTTAGTACCTAATCGTTTATATTATAATAATCTTAAGTAAGGAGATAAGTATATATAATATAACTGCATCCCGCGGTTTCACCTGCGTTAGAAATACCGTGGAAATATCGGGAATGTAGCTTTCTTTTGGTGAAAGAACTTTTGAAATCGGTCCAATAGTTTTTGAGTTTATTCATTACAAACATACAGACACACACAGGCACACACACAAAATTACAAATATTTCCTCTTTATAATATAAACGTACTCCACGTGTACGTTAGCAGTTCATTGATCGATCACACGGAACCAATATTTATTTATATTGGACTAACAACTAGATGCTACATTTCAAAAGTAGTCTAAGTAACTATACCCAAATATCGCACTCATCATATATACCACTAACGGTGTAAGTCTTACCAGACTAGTTAGACAAAATTGATTAAGAGGACAGTCTCCATTCTCTTTCTCCATACAATCGTAGTTTACATTTTTCTCCCTGGATAAAGACATTAGAGCAAATATGTTTATGCCATAAAACATATATCTGTCATGCATGACTATGCATCTACCTTTTGATTTTTTTTATTTATTAATATTATTCTAATTAGAAAATAAAAAAATAAAAAGGTAGATGCATAGTCATGAGACATATAGGTTTTATGGCATAAACATATTTGCTCTAATGTCTTTATCCAGGGAGGAAAATGTAAACCACGTTTGTATGGAGAAAGAGAATGGAGACTGTCCTCTTAAGTTCGTAACCAAAGTAGTCCACAAAGTTTGAACAGGTAGATAAGTGCTCATGTCAAACACTCATTTACCAGTGACTTACATAGTACTTTTTATTTCTTTTAATATCTGGCTTAATGTGTTTCATAATGGAATAGATAAGACTTTCATTTTGTTTCGCAAATAGAAGGTCATTAATGTTCTTGTACGTAGATTAATGTAATGGAAGTTAGATGTATTAATAGGTATAAATAAAGGTAGGTAGATAAATATCGAAAGAGGTTTGGAAATAGTAATAAAAAAACATTTTTTATATATTTCAAGTAACTTATAAGTATATTATTTAGAACATACACGCTCTTTGAAGTGGCAGTGGGCAGGACATATAGCACGGAGAGCAGATGGTCGTTGGGGCCGAAAAGTTCTCGAATGGAGACCGCGGATCGGAATGCGCAGCGTTGGACGTCCACCAACGAGATGGACGGACGACTTAGTTAAGGCCGCGGGTTCACGATGGATGCAGGCCACTTATGACCGAAGCATCTGGAAATCTATGAGGGAGGCTTATGTCCAGCAGTGGACTTCTTACAGCTGAAATGATGATGATGATATATTTAGAAATCGAATATAAAAGGTTCCACCAAATCCTATTAGATTCAAGATCTTCTAACTAACTCCTATAGCTATTTCTTATAGGTGGAACCTGGTTTTCACTAATAGATAACTTCATTGGAAATTTACTTAGAAGATCGTGCTATCTTTAATAACAAACCAAATTCATATATTTAATCCCAATCTGGAGTAACTGGTTCTACCCAATTATCTCTAAGTAGATAAGATAGGAAAAACCGCGGGCGGCATCTAGTGATCTATTAAATAAATATACCTAATAGAAACTATAAACTTATTCAAATTCTAAGTAAATAAATTCTATCCAGTCCACAGAACTTACAACTGTTATAAATTAATTTCCGTACCATGAAGCAAGAACAAGGGTCGTCTGATTATAAAGGATCGGACGTTCTACCTAAAGTGGTTGTATCCACAAGTGTTTAGCACTTGACCTAAATCAACTAGCCTTTGATATTCAATCGAGGAAATTTAATTAGGTAGAAGGCCGAAATATAAATCTCTATAAATAAGATCTTATCCACTATTATATTTATGTAAATGTTCCGTTAAAAATTCACGAGCCTCTAATTTTGGAAGTGTCAAGCTCAGTTGAGTTATATTATAGTTGACCGAGCAGGCGAGGCGAGCGATGTATCTCTGTTTCGAGTGCTAGATCGATGTAAAGTTTGTGCTTGCGAGGTCTACTGTTTGCAGAACTACCCACCTACTATATATAGACTAGGGCATGAATCCCGGGATCCCGGGATATCGTAATCCCGGGATCTCGGACGCAAAAGTTCGATATTATAATCCCGGGATTGAGTGATCCGATATCGAGATTCGAGCAATTTACTATTTGGGTATAAATTAAGGTTTTTAGATATATTTTTCCTCATGGAATGATTGAATAGAACTATTAAAATTAAACCCAAATTAGTCTACCCCTGAGGAAGAGATCTGTAAAGATTTAGAACCGTAGGGAATTGGTAAAATGTTTAAAACAATAAAAGTAACGTGATTAATTGCAATTTTTTAAACAAGTATTTTTTATACAAGCTCGCATGCAATTTTTTTCTGCTAACATCATTTTAGTGGTGCGCCTAGAATTTGGCGCGAAAGTTTAGACACTTTCGGGTTTAGGCTATTTGTCCGCCATATTTCCAAAATGATGGGGTGGACGGCCCTCGGGGTAACTTATTTACGTAATGAAACCACTAAAGTGTAAAATATATTAAATATTTTAGATTTAACACATTTTTATTGTATTAAATTCGCCTTTATAACGATATCTAAAATCTCAGTATCAATCCCGGGATCCCGGGATTGAGCTCTTAATATCGATATCACCCCGGGATTGAAAACCTTCCGATATTGCATGCCCTAATATAGACCACAAAGGGAACAGTGGCCACAACCGGGTCTTCTGCCCTACTTCGTTTTGAAAAAATACTTTCGAAAAATCTGCATCCGACAGGATTTTAACCGACAACCCTGGTAAATCCGTTCATAGTGCGTCTACCGCTTGCCTCACAGGCGTACCCATCGCATCGGGATGAAATTAAGGGTTGCGTCTCTTCGGTTCTAGACTGAGGCACATAGCGACGTCTATCAGTTCATAATATGTCGTTGCAAAGAAGCCGGTTTGCATTTTTCTATTTACTTAGAAATATATAAATAAATAAATAAATTCTGCGAACAACACACAGCGCCATCTAGCCCCGTGGTAAGCGACTAAGCTTGTGTTACGGTGACTAGACAACGGATATAATACTTATATTTATTTTTCTTTTGTAAATACATACATATTATACATAAAAGGACACCCAGACCAGACACAAATATTTATTTTTTAAGCATAAATACTTGCACCCGGCGGGAATCGAACCCGCAACCTCCTGCATTGCAGTCGCGCTCTCGCACGACGCGCCACAGAGGTCGTTAACGTTAAGATGTAGCTTGCAATAGTTTAGATTTTTTGTTATAGTGCCTTCTACTACCTAAAGGTATACCTAAACAGCTTCATAAACTATGTATCGTTTGTCTTTTACTGTGACATGAAGTTACAAAGTTAACAGACAGACAAGTTAAGTGAAAAACGTTACATAAACTTAGTCATCGTTTATAAATAAGTAAGAGGGTTAGTATTTAAATAAGTAGGTACCTAGTACCTACTACAAGAGTCAATAGCTAATATTTATTCAGACTATTGTGAGACTCCCGGATTTAGAGTCGTATAAAATTCAGGGTATTTGCGTTTCTTAACAAAATCAACAGAAATTAAATTAGCCATTGCTTTCGACATTCGATTCCGCGAAATGGAAATGTGACTTTGCTCTCGAGCTTTTCTTAGTAGGTATACTAAAAGGTTTTGTAGCGTTCTTCAGTATTTTCTCTTCAGTTAAAAAGAATTTGTTGTGAAAATATTTCGGTATTAGACCGATATCACGATTTTGGGCTTTGGCGGAGTAGAAAATTACTTTTTAGACTATTTGTTACATAATTTCAACAATGTTGTCGTGCAGATTATGTGCGTATACCTACATGTGTGGTTACACTTAAGAAATTTCGAATTGAAAATGCCACTTCAGAAGTACATATGAAGTACATTTACATAACACCATACGTACGAAATACGGCAGAGTGCGCTATTAAGTTTAACAATATAAGGTTGCAAGAATGATCCCACGCCACAGCGCCTCCCATCGCGGTAATGTCACAGATTCAATTAGCATACAATGATCCAGAGGTAACTCTAACGCCTTCGGAATATTATTATAGGAGACTAAAGGAGTAAATCGTCTATTTCCTATTACCAACCTTTATTTACACCTACTTCTATATCTATACTATCTATACAAATATTATAAAGAGGAAAGATTTGTATTTTTGTGAGTGTGTGTGTGTGCGTCTGTATGGTTGTTATGAATAAACTCAAAAACTACTGCACCGATTTCAAAAATTCTTTCACCATTAGAAAGCTACATTCACCCTGAGTAACATATGCTACTTTTTGATCCAGATATTCCCACGGGATCGGGAGGATGCAGCTAGTTATTAGATAATTTGTTACCTTCATTAGTATCTTATGGTTTCTTGTCATCGACGAGCAATCCATCTCTCCAATATTAAGGAAGAAGACATCTCCAATATTACGGGAGATTTATAGGCGATCACCTGTTTTTATAGTTTTATTTTTAACGTTTTTAACGATAATAACAGCCCTCTTCCTGTTTACAGTGCGGATTTCACTTCCCCTTTTAATCTTTATGGGGCTATTAACTTCCCATTATATTTTGTTTTGGTTGTCTTTTCTTTTGCTTTTTTGGAGTCACTTATCCCACTACCTTACCTTCTTTATATTTGGATTTCTACTTCTTTTATAACAAATACGATTAACTTATAAATAATAATCAAGGGCAGTACGTAGCACATAGTTTATTCTACAAGACGAATCTTAAAATAGCTCTAAACATTGTTATAGAATAGATACCTATAGAACGGTTCACATTACTTTAACAACTATTACTACAACAACATTTTTTACAATTTTGAGAAGCCCTACCTACTAACTATCCCTAACTAAAATGATTCGTATTTTTAATAAAGACACATTAAAACCCATCGTAGTTGGACGAGTTTTGTTCTACGAATAAAACACTAAACCCAGCGAAGTCATAAACACAAGTTGCAAACACTAATGCCGTAAGTGTATCAAGGCCAGTTCATCCAATAAAACAGTGCAAGGCTGTTCTATTATATTATAAACACTTTTCATTAAAAATAATATTTAACCTCATTTAGTGTAAACAAACAAAAACTCATGAGCGTAAATTACAAATTACATAATTGTAAACCATTTTGTAAACAAACAGGACATTAAGCGTGGTGAACACGTGCGGTAAATTACAGATTTATTAGTAAATAGTTTGTCGGTTGATGAGCAGCGGTTTTTCTCCGCATTCTATACGGTCTCAAAACACCTGCTTGGAAAATGAAATGGCATTTTTTAACGACCATAATCACCGTCTGTATATTGCAAGAAACTGTTACAAATAATGACAGTGTTTTCTTCAAATTGTTGTTTTATATTGATGTGAAATTATTCTTCGAATTGATGAAAAATTTACAAAATGATTGATTGATTACCTACCTAATTTCATCATAACATATTCTTTGTATCTCACAAATAGTTCGGTCTTTTAATTGATGATGCACCGATGATATACATATAGAGTGAGTATTACTGAAGTTTTTTCAAAGATGCCTTCGGACATCAATTTATATAACACCTACTCCAGTAGAACAAATATGTCTGCAACTGTGTGCTAAATGATTACTTTTTAACTACCTACTTACTTATTTCATAAATACCTGTCCATGTTAATTAGGTACCTAATTAATTACCTATCCATAATTGAAGTCCATAGAGAAAAAACGGCCGTTTTCAAATAACAAACGGTCATGCAGACCGTTTGTCCAAACCTGTACCATGGAGTGGAGGTAACACTCCACGAATTCGCACACAAATGTCTGTTTATTTAACTGTTTCTAACCACGATCTCATATTTACTCGTCACGTTAATTTCGTGATTTCAACAAACATTTAACGTCTCGGACAACATGCACGTTTACCCATTGTCATAGCCATTGACAGGTATATTTACATTTCAACGTCTTTACGAAATAAAACTAAGAAAGATTCTGTTTCTGTTCGTAATGCAAATACGAAAGATATTAAAATCAGATGCTCTTGAAGGCACTTCAAAATATTCCATTAAAACCCTATAATAACTAAAAAAATAGGTTTCCTGTTATTAGAACTTAATTTATAATAATTAAAATTAAATAATCACAAATGGAACTAGGGTACGACTAGCAAATAATCCCGTAGGTATACATAGATATCGAATATCATAAGACGACTAGGTAAGTACTTTTCTAGCGTTGCCGTTGGTATCGATTACCTACTTTACTCTAATACTGGTTCAACTATCCGATTACCGTAAACAATACGAATACTTCAGCTAGATTTACATATTTGTTTGATAGAGCATAAATAGAGCCAGGTACGTAGATATCTTTATTTTCTTCTCGCTACGCCCCGCAAATCACCAGCTTATCAATCCAACACCGTAGGAATACCGGTAAATATGATTGTGAATTGGCTTCATGAAAAAATGTTCTACATTATATTCATAGGAAATGAATGATGAATTCGAAATGTAATTTAGTTTTTATACGACACAAAAAGTCTGAAATTTAGACAGAGTGCGCGCGGCCGTTTCCTTGGTAAATTAAAATTTGTCTTTGAATTTTATTGATATCCCGTCCGTTAAAGAAAAGTGTTTCATATACCTACCTACCAATCTTAATTCGGTCAAGGTTACCTAGTATTCGTATCATGAATAACAATTAATTTAGTAGCGTACGAACTAGTAATTTTAATAAACATTTCCTTTAGTTACCAAGAGATATCAAACATAGATAAGTAAGTCATGAATTGGGCCGCCCGCGCCGGCGCCGTCTTAGAGGTCGAGGGCTTGACTACCGCTCTGGATCGTATTTGGTGCAAAGGATAGCTATTGCCATAAAAGGGGGTAATGCTGCTACCATCCTTGGTTCTTTTGCGCTAGGTACGATCAGGGGTGGTTTATTTGATTGATACATAGTCAATCAAATAAACCACCCCTGATCGTACCCGGCGGGCTTGACTACCGCTCTAGATCGTATTTGGTGCAAAGGATAGCTATTGCCATACAAAGGGGCAATGCTGCCAGCATCCTTGGTTCTTTTGCGCCGGGTACGATCAGGGGTAGTTTATTTGATTGATACATAGTCAATCCAATAAACCACCCCGTGTTTGTTTTGTTGTTTATGTGACACCTTATGAATAAATTGTTAACTGAAGTAAGTCATGTCAATGTTTATTGCGATCAAACTACCTATATAAACATTTTCCATTAGGTAAGCTACCATATACGTAGTGGATACATGTGGAACAGGACGTTGAAGGCGGAGACGTACCTTTCATTACCAGCGCGAGAGCGGAAAAAGCGGAAATTGGCATCCGCCACTATCCGCCTATTCGCACACTACTTTTGCGTCGATAGAAACATCCTATATAGATTCAACTGACACAACAAAGAAGCTTTTCGAAGTTTTGTAAATTTGTTCTCACCTTTAGGAGCATTCTTCTTGTGGTATAGTGGTATGGCTCACCTGGTGTTAGAATTTTCAGGTCGCACTAAGGCCTCTTACTTGACCTAACGACTGCTATCTGTGATAAAAACCGGGACCAACTGCTTAACGTGCCATCCGAAGCACAGAGTATGAGGTAGATAGATATGCGTTGCCTAGAAGAAGGCCGCCCATTTGTGCATAGTTTTAAGCTTTCTGTGTGTTTGTCTTACTTATGTGTATGTGTGTGTGTATGTTAAAATTATATTCATTTGCATAACAAACAATATACCTAGTATTGTTTGTTATGCAAATGAATATTATAATAATATCTATTGGGGCCTAAACCAGACCAGGTCCAAAAAGCATACTTAGTTTTAAAAATTTCGCTAGCAATATTACTTTTTGTAGATTCACAATAACTGTGCACCTGGCCCGCACGGCTCTGATATGTAGTTTCGAATATCGGCATAGCACGCGCAACTATGACATTTGCACGGTTATTCTGAACCGTTTAAAAAGCAATATTGCTAAAAGAATTGCTAAAACTATTCATTTTAGAACTACGGGAAACTTTATAGCTACAATGAACTTAATTACAAAAGACTTCAGAGCTTTGAACATCGTGGTAGAGAGGTTAGCTTTCCGATCTTTTATCGGATACATTTCAGAGAATGTGAAACAGAACAACAGAATCTAATTTTACCATCCCCTTTCATCGAATCGGACAACCAGACAAACGCTATCAACAACTAGTCTACACTAATATTATAAAGAGGAAAGATTTATTATTATTATCTTTCCTCTTCATAATATATTTTTGTGTGTATGTGTGTCTGTATGTTTGTAACGAATAAACTCAAAAACTACTGTGCCGATTTCAAAAAAATCTTTCACCATTAGAAAGCTACATTCACGCTGAGTAACATAGGCTACTTGATCCCGATATTCCCACGGGATTTACGCGGGTGAAACCGCGGGACGCAGCTAGTTATAGATAACTGGATAGAAATGAAAACAAAAGACGATCGAAGTAGAGCCAAAAGACAATATAAATGAAAACAAGAGACGATCGAAACAAAAGACGATCGACGTTTAGAACACTTTTCTCTGACAATCAACTCGTCATAGTAATTGTCTAAAGAAATAACCCAGAAATAGTATCATGAAATGAACCGGTACAAGACAAGCCCTAGGTTCTATAAAACGGTGCAATTCACAACATTTATCAAACGTTTATCTGCCTTCTACCTATTTCGTAATTAACTTTAATGAAAACACGAATTACGGATGTAATCTTCCCCTTTGTTTAGATTAATACTAAACCTCACTTATTTCTTGTTACAGGAAAGAGATATTAAGAAGACTGAACGGTTAATTGGGAAAACAGCGTATCTACTACACTAATTTATTATTTCGTAAGTATTTTACATATTATATAGCTACCATACATGACAATACTAAGTGCAGCTGATATAATGAAATACCAAGTTTCAACATTATAGCTCTTATAGTTTCGGAAAAAGTGGCGGACGGACGGACAGACAGACAGACGGACAGAAGACATGATGAATCTATAAGGGTTTTTGCCATTTGGCTACGGAACCCTAAAATTAGGTTTTCTAATCGTACAATGATAATAAGTGTATGTATGTTCGTAGTGTGTGTTGGTAGGTTAATCAAAATATCAGCAGCAAAGCAATAGTTTTAAAGCGTAACAATTTAATTGGTACCGGAAGAGGGGGTCGCGAACGGAACCAGGGCGATATTTATAAGTAATCTGAAGCGAGCTGCATACGGATGAATATTGCATGCAACGAATACTGGGTTGGCTAGCGGAACGTCTCTAACTGGACTCTCGTTGTATCTATCTAAAGAATCGACAAGTAAAACAACCAAGTCAACCAACCTGCTGATGCCTATCATAAATGCGACAGGTTTCACACCTACATATATATAGGTACCTATATGTAGGTTAAGTCTAGTCACAAATACTACTGAAACGATTGCGATGATAGAGTATATGGTAAATAGCTAATACCCTAAATTAATACGTACCGCGACGATCCCATGGGATCAGGGTCTACTTTGATAAAACCACGATGCGTAGGTACGTTTGAATGCAAAAATTCTTATCCTATCCTTCTAATATTATAAATGTGAAAGTTTGTATGGATGTTTGGATGTTTGTTACTCTTTCACGCAAAAACTACTGAACCGATTGCTATGAAACTTGGAATATAGAGAGCTGGACACCTAGATTAACACATAGGCTACTTTTTATCCCGTAATTATAATTAATAATACATTCAATTCTGTGATGTACCTAATATTATAAATATTCATTCATGACATTTTCTAAGGCTCGTATCCTCCTAGCTCCTAGTTTACTCGTATTTTATTGTCATTTTTTTATTGTGAATATATTTAACAAAATGTAACTTAATTAAATCAATCTTTGCTTAGGTGAGTTTAGCTAGCTTAGTTTTGTTTAGCTAAGCTAGCTAAGCTAAGCTAAGCTAGCTAAATTAAGCTAAGCTAAGCTAAGCTAAGCTAAGCTAAGCTAAGCTAGCTAATTCGAAAATTTGTGGCCATATAACTTTTTCATGACGCCCTAAAAATCAACTTATTAAATAATAATTCAAAAAAACTTAACTAAACAAAACAAAGAAAAAAAATCACCAAAACTAAAATAACCCATCCCCAAAAATATCATCATAATAATAAGTGATTTCTCCATGTTTCTGAATTACAAAAACACCGAAACAGCTACTTAAGTCACGTACCACCCACGATCGAACTTGAGTACACGAAACTGCATCTTGAGAGACATCTTGAATGCTGAGATTGATTTATTAATACGGTATGACTCAAGTGATACGTCACTCTTTAATCACATCTTAAGACAGGTTTATAAATCAGCGCAACAACTCAATAGCAAACTCAAGATTGATATCGAACTTGAGTTCGGTCTATTAATACGGGCCTAAGACCCGCAATCATGAAACTACATAATATGAGTATGTTTTATTTACTTCGACACTCATGCAAATTCTAAAGCTTCTCTCTGAATGCGGCATTTAGTCTTAAACACACATATAAAAACCACATCAAAGACCACACAAGAATACCTTGAATTTAGCCAAAAATGTACTCGCATTTAGGTATGAATTAACCTTGTTTACTTTAGTAACTACACGTGCGTGACTACCTACCTTAACCAACTAAAAAGAAAGTCGATATAAGCAATACAAAGGTAAAAGAGGATTGATGGTCACCATCCATATAAATTGCCTAATTGACTCACTTACCCGTTTAATAAACGTGTTATCTTATAGATTATTAACTACTAATGAATATTAGTTATAGGTAAAGTGGAGAAAGCTCGAACAATATCACATTACAGCCTACTTTAACTTCGCTCGAGAAACTTTATATTTTTCAACGAGAAAAGTTGGAAACTCCCATGATAAGAGATCATGTAGATTGAATTTGAAATGAAGTGCGGTGACCTCATTTAATTTATCGAATCAAAGTGAGTTTATTGAACTTTAAAGGTGCCCGCGTACGTCCTTTAATGAAAGTGAACATGTTGTCAGCCTCTTAATAACACAGACAAATAAGATCTAACTAAAGAAAGCTTAGTGAACAATAGAAGATATTGAGCGTACTTATAAGATAACTTTCTTCGAATTAGGTCTACTTATTAAACAATAAGTGGGAAAGAACATCACCTGATTAACAGCGTAATACAGAAGCGATACAATAATTGAGCAGCGTCTGAATTTGGGAATTTTTGAGTTTGAGATCTGGTTAATTGTTTAAATAGAACTCAAATTTTGAGGAGCGTTTCTGTGTTCGGCCGTAGGTTGTGGTTTAAAGTAAAAGGTACAAAGCAATTTTTGAACAGTAAATTAATAAGTACCTAGTATAAGAGCACTTGTATTTAAAGGCGCGGTTTAGTCAAACGAGAAAGTAAGGGCCAACATTCATTTGGTGCTTTCTCTTGACTCTTAACCCTACGTGTACAAACTGTTTCCAATCGGATATTCTCTTTGAAGTGTAGAGTTTCCAGTTATAGTAGAATTGCTTCTAACTTCTCAAACACCCGTACTTAACTTGACTACCCATGACTTGATGTTTTGTTTTCTACGTCAATTGTTTTCAAAAATATTCATCTAGCTTGAAATAATAAATCTTCTTACTTATATTGCTTATATCTTATCTTCTTCTTCTAATATATAAAATTTCCATGTCACAATGTTAGTTACCGTACTCCTCCGAAACCGCGCGACCGATTTTTACCAAATTTTATATGCATATTCAGTAGGTTTGAGAATCGGCTACTATCTATAATTTATAAGGCAAAACAACGTTTGCCGGGTCAGCTAGTGTAATGTATAAATGAGGAACGCATGGTCGTGCTTCCCGGCATACAATAAGGCTACCCTATCGCTTCCCGTTGTTGTCGTAAAAGGCTACTTAGGGCAGTTCGGCCGGGGAGACCAGCGAAAATGGAGTTCTCTCCGCGCTGTGGCGGGTAAACTGTTTCTTCCCAAGGAGGTTGGTGTTAGACTGCTTGACTCCAAAGCTCATTAGGACCAATTAACGGTCGTAGAAAACATTGCCAAAAAGCAACCGGAATGCAACCGGGAACATCGCTCGGATGGGGATGCGGAGGATAAATTAGAAACCCAAGTCTGGATTAGCAATCAATAGCTAGGTTAGTAGGACATAAAGTGTTAATTACTTAAATACAAAGCTAAGTAAGCGACACAGTAACCTTTGTTGTGCTAAGTATAAAGTGCTGAATAAAAACAAAAGTTGCAATACTAGTTTTTCAAGATCAGGCCTTCGACCTGACGATGCGAGTCCCACTTGCGTTTTATTTGGCCTTAAGACTAAATAATTTTTAAACTTTCATTGCCCTAGAATAGCTGTGGCTTATGAATATTTGTGTGCGATAAGCACTTACTTACTTGTAAATAAGGTAGTAAAATAAAACAATTACGATATACTTAATACTGAATATATTACGCGTATTTCAGACCGGATCTTAAATTTTGCAACGGCGATTAGAATCTACATATTTTATACTATATTCACAGAAATTTAAAATAGTCATCTCCTTTATTTATTTCTGCTTGCTTACACATTTCAAATTCTAAAATCTCTGATGCCCCACAGTCAAGAATGCCCTAAGGTCATTACACCTATAACGAGAGGATTAAAAATTCAGGCAAGGTGTTCTTCATACTACCCATTAACAGGTCTGCAATTTTTGATGTGCATATCGAATATGCGATTTTATACTTTAGGATTTCGAAATAAGATTGACTTGGGTTTACAGTACCAGTTGAACTACAACTTTGCATCGTTACCCAGACTCCGTGCAAAAAGTCGTCGATTCTGTAGTCAGTCTGTATTACAAATAATTATAAAAAGGCACAGAGACGGCGACATCTTGTCTCGACATCGCCCCCTCCCACTTTACCTCTACCTGTCTCTACCGTTACACAACTTTGAATATCAAAGCTTCATAAAATATGTTTGCGAAGCCTTTACACACTAGGAAAAAGCGCCAAAAAGAAAAGTCGCGAATACGATTTCATAGATATTGAAGACGTTATTTTTTCCAGTTGTGTGCTATTTATCTAAACGTGAGCCCAATTTGGTTTGGCTCAAATTAACCTCAATGATGATTACCTGAGCCATAAACTTTTTCGTTACAAAAATGCGAATAGGTACAACAAACCAATTAGTTTATACGAAATAAAAGTATTTATAAAATTCTAAGCACGATATATTATTTTAATCGATGATTCGATGTAGATTTTAATACACAAAAGTGTATTAGGACATCTAGCTAGAATCATTCCCTATATTGGTACGAAAACGATATTATCTTTACGAACATATGGCGCAGTGCAGACTGCAGACGCTCGCCGAAAATAGCTTAAGATTAATGCTTAGATATAAACAAAATTACGAGTATCTTAGCTGCATCAATTACTTTGTTATTGCGAACCGAATCAATAACGCTGGAACTTTTTGCAACTGACTTTCTATAGGTCAAACTCGTTAAATTAAATAACATATTTCTTTTCTTTTTTCCAGATGTATAAAGTTTCCGTGATGCTACTATCAGACGAGAGTGTGAGATAGCCGTGAGGCGTCGCAAGATGGGTGCGAACATGGGGAAAAACTCGAGCCTGCTCGACGCGTTGCCGTCAGCTCAGGGCACGCTCCATGTCGTCATGCTGGGCCTCGACTCCGCCGGTAAAACCACGGCGCTTTACCGGCTGAAGTTCGATCAGTACCTCAACACCGTCCCCACTATAGGATTTAACTGCGAGAAAGTTAAAGGCACCATTGGCAAATCCAAGGGTGTTAACTTTTTAGTGTGGGACGTAGGAGGACAAGAGAAATTACGACCTCTATGGAAGTCGTACACCAGATGTACAGATGGAATCATTTTCGTGCTGGATTCCGTCGACGTAGAAAGGATGGAAGAAGCCAAAATGGAATTAATTAGAACGGCCAAATCGCCGGACAACACTGGAGTTCCGATCTTAGTTCTTGCGAATAAGCAAGATTTACCGGCTGCGAAGGAGCCTAGAGAACTAGAGAAGTTATTAGGTCTTCACGAGCTGGTGTCATCGCCGCATGGATCACGCGATGCGCACGCGTGGCACGTGCAGCCTGCCTGCGCTATCACCGGAGAAGGCCTCCACGAGGGTCTCGACGCGTTATATGAGATGATACTCAAAAGGAGAAAACTCGCTAAACTACAGAAAAAACGAGTCAGATAAACGATTTTAAAACCATAGGGTTACAAATCGACTGTACCGATTTTATAGTATTTTAAAATACGCATAGTATCGACAGGATGATTATGTAACGTCCGCTAAAACACCAAATATTGTTTTATAAAAAAATAGATGTGTAACGTCTTATGAATTATTCCATCATAGTGTTGCTCAATTATATTGAACATTTTGAAGGGAACGAATAGGTTATTTTAAAATTATTATTAACTACTAGTCATTTTCTTTTGAAAATAGCTAGGTGGAAGATAAAACGACAACAGAAAATAATTAGGATAATGCAGTTGATACAATATGGGGTTAAGCAACTTGTGTAAAGTGCTTACAGATACTTACCAATCGATTGCATCAAACCAAGTTAAATATGCAAATCCCACGGTATATACACATTTTAATTAAGATTGTTTTCTTAAATTGTGGTATATAATTCATTGCATTCCGTGGGACCAGTTGTAGTGTTCCAAATGTCGTTTAATATAACGGGACAAGATGATCTAAATGTCGAAAGTGCAGGGATTTAATGTTGGCTTGAAATAACTTGTTTTTAGTTGAAGTGTTGTACTTCAAATTGTCTTAGCAATGTTTAACGTAAGTATACGTCGTATCAATCAACCACCTGTTTCCTCACATAAATGTTGTGTCTTTGAATATGGATGTGAAACTACATCAATATTTATTTATCTTTATCAGTCCCTAACTAGCTACTTAAATGTTACCTTTTTAAATTCTGAAATTGTCTTCGACCTAAAATTACCTTCCATATTTCACACTATCGTTGTTAATTTAAAAGTGATGTTTTATTGTATCTGCCTAAAGAAAGAAGAGGCTTTGATTTTTGTAGACTGCTTTGTGTAAATAGAAAAATAACATTGTATATAGTAATAAGGTAGGAAGTAACGAACGAGTACATTTATTGTAAGTTTATCAGAAATGATTTTATACGAGTACGATCCACTATACACCTTTGGCTACCCAACGCATTCGCAGATGAAAATAGTTTCAATAAGTTTGTGTCAACAGAAGCATACTACAAAGCTGTTTAACTATAGCTATGTATGTATGTTTAAGTAGTACTTACATATATTTTAACAGCATATTGTGAGACAGATACCTGATTCTGATAATAGTATTGATATCATAGAATACTTGTAAACTTCACAAACATCAGTGCACAAACAGAAACATGTATTTATTTTTACGATATTTAATGGATTAATTAATTACTTATTTATATTCATAGTTTTTAAGCCTACATAGACGCAGCTGTCTTTTTTTTTTCAAAACTTTTACCAGTTTATTTAACTCGATTTGTAAATATGTAAATTCAAAGTAGTTACTTGTCAATACCATGAAACCAAACATTACATTTAAAAGTGAGTAGAAAGTGTAAATTTTGTTACTAAAATAATTGTTTATTATCTATTATGTGTAATTTAACCATATATTATTGCGTTTTATTGAAATAGAATAGACTTTTTTAATATCAACCCCTTAAATAAAGTCTGTTTTCAATATAAATTGTTTTATTGATATGTTTAATCGATTTTGGCAGATGTATAATAAACATTTTGCAAGAAGTCCGCAGGGTCATCACCTTCGGTCCAGTCAGTATATAATGTTAGATATTCTACCTCTGCCTCGGTCGGTTCATATGGAGAAGACACTTTTGGCTTATATACCGACATCTTCTTTTTATCTTTCTTTATTTTTGAAATCTTCTTCTGAATAGGCGGCAAAGGTGCTAACTGATTAGCAGTTATAGGTTTATATGCCAGAAGCAGTTCTCGCTCCAATCTTCTAAAGGATCGTAACTCCTTCGAAGCCATATTTGCATTTTTTATCTTTGTTTTTTCCTCGTCTATGCATTTTTTTGTTGCTATCTTAACTTCATCATCGTGTATCTCATCTAACTTGTAACAGTAAAGCAAATAATTACTTTCTAAAGCTTTAGCTATCGATACTATGTCCATAAAGTTGGGTTTGTCATTTTTTACCTTTTCATAACAGAATTCCAAATGTGCTCCGAGTTTTAAAACTTCAGGAGAACATATTGTATCGCAAAATACACCGTTTAAGATTTTCATAAATTTAGCTTGTAATTGGATTTCCCTCTGTTCGTAATATTCTAAATACCCTTTATAACGTTTAACCATATGTCTTAGTACAGCGGAATCGTTACTAATATCTTGTTTCAAAGCTGAAATGCTTTTTTTTAACATCGACGAGTAAGGAGCCAAATAAGTAAGGTAACTGAAATGATGTAACTGCTGTTGTTCTATTGCATTATATATATCCAACAGTTCTTGTGGATTCGTAAAATATAACGGGGGTTTAACGAGTCCACTAAAGCATTCCTGTTGCATTCTTTCAAAAATGACATTAAAAGTTTCCTCTTCGCTAGAACTAAAATCAAATCCTTTTGCTTCTATTTCAATGGATTGCGCAAATTCCCGATGTTTAGCTCGCCAACTCGGTGGCGATAAATAATACAGAAACCGTCCATACTTCTGCTGTTTACCATATGAATAATCCAAACCGATCAATCTTGACATCATTATAAATTTATCCATAGCCAAGTTTTCTATTTCAATGATCTTAGACCTTACCTTTTTTTCTACTCTATCACATTTCTTCAAGTACATCATAGATTTCTTATAATCTTCAGCAACGAACGTATCAAAATGTTTTACCTGATCCCTATACCGCTGAAAGTTATCGTTATATTTTTGCAATTCCCTACTATTTGTGGCTGTAATATTTAAAACAGCATCATGTCGGTAGCCAATATCCTGTCTCATACGCAAACTTTGACTGTACATGTATTTCAAAGACTTATACGAAGGAATATATTTAGCATACGGTTTCTCTACGAGAGTGGTAAAAAAGCCTTCATCAATATCTGTGACCCCACGCACATCATCAGGGGGATCTTCAATAGATAGTCTTTTTCTCAGATCTGTATATATTATTTTGTACTTATCTATCAAATCTATGCTCAAATTATGTTTACGCCGTAGTCTCTCTTGTTCTTTTGTAAATAGTCGATAAGATAATAGGGAATCATCTTTTAAGGAGTCCACCTTTATAGGCTTACTGTAGATTAATCCAAGCGATTTTGTTGAAGATTTTCTCGCAAACTTCTTTAAAATGCTTTTTGGTTGTATTTTTCTGCTTTGATAAGATTTCATATCAAACTGCCGAGGTCTTGGTATATTAATAACTAAAGCGTGATCTCCAGAGGTACTCATCGCAAAATAATATTACAATGTAGAACAGTACTCTATATAAAATGAGTTACCTAAAAAAATTAAATTGTCAATTCGTGACCAACTGGACTTAGATAAAAAAAAAAACAATATAATCTGAAAAATGTAATTCAAATTCAAATAGATACAATATGTACGCAGTTACATACAGACTTCGATGGAAAACGTATAACTCTAATATTGCAATTAACAAAAAGAATTACGTGGAACCCACGTAAACACTGGTTTTGCAAATTGCTGGTATTCCTTCAGGAATGGCACAGGATCCATTCCTTCACACCATTCAGTAAATAGCATAAGGCCTTCTCGTTCTTCAACAGATAATTTAATTTTTTTGGGTTTAGGTCGAAAGCCAAGTAAAATTCGAGACTTTTTCTTCTCTTCCAATGCAAGAGCTATTTGACTTTTTTTATCCACGAACTTCTTAATAATTGGTCTTTTATATTTAGCAGGAGGTAAAAAAGCTCTGTTCATTGCAGCGGTCATTTCCCTGAAAGCTCTTAGTTCCCTTTGAGCTTTGTAAGCGTTTCTCATCATTTTAAGATCTTGGGCGAAGAATTCATCGCGTGCTTGATTGACAATTTTAAAATCTAACGAATCAAGTCGTAAGTTGTAATCCTCATATAGAACTTCAAGAATTTTCATAGGGTCGTGCAAGTTTTGGTGTCCTTCTTCACATTTACCAAATATTTGTTCGTAGACATATTCTATACATATTTTCAGTTTTAGAGTGTTAGGACTAGCAACACTGTCGTGAAAAGATTCGCTTAAAATTCTAAAGAACTTATCTTGTAGATGAGTTTCATTATATTGTTCCCGAGCTATTTCATTGGAAATACTGCCAATATAAAATTGAAAGTAATCTAGTTCTTGTTTCGTTGCTTGCTTTAACTGTTTAATACGTTCTTGAAGAAGCCTAAATGGAACATCAGTTTTGGAGAGTTGAGTCAAATATTCTCTACTCTGTAGTTCCATCGTGCGAAATATATATATCATTTCGTCGGGTTCTTTAAAGTACGTACATGCAGGTAGCGGATGACGTAGTTCTGTCTTGGCTAACTCTACCATTTTATCAATATCTAGGAATGCTACTAAATCGTTCTCAGTTGCAAATTCTCCACACTCAAACTGTATAGATTGCACTTTTCCTCTTAGAGTTTCATCGTGCCGTTGTCTCCACGACAAAGGAGAAACGAATAGCAAATAAGTGCGGTAAGTTTTTAAAACATTTCGAATCGCATCCAGTTTAAATATTTTATTATTCAGTATAGTTAAAGAAGTGACATATGTAAGAAATTCTGAATTTTTCGCGACTAAATCATTATAAACCTTTTCAGCTTTAGCAACTTTTGCACAAGCTTTTTTGTAGTCTTCAGTAAGAAATTTTTGAAAGTTTTTAATGTGCTCCTTCAATAATTCTGAAATTTGACTGTACTGTGTAGACTCTTCGGTGACATCTCTATCTATCTTCAATATAAGATCTGTACGGTATCCCATTTGTTGCCGATTCATGGCATAAGAACGTATATTGTTTATATATACTTTTATATCATCAAAAGCACGTAGCGGTCTTCCCTCAATGACGGAATAGAACTCGGGGTGAATTTCTACTACTGCCTTGACGTTATCTGGAGGTTCTTTAAGATAAAGCCTTTTAGAAATATCCCTAGTTGCAGCTATTCTAAGATTATCCTTCAAATGCAGCGGTTGGGCGAGTCTATCACGAGAAATCAACTTTTCTTTGCGATCACTGTACTTAATATAAGACAAAAGTTTTTCGGATCTGGGCATACGAAATGGCCTGATACGTTTCTGTATCGTGCCATCATCCGGGGGTACTGCATGTTTTCTATTTGCAAAGTAAAATTGGGTATTCTGCACATGACGACGCCTGAAAATGATATCCAAAGTTTTCAGAGGAACCATGGGTTTTCGCGGTTTTTCGCCACAAGGCATTTTAAAAATAACTCGTTAAATCGATTAAAATAATAACAAATAATCAAAATCAAAGCAAAATCTCGAAAGTCTTGTTAAAATTACAATAACAATGTTGAAGTTACAAAAGTGACAGACAGATAAATCTATCAGATTAAAAACCTACAAGAGAGAATTAAAAAGGTCGATGACTAAAAACATTGTAAAATATAATTTCAAAAAACATAAAATAAACACGTCGAGTTCATATTTCATTTTAATAAAATAAAATAGTAAAATAAACAAAACAAAGTAAATATAATTACTTATTTGATGGTGTACATACATAGATAACACTTTATCGGCTCAATTTATTCACAATAAGGGTTTCCTTGATGGCTCATATGAAGACTTCAATCGTTTATGCAATTTGTCAACATTCTTCAACATTTTCGCTGCTTCTTTAGCCTTCTTTATGTCGCTGTCTCCTAATTCATAAGTTTCCTTTTCGATTTCTTTAATATACTTTAGGTCGTAAGTAGAAATTTCTAGCATTAAGTTATCATATTCTAGTTCTAGGGCAATCATCATGTCTGCAGAACTTTGTTTGGTATCGTTTGGGGCAATTAGTTGTTTATAAGCGAATTCGACATAATTAAGTATTTGTAGTGCTTCTTCGGACGATATGAGGTACCGCATTTTTTCTTTAAGAATTCTAAAAAATATTTCCTTTAGTTCAGCTTCTCTTATTTCGTTCCATGCTATCATGTCTTCATTTTCTTTTATCTGTAAGTAACAATAGTAGTTGAGTACCAGGCAATTTTCAGGGTCATGCCGATTTGCTCACGTATGCGGGGTTTCCATACAAATTCCTCACGCATGCCTGAGAATCTGCATGACACTCAAAATGCGCTCAGTGCCAAAACCGGCACCCCAGTGGCAAAATAGGGGATAGCCAACACATATCGGTATGTTTGTGTGTTTGACAAAGTACAAGTATTATTTATATAAAAGATTCTTAAAAACTGAAACAAGTTTTACCTTCTGTTGAATTAAATTTAAATCAGTTTGCAAATTATTTTTAAACAAATCTAGTGCCTTCAGGAATTTATGTTTCTCTGAATTCAGTTCTTCAGTAACGAGTAAATAATTAAGATTTTGCTGTTCTAGCATATCAAAAACCGACATTAGTTGTTCCGGTGACTCGAAGTACAGTTTTGGAGGTGGTAAACTGTTTAACTTCTTATTAATACTTAGCACATCAATTTTACGAAAAACATCTGAATCCATACAAAATATTTCTGTATGGTTAATGTCTAAAGTGATATTTTCTTTCTCCAGCCACAATATCGGCGAAGCTTTGTGGAGAAAATTTTGAAATGATAATAAAATCATAAGCGATTCATCAATATACTGCAGTTTTGATTTCAATGTTGCCATTTCGTAGTTGGCTTGCTTATTCTCTTCAGTTTCTTGAGTTAAGTTCTTTGCCAGATTATCAGACTTCTGCATGATTACTATTGTCTTATTGTTATCGTGAGCGAGGAATTTATCAAAGCTATTTTGGTATTCGTCAAAATGTTTAGCTGCCATTTCGTAAATGTTCCTCTCGTTATCTATTTCTTTTTCGATTCTAAGAATTTCATCAACAAGGAATCTATGAAAAGTTCGTTTCAAAGCGACATCTTTAATGTTTTGTTTGTACAAGTGCATGGATGTATTCGGTCGTACCGGTCGGCCTTCAAGTATTGCGTAGTATGAAGGGTCGACGTCTGTTATTGTTTTAACTTTATCATCTGGTGGTACTGGCTCTATAGGAGGCAGTTTGATGCCACACACTGTTTTTCTAGTGCTTCTTTTTCTTGTTTTCTTTTTTCCTGTATCGCTCATTGTGTCACTGTATCACAGAAACTCTAAACTGGTGTTAAATCGATAATGCTAACGCGCGCCTACATAACTTAGATTGTATCTATAGCAACTAGGATTAGTTAAATGAAACGGCAACTAAGATACAATATATTATAATCGCTTTTCGATTACTTTGAACAATAACACAAAAATGACTAGAATTATTAGTTTAGGCGTATAGGTGAGGTTACGTATGAAATTTTTCCGTAAAAACGAAATATCTACAAAAATAATTTAAGAAATGTGATCTTTTGTTGTCTTGTAACCTACAAAAATAATTTAAGAAATGTGATCTTTTGTTGTCTTGATTTTTTCCAAAGGATAAAGGCTTAGTTAAGCTAAGGCAAAAGGTTTCGCTAGGCGTCTTAATGGGGTTGACCGGTCAAAGCTAATTGCAGATGTCGCTAGCAGAGACGGTTTACCTGTCATTTTAGCATTTCTCTAAAATCAAAAATTTAAAATTTCTCAAAAAAAGGATTAAAACCAGCGGCTTCTTAATTAAAAATTTAGGTAAATAACTAAACCTAATCGCTGTCGGAGCTGACACTCTGTTTGTCCTCTCGCTCTTCCTCTTTTTCCTCTTCTTTCTTTATCTCCCACGGCATCACGGGTAGCGGCGGAACAAAGGAGTCGTCTATCTTCAACTTGTAGAGGAAACGGGGCGTGAAGTGCGTCGGTAAAGGCCATACGATCTCTGGCAAAAGGGAATGAAGAGTTTTAATACTTTTAATTGAATATTAGACGTTAAATGTTAAACGACGAAGGATACATGTTTGATGGTCGTTTGGTTGGTCACTATCTTAACAGATGATAGATAAGTGATGACGTCGACGTGGTCTAAGGTGTAGCACGCCGAGCAAGCTATTCGCTGATGTCTTGTTGTTCATGAGTTAAGGTGTAGGTAGTCGAGGTAGGTATATTACCTTGGTGGAACAAACATAATTATTCACTATTTTGAGAAAATTGCAATTCAATTCAATAAAATTCAAAAGAAAAGTGGATTTTCTATCTAGCTTGTTAAATGGTAAGTATGCCTATTTAAAAAATCTTATTCAGAGGAAAGTCTACCTACTCTTTCTCCATACAAACGTAGTCGACTGTTTCCTCCCTGGATTAAGACTACGTTTGTAAAGTTTGTATGGAGAAAAGAGATGGTAGACTTTTTTTGGGGTTTTCAAACAAATTCATCCCCTTACAATCACGCATTCTTTTAGTTAAAACGCCCTGTAAATGATAGAATGATATTGAACGAACCAAAATAAAATCTGTAGTCATCAACACGGCGATGCATGTGAGCCGCGTGACGCAGATCCAGTATATGTTGTGATTGAAGCAAGAACTCCAACAGGGCCACTTCGGGTAACGCCTCCATGTTTGGGTCGGCTGCACTTACACCCTCAAACGACAGCTGTAAACAAAGACTAAAGCTCAAAATACACGACAGAAACTTACCCCCGTATTTATAGACAAGTCGAGTACAGTAACTGTGACAGTAAATATTTGTATCTGGTCTGGGTGACCCTCTATGTATAATATGTATGTATTTACAAAAGAAAAATAAATATAAGTATTATATCCGTTGTCTAGTCACCGTAACACAAGCTTAGTCGCTTACCACGGGGCTAGATGGCGTTGTGTGTTGTTCACAGAATTTATTTATTTTTAGTGGCTGGCAGATAAGTTGAAAAATTTTGACGTGGAAGGGGAAAGTTCGCGCAGTACATTTTACATGCGATTTCTATGAAAAATTGACTTCTGCGCAGCCGTCATTTTTTTAAATTAATCTGCCGGCCACTGTAAATTACTATGGATAAGTATTGCATTTGTTTCACACTTGTCAGTGGTTTTCAACGTCTGCGAAAATGTGACAGAGATTTACTTAGCCAGAGTAATTACTCGGTTCGTCTATAAATACGGAGGTTACATAACAACTTCACCTATAGAGCCCCGTACTAGAGTAGAGAAATGAACTAGTTGCAACTGGCGGTTTTACCCGCAAAACTACTGATTTAAACTTCGAGGTCTTTAAGTCGCGAGTGAACAGTTTACGACTTTTGAAAAAAAAAGAAAAGCTTTTGGACCCAAATTCAATATTCCTAGCGGGACTTGAAATCACAACCTCCCTAGCCGCGAACGTTCTTCCAATTGCGCTATGGTGTATCTGCATATCTATCATAAATATAATATGTTCCTTAAATTCAACCGTTCGGACGTAAGCCCAAATGGAGCAAAAAACAGCGCACCCGGCTAGAATATGGGAAGTTGTGGATTCAAATCCCGCTTGCAGCTATTATGCATTGGTTTACTGAATGAAGTGGATTGGAAATAAACAGAAAGACAAGCGAGAGATAGATAGTTTTGCCTAAATTTTTACGGCCGGCTGCCTGCCTGGCACCAACCCTCCTAGGGACCAAGACCAACCTTTGCTGGTATCCCTCAGGTCCCTTAGAAGAAGATTAACTATTATTAGATATTGCTAAATTAGGTAGGTAGGTAGGTACATTACTTACATGTTCGTCTGTAGTAGCA
This sequence comes from Idaea biselata, assembly GCA_958496205.1. Classification (NCBI taxonomy): domain Eukaryota; kingdom Metazoa; phylum Arthropoda; class Insecta; order Lepidoptera; family Geometridae; genus Idaea; species Idaea biselata. Next base: position 6,846,841 of record OY292399.1, read on the forward strand.
AGAGTGCATAACTTATTCAACTTATTCAGGCAAATATTCAACTGTTCCAAGTGTTCTGACATCGGGCCGTGGGCATTCAAAGTCCCGATTAAGGATGGAGGCCGAGCTGTTATGACTCGCCAGCTACCAAATATTATCTGAAATCGTGGGTCGTTTTAGGAGACAAGAATAGCTGCATCCTTTTTTGAAGTCGGTTATCGTACTAATAAAATTAGAGCGTTTGTGTGGAAGTAAGTAAAGTACGTTTACTATTTTATATGTGTTTTTTTCTCTGTATATGTTGTGCAAATAAAGATTTCTATCTATCTATCTATCTATGTTTGTTACTTCTTCACGCAAAAAACTACTTAACCGATCGCGACGAAACTTGGTGTGAACCGATCGCGATGAAACTTGGTGTGAACCGATCGCGATGAAACTTGGTGTGAACCGATTGCGATGAAACTTGGTGTGAACTGATCGCAATGAAATTTTTACCCCGATATTCCCACGATAACCTACGCGGGTTAAACAATTTACGCAAATATAACTCAACGACGGCCTCTGTGGCGCGTCGAGCGAAGGCCCGACAGTAACGTAGAAGGTTCCCGCCGCGTGCAACTATTTATTTTTATTTCATTTATTTTTATTTTTACATAGATAAGTACATCCGTTGTCTAGTACCCATAGCCAAGCCCAGTGCTTAGTTTGGGGCTGGATTGCGCTGTGTGTCGTGCTATATTTATTTATTTTACCACGGACGGGGTACCGAATAGCAAGAGACCCCGCGGCAGACCCAGAAGGAGATGGCGGGACGAGTTGTACTCGCACACAATAGTGACTGCGCCCAACTAGCACTGGACAGAGAGAAGTGGAGAAAAGGGAGGTAGGACTTTGCCTGCAGTGGGACAAAGCTAAAAATAAAAATAACTCACAGTAGATATCGAATGATATGTCACAAGCATCTTCAGTTTCCTGAACATTTTCCTCTCCGGTTTCGGCTGCGGTTGTTCCTCTTCCAATATGACGGTGACTCCTTCTTCCTCTGCGGCTGCGGCTGCGGCTGCGGCTGCCGCGGCTGCGGCCATTTCCTGCCGCTCCATTTCAGCTATCCAGTCTACTTCGCGTTGGAACATAAACCGAATTTGTCTGTAGACTGTGTCTTCTGAACCCTGTAGGGACATAAGATTAGGTTAGAAAAACACTTTATTATGAAACAAGCAGTGCCCGCGACTTCTTCCGCCATTTTTTTAAAAATATATAATATCTATATAATATAAAAATGAAACCCATTTGGCTGATTTTTTTTGTAGTTTTCTAATACTCTGTACAAGGTTCTTACGGAAAAAAATATTAAGAAAATCTCTCAGAAAATTTACGCTAAGGCGGTACGAAGTTAGCCGGGTCAGCTATAAAATAAACCTTCCTTTGCTTTTATAAAGACGGCCTATAAATCGAGTCTCAAGTCGATATCTCGTTTGACCCACCTTTTGTTATACTTGCCGTAGATCAAAGATCAAGAAAACCTACTCCTTCTAATATTATAAAGATGAAAGCTTGTGTTTGAAGATCCATCAGGCAAAAACCGGTCAACCAATTGCGATGAAACTGGGTATGTATATAGCTGGAGACCTGGAATAACAGACAGGCTACTTTTTATGCCGATATTCCCAATAGATCCGGACTTACGCGGGAAAAGTCGTGGGGCGCAGTTAGTCCTACTAATATTGTGTACAAGTATTAGAAGGAAACGATTATGTTTGTTATTCCTTCACGCAAAAACTACTGAACCAATTGCGATGAAACTTGGTATCTCCAACTAGATCTTGATTAACACATTAGGCTACAACACTTAGATTAAAACAAAAAACTAAAGATACGGTACCTAGTCTCGGAAAATGAGACGATAAAACTGCGTCTAGCTGACGCACTAGCCTCAGTCGTATGTCGAACCGTTGCCGCGTGAGGACGTGCTGTCACACTGCGATCATCTTTTTGACATCCATATGAATGACTTTTTGCTTATTTACAAATGTCTGAATTATTGTTGAAGACAAATGTTTTTAAATACAATAATTTTATGAAAATGCATGTAGGTGTTTCTTCCTCATTTTTCGAATACGCAATGTTAGAATATACCGTATCTATATTTTTGTTTTTATCTAAGGCTACAACACATATTTTCTCCCGACATTTCCACGGGATTGAAACTTACGCAGGACCACTTAAACTAGAACCACTTTGCAATCTATCAAAAGAATACACACCTCAACAATATGTACAAAATAACTATCATAGACCAGCAACAATCCAGTGATACTGACATCAGTAAAGCCAGAGTTGACATCGCGAACGGACCTCTTGAAGTGGGATATGATTTCCTCTTTCGGCATTGTGTGCTCGCCTATATAAATCATACGGATGGCAAATGCTTTCTGAAAATAAATACGTGTGTTGCGTGGCTCGCCGTTACATGGCTGGCTCATGAATGGATGGCTCAGACTGTTATAATTTTAGGACGTCTTAAGAGGACAGTCTACCTACTCTTTTCTTCATACAAACTTTAGTAGTCGACTGTTTCCTTCCTGGATAAAGATATTAGAAAAAATATGTTTTTACCATAAGTCCTATATCAGCCATGGCATGGTCATGGCTGATAGAGGACGTTTTGATTTTCAAATATTTCTGAATTTTATTTCTATTCTAATGAGGAGGAACACTAACTTTTTTGGTTGTCGACTAATCTTAGGTTTGAATTGAAGAACTGTCAAACAGGTGTTTTTTACAACTCTCGGCGCCAAATTGGCCATATCGGTCTGAGACCAAAAGAATAAAAAAAAAACTCAGCGTTTCCATTGGTGGAGGACCATCATCGAAAAAAAAAAAGATCATCTGATGCCAGCGCCATCTACTTACAGCTTTGCGTGTGGCATCCCATTAGAAAATGAATAAAAAACCAAAACGTAGGGGCATAGTCATGGCAGATATAGGTTTTATTGCATAAACATTTGCTCTAATGTCTTTATCCAGGGAGGAAACAGTCGACTACGTTTGTATGGAGAAAGAGTAGGTAGACTGTCCTCTTAAGGCCTCAATTTAAACCTAACAAACGACTGCTATCAGAGATAACAACCGATGATCCGATGATGTGATGCTTTGGTGTTATGTAAAGCGATACCTCTACTTAAATTGCCTTAAATGAAGGAAAACATCGCGAGAAAGGAACCCCTCGTCTTAAAATCGTGTACAATGGGCCAATTATGAGACTATACCTACGCACGGAAAATATCCTGCAATACCTTTTTATGGTATACTAGCTGCGCCCCGCGGTTTCACCCGCGTAAGTCCCGATCCCACGGGAATTACGGGATAAAAAGTAGCCTATGTGTTATTCTAGGTGTCCAGCTATCTATATTCCAAGTTTCATCGCAATCGGTTTAGTAGTTTTTGTGTGAAAGAGTAACAAACATCCAAACATCCAGACAAACTTTCACATTTATAATATTAGTAGGAAGGATAGGATTATATATTTTTTTACAGCAGTTTAGTAATCTATTTAATAGGTAAGTAGGTAAGTTAATCTTTACTTACCAAGTTCAAACTTTGAAAGTTTTCCTCGACGACGTGTAATACTGATCTCGTGTCGAGGTCTGGTAACTTCAGGAGCGCCATGTCTTTAGTATTTTACTACTTTCTACTATTCTACTCTATTTCACTACACCAATATCATAATATCATATTTTCTAATGTTTCACGAGTTCAGTAAATAAACAATTACAGCGTCAGTATATTAGATATCTGTGACAGTGTCGTCGAGTCTGACATTCTGTTACTATGTCAACGACTATCAATTTGAAGTTTCGAAGTTGATAACTAAAGGGACCGTTTCCACGGAACATTTTCTGAAAAATTGAACTGAATTACTGAAAACTTGGTCATGCATGAATCGTGAGATTTGCGACACCCATTGGTGGCTATAAGTTACTCTATGCCCATGGGTGTGGTTAAAGAGGAGGGTTGGTGTCAGGCAGGCAGCTGGACCATTAGTGGTCACTGTGCCGAACCCAAATAATTTGAAGTTTCCAGAGAGGGATGCAACCGGGAACATCGCTCAGATAAGAAGTTTTGGCAGAAACCTTTATCTGCTGTAACGGTTCTACTATATCCACATGTTGCTTGGATCAAATAGCTTTCAACGATATGGCGATTATTTGTATAACTTCAACCATCAAGATTTTTATCTTCATGTACCTATATTGTGTGTTTATTGGTTAGAAGAGATTGCCCTTAGGCGATAAGGCCTTCTATTGCCACAATAATATATTTAAGTAAGAAATAAAATTTAATAGGTAGAGAGATATATTTACTAATAGAAATAGGTCTATTTATTGGTTGGAATAGGTCACCCTTAGGCGATAAGCCTACAATAGATTTAAGGGGAAAGTCTATCTACTCTTTTCTCCACACTTTACTTCTCCAATTAGAATAGAAATAAAGTTTTGAATTAGAAGCTTGAAAAAATAAAAACGTAGGGGCATGGTCATGCCCCTAATTATTAATTAATTGCATTACATAATTTGCTCTAATGTCTTTATCCAGGAAGGAAACAGTCGACTTCGGTTGTATGGAGAAAGAGTAGGTAGACTTTCCTCATAAGTAAAAAATAAAAAATATGAAATTTGATAGAAGTATATTTACTAATAGAAATAGGTACATACATGAAGTATCACTACATAATTAATTCTACAGATATTATATGAATCTACTATTTCATACAACAGCAATTCCTCTAGTACAAAGACTCCCTGTATCTACTATTCCATTGTTTATTTGTATTGAATTTCTTGTACGGTCTTCTGCTAGAGTAGTTATCATCGTAGTTATTTCTGCTAGAGTAGTTATTATTGTAGTTGTTACTGGATGAATATTTCCTGTAACTATTAGCTTTGTATTTTCTCTCCAAAGCTTTATCCGAGTGGTATCCACGCGCCAAATCTTGTAACTCCTCTGGTACTTCCTGTAATGTGGAACAGAAAATTGGAAAGGTACTATAGTGCGTTTCATCTTAAATTACCTATGCCGTCATGTTGGTAGCAAAACAAAAAAGTCTTGCCTTAATATCTTGAATGTGCTATACCCTAAACCTTGAATACAGGAAGATTCGTTCATTCATTCTTTATATACAAATCCCCCTAAATTCAAGGTAGCACATTATTTTTTTTTGTATTTTGCACTTTTTTGTTTTGCTACCAACATGACGGCATAGGAGTTTAAAGATGAAACGCACTCTACTTACATTACATTAGTTCCAAGGAGGATTAGTATCAGGCTAGCGGGCGGCCGTAAAAATAATGCCAAATCTATTTGCAGTAGGTATGGTCAATTTAAACTCACTTGCTGTGTTGCCCCAAATAGTTTGGAGGAAAGGCAGAAAGAAGAACAGTACATTACATTATTTAGTTTATTTATTTAGTAGAGACCCGTTTGCCGAAACGTCAAAGTAATTAAAAAAACATTTACTATCTACAACGCGATCTAGACCCGTAGTTCGTAAAATAATGATGGAAGGAAATCATGTAAGTTTAAAAAGTATGCAGCAATGAATAGTAATAAATTACCTGATTAGCTTCCTTCAATACCGCAATAAGACTGTCAGCCAGTCTTCCTTCGTCGTGAGTGAGAAGCGTGTGTGAGACACCCTTGTGGTCCTGCCGTCCCGTGCGCCCTATTCTGTGAATGTAGTCCTCGGACGTGTTCGGAAAGTCGTAGTTGATGACGTGAGTGATGCCGTCCACATCTGAAACACATGTACAATCGGTAAATAAGTCATAGTCCAAGATCCCAGGCTCGGCAGACGTTCACAATTCCCCTGGGATCTTATTCTATTACTGAGGAAACCGCTGTTTCACGTGTATTGTTTTCGTTTCGATAGTCTTTTGTATCCGTTTCGATCGTCTTTTGTTTTCGTTTTGATCGATTTTTTTATTCACTTTCGATGTGGGCCCAGTTGACCACTAACAAAATTAGAAGGGGGGAATGGGCCCCGGTCCTAGTTTTCGAAGGTGAACATTCGCCCCCTAACCCAGAATATCGGAAAAGTAGCCTATGTATTACCCAGATCTCCAGTTATTTGTATACCAAGTTTCACTGCAATTGGTTCAGTAGTTTTTACGTGATTGAAAAACAAAGAAACATCCAAACTTTAACATTTATGATGATGATGATGTCCTTCGCAACATATCCGTCCGAAATCTGGCTATTTATATTATTAGTAGGATAAAAGAAAGGTTCTCTTACCTAGCCCTCTGGCAGCAACATCAGTCGCAACAAGAATACTTGTGCTAGAGTTTTTAAACTTATGTATGATTCTATCCCGCTGGGTCTGTGACTTGTCTCCATGGATACCTTGTGCCGGCCAGCCGTTGGTCCTCAGTGCATCAGCCAAATTGTCTACAAATCTCTTCGTATTTGTGAACACTAGTACTTTGCCAAAACCTTCACCTGATATTTGGTGCATAATGTTTTTGAATCTGTAATGTACAAATAACATAATAATTAATTAGATTAATTACTGACAAATAACTTCAATTCTAATAAGGAGAAAATACATGTCAACAGAAAATACTCATTCACTTTCCTTCAAAACACTTTGCAAAATGTTTTTTATAAAAATAAAAAGGAATTGTATGTATATTGTATTACTTTCTCGGTGTGATCAATATGTAAACTCATGTAAAGTTATAGCGTCTTAGTAATAAGCAACTCTGACCTACGCCGCGTACAGACAGACAGACATGACGAGACTGTAAGGGTTTTTTGTTGACTACGAAACCCTAAAAAGAAGGTAAAATTACAATGTTGGTTGTATCATAGTTGGCAAAATGAGATTTTAGATTCCCTAAATTAATAACTGTTCCAAATGTTTCTATGAAATTAATTCTAGTTGTTCTTAAATTATCACAAGTGTTTAAATTTTTATATAAGATGTAAGTAAGTTTAATAATAAAGTACACATACTTCTGAAGTTTATCTTCTTGTTCACAAACATGGATATGTTGCTTAATGTTGTGGTTTGCAGTCAACTCTGTAGAGCCAACATTAACTTGAACAAACTCTCCCAAATAATCTTTGGCTAGAACTTTAACTTCTTTAGGCCAAGTTGCTGAGAACATTAATATCTGCCTCTCAAGAGGAACTCCTTCCAGAGCTTGTCTGATCTGTGGCTCGAATCCCATGTCCAACATCCTATCTGCCTCATCGAGAACTACATATGTACATCTTGCCAAATTAGTTGTTTTACTAACTAGGAAGTCGTTCAATCGTCCCGGAGTAGCGATAACCAGATCAACTCCAGATTCTAGTATCCTCGCCTGTCTGTCTCTGTTTGCTCCTCCATATATGCATGCACATCGTATATTAAATCTCCTTTCAAAAGTTTTAGCAACGTCCTCTATTTGTCTGGCCAGTTCTCTAGTCGGTGCTAGCACAAGTGCCCTTGGGCCTTTGCCTTTTCGGCCTTGATTCTCTGTCAAGTGCACAGCAGCAGGTAACAAATATGCCAGGGTTTTTCCTGTACCCGTTTGAGCAATCCCTACAAAGTTTTGGCCACTGATCGCAATAGGCCATCCTTGAGACTGTATGACCGTTGGTTTAGTAAAACCCTGCTCTTTGAGATATTCTTTAATGTATGGTGGAAATTCACAATTCTCAATGTTTATGTATGGAACAGGTATATCATCTCCAATAATAGTAACGTTATTTTCGTTACGGTACTCGCTTACTTCTTTCTCTAAACTACTGGTAGAATAAAATCTACTACTGACAGTTTTAACTTGAGAGTTTATCAAGTTCTGCTTTTGAATGGTTTGATAGTATGCTCTGGAAACTTTTGAGTGAGCTACTAATGTAGCTAGAGTGTTTTTGGAGGTGATGCATTTAGCATTAATTGACAGCCTGAAAAAATTGAAACGAAACACTCGTTAGACCAGCCAAGTCCTCTCATTTGATTCAAAGATTAGTAAGTTAAACATAAAATTAGGTTAAGGAGTAGATAAGTAAATTACGGCAACACAATCTAACACTGAGGTGAGGTATAACCTAAAAATGTATACCTACTGATAAAGTAGAATTATTTGCAATTAATCAATATACTTACAATGTAACTGCATCCTTGAATCTTAGTAATTTCGTAAAAGTATTTAGAGCCATATCGATTGATTTTATACTCGCTGATGTAATATTATCAAATCAACTTTGTAGGATTAATTAACAAAATTGAAACTACACAACACAGAAAAGTACGAAATGATACAATTTCAGTAACAGAACTTTTTTCTTTCGGAATTACACTTGTTTTATCGAAATTACACCACAACACAGTACATTTTTTTATTTTTGAAATATTGTTTTCAGGTTATTTTGTAACCTTCCGCGAGTATTTTTTTCTTTTACTGATAATTTTAGTATGTTGGCTTCAGTTAAAGTCATTGTGAGTGCTGCCACCTGTTGTTGAATTATAATTTAAAAAGTCGGAACTTATGCTAAGTTTGCAATGTTGGTAAGCCCTCAATTCAGAGGTGCTGACATCTAGTGGACACTAGCAGAACTTAAAGACGGAAGCTTTGAAATAAGTTTTGCAATGTTGGTAATAGTCTTTAGTTCGGAGGTGCTGCCACCTAGTAGTGACTAGCAGAATTACAAGGCTCACATTTTTACCTTTGCACGTTTGGTGTAAATTTATTTGCTATCTTTTGCATGGTGCGGCAAAGCAGACGCACACGGTTAAGGCCGGCCGGCCGCACTTTGGATACGTTTTCGTCCGAAATCATACGCGCGCGCCCGGGTTAAGTAGCCGGTTATTCTAGGTCTCCCGCTCCGTATTTAAAGTTTCATCGCAATCGGTTCAGTAGTTTTGCGGGGTATGACGCAAATCGTCCCATTCGCAACTCGTCACACATACGCAGCTCGTCCCATTCGCAGCTCGTCCCGTTCTCAACTCGTCCCGTTCGCAGCTCGTCCCATTCGCAGATCGTCCCATACGCAACTCGTCCGGTCGCAACTCGTCCTATTCGCAGCTCGTCCCATTTTTTACAATTCCTGATCCCGATAACGATTACCAGGATATTAATGCTTGCTATAGCCCAGGGGGTGATTCACCTGTTCAGGTTCATTACTTTTTTTATGAATAGAATTTGGATATTCTTTTTTTTTGTAAATGTAAGTAGAACCACTTATTGATTTTTGATTAGACGTGTTTGTGTAATTATGATATTATTACAGTAATTTAGATTTATATCTATTTTTAACCGACTTCCAAAAAAAGGAGGATGTTCTCAATTCGTCGGGATATATATATATATATTTTTTAATTAAAAGAATAGGACTAAACCAAAAGTAACATTAAACGGCTTAATACTTTTATATGAATAAAAGAATTTGAATATTCCTTTTTTGTAAAATCTTGTGTAAGCACGGGTCCGTGTTCAGAATTTTAATGTTTTTTTTTTAAATTACAGGTTTATTACTTTTTTTGTGAACAAAAGAATTTGAATATTCTTTTTTTTTTGTAAATGTTAGTGGAACCACTTATTGATTTTTGAATAGACGTGTTTGTGTAATTATGACATTATTATAGTAATTAAGATTTATCTGGGGGCACGGTAGTGCCCCCGCCAAGACGAGTAAGCGAAGCGTACGGGCACTACATACCTTTTCTCGAAAGGTTTCGTCAGTTTTTTGAACCCTCATAACTTGGGTTTGGAATATACCAGATGAATGTTATTCACGGGGTATAATGTCAACAGGGGACTTAATAAAAATACATAGTTTCAATTACATAGCTCCTATAGTTTAGATTTAATTGATATCTAAAAACCCCCGATTTCGTCACTGACTCATTCACTCACTCACTCACTGATGATCATCAAAATTCAAATGGTACTTCCCGAAGTCCTAGAAAGCTAAAATTCAGTATGTAGGTTGGTATTAGTACACAAACAACTAAAAAATTCTAAAACTTGAAACTTTCACCCCCCAACCCCTAAAATTAAGGGATGGCTGTTTGTATGAGACTTTCGCAAATTTTGATGCTAGAGTTACTACAACTTATTATAAATAATAAAATACAGAAAATCAGGATTTTTAGTAATTCACCCTCTACCCTTTAAATTAGGGGATGGAGTTAAGCGCGCGCACAGCAACTTATGTGTATGTAGGTGCTAAAGGTATGAAAATTGATTGATAATTAGAAAGGTTTACCGCTGTCGTACAGTGATGGACAACATGAATATATTTAAAAGTTGTTTCGCTAGCCACCAGTGGTGGCCACATTGGAAACATGGGCCTAAACGCCGTACCTACGGCACGACCTATTGGAAATGAAAAAAAGAAAAAAAAAAGTGATAAATATATACATCCTACTTTACCTACTAATATTATGAAACTGAAAGTTTGTTTGATTGGAAAAAAAATTGTAATAATTAGGCTAACTACAAAACGAGATGAAATCCCCTCAAAAACATTTTCATGTAAAATGTAGCCAAGACGAGAGCGAGATCATGATGGGCACTGTCAAAAAGTTATCAGATGTCATGTACCTAAAGCCAAGCTTATAGGTAACTCTACACGCCCCAACTCCACAAGCACCTTACTTACTTCACAAACTCAACATCTTAGCTAAAATATATGGGCTTGGCCGTTTCATTACCACAAGAACAATTGTTTAACAGAAAACCCATGCGAAACGAAACGGCCAGCCATATATTTTGGCTATTATGTTGAGTTTGTGAAGTAAGTAAGGTGCTTGTGGAGTTGGGGCGTGTAGAGTTACCTACAAGCTTGGCTTTAGGTACATGACATCTGATAACTTTTTGACAGTGCCCATCATGATCTCGCTCTCGTCTTGGCTACATTTTACATGAAAATGTTTTTGAGGGGTATATATTTTTAAAAGAATAGGACTTAACCAAAGGTAAACGGCGTAATACTTTTTTTATGAATTAAAGTTTTTTTTTTGTTTTTTAAATTTTGTGTAAGCACGGGTCCGTATTCAGAATTTTGTTATATTAAAAATAATTTTGTGAGCCTTTTTATTAAAATAAATGATTTGCAGCATTTTTTTTATTATTATTCAGTTAGTTATATACCCAATCCGAGCAACAAACGGTACATGTAGCAAATGGGACCAGTTGCGAAAAAAAATAGAGGATAGGACGAGTTGCGATGGGACGAGACGCGACAGGACGAGTTGCGAATGGGACGAGACGAGAACGGGACGAGTTGAGAATGGGACAAGTTGCGAATGGGACATGTTGCGAATGGGACGATTTGCGTCATACCCGTTTTGCGTAAAAGAAAGTCAAATACATACATAGGTACTTGCACTTCACGATTGTAAGGGGCCCCGGCGCACTAGGCAGCCTGACTGCGGCAGCCAGTAAAACTGAAGTTTTATGGCAGCCCGCGCACTAGGCAGCCACGAATCCTGGCTGCGGCAGCCAATATACGAGTTTGCACGGCAGCCAGAACGTTTTTTTGATTCAATCGATCGACGACTTCGAGATGAGTTTTGTTTCGATACAAAGTAATTTATTCGAGAAATGATCTATTGATTGCGCATATATTCTGGCTGCCGCAGCCAGGCTACTTAGTGCGCGGGGGGACCCATAGGTTAGGTAGGTAGGTACCGTTTCTGAATAAAAAAATTACAGAATCTTTATCATACATTTATTTTGCTATTAGACATGGTTTACTTCGGGGACAGGAAATTGGAATGAAAATATCCCAAAATACATAAGTAAATTGGGCAAACACTCGGAATAACTAAACTACATACTGAATTGTACAAAAAACAGCCACAAATAAATTAAAATTATGTTAAATTTGTCAAAAGCTAATCCTCAAGAAATCACAGTAAAAAAATATCACAGTATAACTAAAAACGAAAATAAGTTAAAGGATATTCAAGACAACAAAACCCTTACCAACACACAATGCAAGAGAATATTTACATTGGTTATTGATAGGGCATATTACGCCTAGCGACAACTGCAATATCAGACATCCAGTTAATCTACACACAAACATCTTGCACACTAAATACTGCTATGAGGATTCGCTAAGTCATTTCAAAGTTATTGAGCCATATTATTGAAACTAATGATATTATAATATTACTACAATTTCTACAAAATGGGCTGTTTGATATGATTGTTGCAACACATACATACATCTGTACACTTATTTATTAACACTGGAAATTACTAACAGATCTTTTTTCACATTTACGATTACAGGTTGGAATTTGAAGACAAATATTGATCCTTAATTGTTTGATCAATGAATAGACACATTGTTGACTAAACCCTAAATATGCTTTAAATGTAGAAGGGCTAGTGTTTTAAGACTGCTGGCTCAATACATTTAAAAATGACATAATTATTACTAGATTACACATAATTTTTAGTTAATAGTCTGAGAACTTTTTGTGGCCCGAGTTTCCCTGTTTCCCGAAGTTTCCACCGCGTTTGAAGGAGCCGCCGCCGCCGCCGCCGCCGCGACCGGTGCCATAGCGGCTTCTGTTCCATCCGCCGCCGCCGCCACCGCAACGATCGGCCATTGTTTGCAATTGGGGACTGATCATCTGAATTGATTAAAACATTAATTAAACTAAGTATACAAATCTTCTTTAGTTATATTTTTTTTCTAGAAAACAATGAATGATACATGATATTTTGTCCTGACCTGGTTCTGTATAATACTAGTTGAAATGTGACAACATCTGAGGATGGGATCCAGACAACATTGTGTGGACACCGAAGGCTTGTAGCTGTATTAATGTACCTCATACTTGCATTCATGTCACGCCATTGAAAAACGTACCCATGCCAAAGGTATGAGGATATAGAAGTACTTGCAATATGATTAAATACACACCTGATTGGCTTCCTGGAGCACAGATACTAGGTCTTTCGCTTGACGGGAGTTTGAAGGAGTGAAGAAGGCGTAAGATGTGCCTTTTGATTTAGACCTGCCAGTTCTACCTATCCGATGAATGTAATCCTCAGAGGAATTAGGATAGTCAAAGTTAATAACATATTTGATTCCGTCCACATCTGAAAATAATATTCTGTTAGATTCTTCACCTTCCATCTTGGAAAAAGCCGAAGACAAAATCAGAACTTGCAATTCCATCAATGGTAACTCATAGCATATTACTTACATGAGTTACACAAACAGTATGATCAAATAAAACATTCAATACAATTTGCCTCTCACTCAAGAACCCAGGAGTCTTATTAAGGGCATTGACCTCAAGATGTCTCAACTTATTTATGGATATTTGCATATTGCATATCTATTATCCTAAATTCATTGCCCCCTGCAAAACTCCAGTGTGGCCGAAACAGAAAACCCTTGACCTCTTGCCGATCACAATCTGTGGTCAAGTTTTTCAACGATGCACCATTTTCCACGATACTTTCAACACGTTACCACGCTAGTGCATCACCAGGTTTTCCACTCTCAAGTGTATCCGCATGTATTACGGACATACCATCAAGTTTTCCGGCCTCGGGTCCAATCACAGTGAAAGGCACATTTTGAGGCACCAATAATGACGAGTTATTGCATTCTCAAGAGTGTATTCGAGACTAGTCTCATCTGGATATCCAGTGTTGTAACATGCCTACTAATGTAAGGCAGTATTCGGTTAGAACACAATAACTTTCCGCCAGTGCCTCTGAAAATATAAAAACAGAACAGTTATTCATTGATTACATGTATCAAATGAAGGTGTAAGAATTGCTGATCATACTAGAATGGAGTCTGATTGGGTTCATCTGAAAAGCACTCACCCAGTCCTCGTGCTGCAACATCAGTTGCAACCAATATGCTGGCTCTCCCTTGTTTGAATTGATATAATACTTCATCTCTCTCCTGTTGGGTCTTGTCACCGTGCATGCACACTGCCGGCCAACCATACCGTCTTATATTTCTAGTTATATTTTCTACTTTTCTCTTGGTCTCAACAAATATGATTGTTTTAGCACCGGGCTCTTGGCTCTGTCCAATTTCTTGTAGTAACACATTTAATCTGCAAAGTAAATTCAAATTAACAATAGGAAATAGTAGAAATAATCTCCAATAAGCTAGTTTGGTTCAGATCTTCTTAGAGGATTAGGGTGCTTTTTTAATCAATGTTTTCATACAATTAACAATTTCATCATAGAAAATGATATATTTAGATGAAGGCAAGATGTTAGCAATATACATACTTGAAAATATTTTTACAAGGAGAAATACATCATCAAAAATCCTCCCATGACAGGATTCGAACCTGTGCCCCTCGTTTGCCGGGCGAGTGCGCTACCGCTGCGCTACACGGGAACCCACGTGTCATGGTGAATCTCTGATTATGATCTCTCACTGTTTACCGACTAAGGCTCGGTTTGTTTGATGTATTTCTCCTTGTAAAAATATTTTCTAGTAAAAATGCCTTAAGCAATAAAAAACATAAGAAATATTAATATACATACTTGTTTTCCTTTTCATGCTCTTGGCAAATATCGATGATCTGCAGGATATTATGATTAGCAGACAGCTGCAATGATCCAATGTTGATCTGGGTGTAGTCACCCAAGTAATCTTCAGCTAGTTTTCTCACTTCCTTAGGCCATGTAGCGGACCACATAAGGGTCTGTCTGTCAGGTCTGATCTGCTCAATGATTTTTCGAATCTGAGGCTCGAATCCCATGTCCAACATACGGTCAGCTTCATCAAGCACCAAATATGTGCATCTCTGTAGATTAGTTGTTCCCTTTTCCAAGAAGTCAATCAATCGCCCTGGAGTCGCGATGACAATTTCGACGCCTCTTTCAAGATCGCGAGCTTGCTCTCTCTTTGGAGCTCCGCCGAATATGCAAGTGTTGCGCACGTAAGCCGTATTACCGAAGTCAGTAGCCACCTGTTGAATCTGTTGTGCTAATTCTCTAGTAGGCGCAAGAACTAAGGCGATAGGGCCATCCCCGCCGCGAATCGGTTGCTGGTTGTTAATGTGTACAATAGCAGGCAATATGTAGGCTAAGGTTTTACCAGATCCAGTCTGGGCAATGCCCACCAAGTTATCTCCAGACATGGCGATAGGCCAGCCCTGGGCTTGGATAGGCGTAGGCTCCTTATATCCCATGTTCTTAATACTCTGGTTTACATAATCAGGAAAATTGGCCTCATCAAAGTTCTGGATGGGATTCTGCACTTGAACACCACTGGAGGTAATCTCGTGGCTATTTCTATATTGTTCTACTTCATATGGAGATCGGTTTAAGACAGATGGATGAGGGTTATAGAAGTTTTTATTGAATGGCTGCAGAGATACAGTGTCCCAGTTGGGTCTGCGCATGTTCTGGCCGCCGGTGAATTCTTTCTTACCACCGTAGCCCCCTCCTCCTCCTCCTCCTCCTCCTCCTCCTCCGAATCTTGAGCCGCCGCCATTTCCGAATCTGGAATTGCCTCCGCCATATTTGTTTCCACCACCTCCGAATCTGGAACCACCGCTTCCACCGCGGCTATTATTCCAGCTAGACCTAATGAGAAAACAATTCAATAATTAGCCAAAATCATAAACTAGCTTACATACCTAAATAACCTACTGAATTAAAGTTTAGAAAAAATTACCACGCCACGCAAACTTTTTCAACGCTTGGTTGGTTACACAAAATGGCTTTGCCATAAATCGATGATGCATCATGGTTTGGACCATGCGCAACTGAATTAATCAATAAAACTGTCGCATTGCGATAAAATAAGGAATTACATTCCTATTCGTTGGATATCGTTCCCGTTTGTAATCAACATCTCCAAGAAAATCACACGAGAGTAAGATATTATACGTGGAAGATGACTAATCCGCACCGTCCCTACACATCCTCTAATTTCACATCATGGAATAGGATGGAATATTTCCATGAAATAAAGCAACTGTACAGAAGTATAAGTTAAATGAAATATACTCACATTTTATTTTATAGATTACTTGAAGTGATGGAGAAGATAGAAATAGATTCAAATCAATTTTTGTTATGAAGCAGGGCTAATCTGTAACAAAATGGAGAAGGCGTGAGACTTAAATTCACTTCACTTTTTGTCTTAAAGCACAAATCTAGGTCACAAAAACCACGTTCAATAGCAACTTGTGCCTGTCGTAACCAACGTTAATATAATTGACTCAAAAAATGTATAATTTGAACTTATAATAAATTTTAAAAACCAATAACTCAAACGCAACACGACCTACCTAGACCACTGCTTTTCAAAGAAGGAATGCACAGACCACTGAGAGATAAGGAATGGCTTGAACGGGACCGGGACTGATTGAAGTACAAATGGCGGTCGACAAATGAATGAACATAAACAAATGAGTCATTCTGATTGGTTGCTCGCAGAAAGTAACCAATTTCATTTCAATGTTTTCCATTCAATCATTCTGGGCTGCCAGAATTTGATGCCGCTATTTTTTTGGTCACGCAATGGGTGCGTGGTACTTTGTTCCGATAACATAAATTTCACCTATAGATTTTTTTTATTACACCTACAAAAAATAAATTGAAATTTTTGATGTAAACTTTGCTACGTAAATAAAATACAAAATTGAATACAAGATTTTTTTTAATTATTACCTATTTCATTTTTATTTGAAAGACCCTAGTTCGACCTTAGTCCTTTCGTAAGACTAAGGTTTTAGGAGCAAGCCTAAATTTTTGGCCAGTTATAATTAGGCGGACATTACCCCATTTAGATGTAGCATTTCTAACGACTCTAAATATTGATTTTAAAAATAGGTATCAAATAATAAAGTATAATGAATGAATGAGATAAAGTCGAAACAACCGTTTCAACACAAATAAATAAATTTTGTGGGACGTTGTACAAAGTGCAATCTAACCACAAACTCAGCAACTACACTGCCAATATGAGAAATGTATTTATTTGCATGCAATTATGCAGTTATGAAGCCGACCGACTGCACTTAGACTCTGCGATAGCCGATATAATCGCATTCAACTAAGGAACTTAACTACTATACTTTACAGAATCTTTAGGGTTCGTATAAATCGTACAATAGGTTATTGTAAAATGAAATCAAAAAATTAGTTATTTTCATTATTTATAAACTTAATTTTAAAAGTTATAATTTTTTGCAGGAGCAGAGAAACGTTAAAAAGATATTAACATACGTTGATAGGTATACTAGGTGTCATTTACAAAGCAAAAACCCCGGTCAAGGGCGGGTCGAACTCGCGCTTCGAGAATTCCATACGACTGTATGGATTTCTCGTAATTAACGACCAGCAATCAAAGACCCTCCCATTGTATGGGCGCTCCTTCGACCCAGAGGCCTACTTACTAGGTTTTCTATGGGGACATCCATTCATTTTTGGTGAAAGGCAAGGTCTTACAACTTACAACACAAATAAATGAAAAATCTTAAAAATGAGGTAAAATTTAAGGTACATTTTTGGTACCTTAACTCTTACTCACAATTTTTCGCGGAAATACAAATGCCCGTATCTTTTAGATGCTTTTTTTACTGAGAACCTTAATTTTTTTACAACATCAAGGGATTTTGTAGATAAGCGATGTGATAAAATTTCAGAAGAAACGCAGATAGCTGGAAATCTTTTTATCCCGATATCTCTCCTCTCTAGATCAGGATTTACTCAAGTAAAACCGCGAGGCGCTCTTAGTAAATAATTTATTCAACGATTGTATTCGTTTTGTAGCAAATTAATAATTATTGTAATATGCTAACTGTCGAGAGAATGGTAGAGCTGGCAGCACCAAGCGCATTACTTCAATCAAATCAACCATTCATTCATCTCATTCATTCATTCTTTCACGTCATGCACGGCTGAAAAGTTGTGCGGGCGGTCAATTTGTGTTTTTTATTAAATTTTTATTACATTTGTGACTTTCAGTGCATAGTGATTAATTTTCCTCTTGTAACAATGGCTATGCAACCACATAGTAAGAAGAGAGTGTGCTATTACTATGATAGTAAGTATTCTTTGAACTTAGATTGTACCCGCCACAACTGATTTTTCGGAGAAAAACGCCCATAATTCAAGTAAAAACAGTCTATTTAATATTTACGTGTGTTCCAAAAACATAGAAGAACAGAATTTCGGTGTATTTATATTCATATTGTTGTGAATAACTATCTTGAGATTTATATTGAGTTGTGTAACGAGTCATTTCATGGCGTCTGTCCAGCGTTCGACATTGCCATTGGCCGCATGGTTTTTGTTCCATAGCGATAAGCGAGGTACAGACCGTTATGTGTCAAGCTGCAAAATGACTTGAGTAACAATCGTTTAAGAAGTTGAAATTGGTTTTGCCGAATATATAGTTTTATAGAGCAAGTATTATTTTTGTTCACAGGTGATATCGGTAATTATTATTATGGACAAGGTCATCCCATGAAGCCGCACCGCATACGCATGACCCATAATTTACTTTTGAACTATGGGCTGTACAGGAAAATGGAGATCTATGTAAGGCATTTTGCTCAATCTTCAAATTATTAATTTATATGCATTAGTGGTAATTTAATAATGACCTCAGTAAATTGATTGAATCAGTAACTTAATTAAGTTAATAATTTAGTCAATAATTATAATAATTTTCTAATTAGAAAATGATTCTAATCTAATTTTTAATGACACTTGTTTATGTTTTTCTTGTCATTATAAAGAATGAATGTAGAATGCACTAGGAATCAATTGGAGTTCCCAGAAATTCTTGATTTGTTTTACTATTGTGCCTTATGTCAAGACCATGTTTTTATTGTCCATAATAGTTTAGGCAAGCCTTCTTCACCTAACAATGCCCCGGGCACTACTGCGCCATAAAAAGCCCCTGCTTTTATACAGCACAAAAAAACTTTGAATCCATATTAAAAGTTGCTTGTGCTGTATAAATCATCTAAACTTAGATGAAAAGACCAAAAACAAATGTCATTTAGTTTTGAACTCTATAATGATGAAATTAAGAACTCATTCTCCGGTTTGAGTTGCATTGCTTTTATTTTTTATTAGCATTTTTTGAATGCCTGATGTTTCAAGGACTTACAATATCAACCTCTTGATCTCGGGTAGACAGGAAGTAGTGTAAAGTCCTTGAAATATTTGGTATTTAAAAGATGGAAGCGTTTCTTTCAAAAACAGAATGTTTTAAGTCTGGGAACCACTAAGACATAAAGCTTAGATATTGAAAAGATGCTACAAATGCAAAAAGAAATGTGAAATAGGAACAAAAAAAAAAAAACAAACTAATTGGAACTTCTTCCTTTTTTGAAGTCTCTTAAAAATTAGTTTAATTTCATATCAGAATTGTGAAAACTGAAAAATCTCTATGATAAATTGTAATATTTATGTAATGTATTGCACAGAGACCTCACAAGGCCACTGCAGATGAGATGACAAAGTTCCACTCTGACGACTACATCAGATTCCTACGATCAATCCGACCAGATAACATGTCGGAATATAACAAACAGATGCAGAGGTGTAAGTACAGAAATACCGGTGTGTATTGTCTTTCTAATTTCTTTTAAATGGTCTCATTATTTGAACTGCTGTTAGTTACCTACAAAAACTAATATCATTTCTAAGTTTGTTTAAGTATTTTATTTTATTAAAGTAAATTTTTTGGTTCACATAATATTGGCCATTTCTTGTTTCATATTCATTGACTTGACTCAAATCCCTCAAACTTGACCAGGGTCCCAAGTCTGCTCTCACAATTGTGTTTCAATAGTGTTGATAGAATATCAAATTTGTCATATTTGGTCCAATGTGTCAAATACACGCCAAATATGACAACTGTGTATGACAATTACCTACTATTTTATCGACACTATCAAGACACGATTGTGAGAGCAGACTGGGCAATATTCTATAACTAAAACGTACCAACAATGCTTCAACATTGATAGATCTATCTTGATAACAGTTTAGTTCTACATTTTTATGAAAGGTCAAAAATGAAAAATGTAGATTAATTGTTTTTAAATGAAACATAATCTTATGTTAAACATTCATTGTTGGTGGGTTCTATTGGAAAGTAAGAGGTAATGCGACTTTTTTATGCAAGTTAAAGTGTGGGCCATGCATACCCAAAGGATATTTACCTCTCTTTCTGTCGCTATATAATGCAATTTATGTGACAATTGATGATCATACCCTTTAGTTATTATAAATCTATTCAAAAATCATCATTACCCATACTTCAAATTCAAACCTTATTTGGGATTCGTATAAAATGAACATGTTTATTGCAGTCAATGTCGGTGAGGACTGCCCTGTGTTTGATGGACTCTATGAATTCTGCCAGCTGTCAGCTGGAGGTTCCGTTGCAGCAGCCGTGAAGCTCAATAAACAGGTAATCTAATTCTTATAACCCATATAACAAGTCTAGTTGTTTAGTTTAGTGCTAGATGGCGCTGCATGCTGCATCATTCAATATTTATTATTCTGTATTTTTATTTAAAAATTTGATCTGACTAAATCAGATTTTAGGTTTTCTTGACTAGCCAAAATGACAAACTACACGAAAAATATTATCAAAACTTCTAGGGAATTACTATTCTAAACTTAAATAAATTTTGTTATCAGGCATCAGAGATCTGCATAAACTGGGGCGGTGGTCTGCATCACGCGAAAAAGTCTGAAGCGTCAGGTTTCTGCTACGTGAATGACATAGTCCTCGGTATCCTGGAACTGTTGAAGTACCACCAGCGGGTCCTATACATTGACATTGATGTGCATCACGGAGACGGGGTTGAAGAGGCTTTCTATACAACAGACAGAGTTATGACTGTGTCTTTCCACAAATATGGAGAATATTTCCCTGGGACTGGTAAGTTTCTTTTGTTTTTACATCTGTGAATATCTTAACAATGTCTCGGTTAAATGAGAAAAAAAAGAATAGTGTTTTGGTGTAGCATCTCTCTTTTTGTACCATTAAATTTTAATGTAAGAGAGAATGAAGGGAGACCCGCACACATGTCACGCGTAATTAATTACGTATAGGCCAGCGTTTGACCACTAGCGTTGTCAATAAATGATTTTTGACATTAGCTATTGATAGCTGATGTCAAAAATCATCTAAAATATTGATAGACCTATCGATACTATTGATTTGCCACAACTATCGAACGGCAACACTATTGACTATAGAATACAATCTCAGGCAGCCAATCCAATTCCAATCTCGCCGTGCGAATGAGGAATGGCGAAGCGAAAACAGGCTTAGTGTGTTCATCTATGTATGTGGCACTATTTCTATTAGGAAAGATAAATGTTCCATTAGAGTTAATATAGTGTTTCTAAAACTGTATAATTAAAATGGGAATACCAATTACACAATTTGTTAACATAGTTACATTTTACCGGGTCCTAAAATAAATAGTAATCCGCGATTATAAGACCAGGTAAAATGTAACCATAATTGGTATGTTTTACTACAATGTAATTTCCGTTTGGCAGGTGATTTGCGCGACATCGGCGCGGGTAAAGGCAAGTACTACGCCGTGAACATCCCGCTCCGCGACGGTATGGACGACGAGTCCTACGAATCTATCTTCGTGCCCATCATCTCTAAGGTCATGGAGACTTTCCAGCCGAGTGCGGTCGTGTTGCAATGTGGGGCTGATTCTCTTACTGGTAAGAAAGAACTAACTATATCTTATACTTCATGATAGTTATTAGTTGTCAAATTGACGTATTTTTCGGGTTTTATTTGCGTTACCCATAAAATTTGTTTCTTTTTTAGTTTCTGACTTCCAAATACGGAATTTTCTATTAGGAATACAAATTGTGTTCATTCAATTAAAACTATTGTTTCTTATTTCTATATTTTCGAATAAACACTGGTCTCTAGGTGTTCTTATGGAATCACAAAGATTATTTTAATCAAATAATCTTTACAAATCTATAGTTTAAGACTACATCATTTCTTTTTAATTTATTTCAATATTTAAAAATATGTTTATCTTACGAGTTTAAATCGAATACTTAAAAGGTCCTCGGTCATGCCACTTAAAAAAGTTTCTGTTTCCATAAATGTTCTTAATTGAAAATCAATTAGATAATAATTTAAAACAAATTATAAAATCGTTTAGTAGTCAATAAGTTTTTAACATCCGCAATGTTAGTTGGACAATTATGCTTCAATCTTACTAACTAAAAATAATGGTGGAAGTACATAATATGTACTTCATATATTATATGTTTGTTACTCCGTCATGCAAAAACAACTGAACCGATTGCAATGATACTCGGTATATTACCGTATACTGGGGATCTGGAATAACACACAGACTACTTTTTATCTCGACATACCCGCAGGATCGGGACTTGAGTGGGTGAAGCCGTAGGACGCAGCTAGTTTACTAATAATTAATTTAAAACTTCGTATTTTTAATTGCTGTCGGCAGATTTACTAGTATAATATTTTACAACAAAAATATGAAGTGTTTAAAATAGAAATTATTTAAAATAATTCTCTGCATAGTAAATAGGTGTTCAATCGAACCTAAATCGAAAAAAGTAGACAAGGAACATATCTCACCGCTCGAGGAGGGAACTCGTATGATCTAGTTGGCAGAGACGTTGGGGTACATACGCTGCTAGTGAATGTTTTTGAAAATGTATTTTTAGTTCAAGTATAACTTAAAACTATTTGAAAGCACATGCATTATGTACGTATTAACTTCACAGGTGACAGACTGGGTTGCTTCAACTTGACTGTCCGCGGCCACGGCCGCTGCGTTGAACTTGTCAAGAGATTCGGTCTGCCTTTCCTGCTTGTTGGAGGCGGAGGGTACGACATTTTTATCTATACGTAGAAAATTAAGTCTTGCAGACTTGGTTGATCAAAATAATAAAAAGAATAGCTTATTTTCCTACATTTCAAGTCAATGGACTTCGAATGTATTTCGATTTGCAACTTGCAACTGTACTGCAATTGAAGCTTTATTGGCTTTATAATGTATGGAAAACCAAATATGAAGTTTCGACAGTTTAGTTGTAATTGAATCGCAATTATTATCAATTTTAATGATTTAAAATTTTAGACAATTCATATACGGGAATCGGGGGGCAAGTCATTCAGTGTGTAAGGCCGCAATGGGCATTAGAGCGCTCCATAAATGCACAGACTGCTCCCATATCTATTTCTATACCAAAATAACTAACCAATTTTACATGTGAAATTAAAAAACTTATTTCACATGAATGTCATGAATTTTTCATACTTTATGTCTTTTATGGTTTTCCCTCCCGTTTACCATAACTTAAGATTTTCTAATTTATTTAAACAATGATTTTCCTTCTAGATACACAATCCGTAATGTATCTCGTTGCTGGACTTACGAGACGTCCGTCGCGCTCGGCGTTGAAATAGCAAATGAGCTACCGTACAATGATTACTTTGAATACTTCGGTCCTGACTTCAAACTCCACATATCACCCAGCAATATGTCCAATCAGAACACACCCGAATATCTGGAGAAGATAAAGAACAGATTGTTTGAGAATCTGAGGATGTTGCCACATGCTCCAGGTGTTCAGGTAATTAGAAACATTGCATATTTTCCTCATCACATTTATAATAAACGAACCGCCTCGGCTTCGCTCGGTGCATATGTTATACATACCTACATATAAACCTAATATAATAAATGTACAGGTTCAAGCCATCCCAGAAGATGCGGTCAATGATGAATCTGAAGATGAGGACAAAATTGATAAGGATGAAAGACTTCCGCAAAGTGAAAAGGTAAAATTGACTTTAAAATTATCATTTATCTATACTAATATTACAAAGAGGAAAGATTTGTATTTTTGTGTGTATGTTTGTAATGAATAAACTCAAAAACTACTGGACCGATTTCAAAAATTCTTTCACCGTTAGAAAGCTACATTCTCCCTGAGTAACATTGGCTACTTTTGATCCCGATATTCCCACGAGATCGGGACTTACGCGGGTGAGAAACCGCGGGACGAAGCTAGTGCTTTATAAAACAGTTCCATAGCACAATCTATCTATACTAATATTATAAAGAGGTAACGTTGGTAACATGTATGTATATTGGGGGTAATCTCCGAAACTACTGGACCAATTTCAAAAATTCTTTCACCATTAGAAAGCTACATTCACCCTGAGTAACATAGGCTACTTTTGATCCCGATATTCCCACGAGATCGGGACTTACGCGGGTGAGAAACCGCGGGACGAAGCTAGTGCTTTATAAAAGAGTTCCATAGCACAATCTATTATGAATAGAATAAGTGTAATTGCGTCTCCCTCAGGACAAGCGTATAACGGGGTCGGGCGCGGGCGAGCTGTCGGACTCGGAGGACGAGGGCGAGGCGGCGCGGCGCGACAACCGCTCCTACCGCACGCCGCAGCCGCGCAAGCGCCCGCGCCTCGACAAGGACAACTCGCTCGTCAAGGACGACATCAAACGTGAGATATTTACTACATTATATAAATATTGCACGACGCGACGTTACACACAGCGCAATCTAGCCCCAAACTAAGCACTAGGTGCGTACTATGGGTACTGGACAACGGATATACTACATATTATACTTTTTTTGTAAATACATACATATGATACATAGAAAACACTGAATATCCCATGTCTTCAGACCGTGGTGAGTCCTAGGACATGTTGGTTTCCTCACGATGTTTTTCCTTCACCGTAAGAGCGATGTTATTAGCGCACTTACCTTTTTCTTAAAGAAAACGACATTGGTGCGCGCGGTCGGTCTGGTTTTAAACGCAAGTGTAGTCTTGCAAGTCTAGCGTAAATAGATTTCTTCTAGGCAAACATGGTACATTGTGGACTTCATCGTCGTTACCCATCGGGTAAGGTGATGTCAAGTGCAAACCTATCTCGTATCATACTTACATCAAAGATGTAAGTCGGCTGGTATTCTTAAGGCTGCGTTTGACGCTTCCTGAGGGAATGGAGAACGTAGTTGTGCGAAATACTAAAAAGTAGAATTCTATAAGCGTCGCTTTTGCACTCTTTAAGGTAATAGTGAATAGGTTTCTTCCAGGCACGCCTCGGTAATTCGTACGCGCTTTTAAATCGATTGAATCAGTGCCCGTCAACGCGATGTCGTATAAAATACGCTGTGTAAATGCCCATGCCTATATTTCTCTTAGATAGGAGATAAGATTTATCAGCAAAGTTCTCATTTCCTTTTCAATTTTAGCTGAAGACACAAAAGAGGACACCAAGAACCTAAGCAGCGTCGAGGAACCAAAGAAAGAATTGCCAGCGAATCCCTGATGCGTGCGCTAGTACAGCAACCGGCGCTCCAACAAACCGACACGCGATAACTCGGACCACGCCTCCTAACGTACAATGCTGGCGGCTAAAGGCCGCCCGGAAGTTGCAGCGAGAGAAAAATACGCCATTAGTGTAGTTACACCGCCAAGTTGCGGCGACAATTTTATTATTGTACCTATACAGTTATTGCGGCAACTTCACATTCCAGCCTATTGTCTGCCGAGAGTGGTCGCGTGATGCCCATAGTGAAGAGACACTAACACCCATGTTTACAATACTATCATATGTAAAGAAATATTCGTTTTTAGAGTACATAACATTAATTAAGAGTTTTGATGTCCAGTTTATTTTTCCGATGATATACAGAATTTTGATGTCCAGTTCATTTTTCCAATGATATACAAAGTTTCTTTGTGACACCAAAAACCCTCGACACTTCATACGAAAAAAAACAGCATCTGAACGAAGTGGGCAAGTGAAAAATTCCATATTACTATAGCAAAGTATGAGATTTTTTCTGTAGAAGGCATATCTTGCGAGTTCTAGGACATGAGTATATTTCAATAATGTCCTGTAGTTTTATCATACAAGAACATTTTTGTCTTTGATTTGTGAAAACGAAGAATTTTTTGTCGATCGACAAAATGTTTCTCCTGTGTGTATGCTACCACTGTTGGTGGTTCAATACACAAAGGCACGAAATTCCTTATAACGCCTGTAGTAGCTGTACCACTAAATTATGATCATAAAAACAGTTGCGCATAAATCAATAATATCTACTTGTAGTTTATTATTATTTACAGTATTTTTAATTTACAAGTCGAGAGTCTCGAGATAATTAGAATTTACAATTAATTAAGTACGCATTTCTATAAAATAATTTATTCATAGGAGATAATATTTTTTTATAAATAAATGAAAACATGTCTACTACACCGTACAATCAAACGTTACTAAAGCAAAGTAGTTCTTTAAAAGAGTCAACTCTCGTAGAGTCGGAGCGTCAATCTTCAAGTTAACGTAGCAAATTGATCCTTAGCTCCCCGACTTGCGGCACACATTTCTTCAGAAATAAGTTAAAATAAAAAGAGGAAAATTCGCGTCTGCAATTGAACTTCGCTTGAACTATATAGAAATAGTGTAAATTTGCTATGTTAACTTATAAATCCACGACTCTACGTTAGAATAAATTTACTCTGAAAGAACGTTTGTGACCGCGTCCGTCAGGTACGTCTTTGAGATACTCAAGTGGTCATTATTTGAATTATAATCTATTTACTATTATAAAGCGGAAGAGTTTGTTTGTTTGTTTGAACGCGCTAATCTCAGGAACCACTGGTCCGATTTGAAAAATTCTTTCGGTGTTGGATAGTCCATTTATTGAGGAAGGCTATAGGCTACTTTTGATCCCGATATTCCCACGGGATCGGGACTTATGCGGGTGAAACCGCGGGGAGCTGCTAGTGTTAAATATTTAGACTTAAACTTGTTAATATCTATAACATGATTCATCGACTTATGTTAAGGATATGTAACGCTTCCTATCCAAAGATGGATGTAATAAAATAACCTACAGTTTTCTCCACAGGGTTAGTTTAAATTTCCTAAATAAGATATTACGCACATCTTATCATTGTATCTGTTTTACGCATAAGTTAACGTAAACGCGATTTTGTATGAATTTATCTACGTAATATAACGACTGATTAATTTTGTATATAGTATTGTACTAGTTGCGACCCGCGATTTTATCCGCTTAGTTCAGTGGTGTATCGGTGAGAGGTATATCTATCTATATCAATCATACACAGTTATAGTTCGCATCATGTAAAAGAACGCTCGCAGATTTTCAAGGCACGTCTTGTGAGAGTCTGCGTTCTTTTTAAGTAATGCGTACTATAAAAAAATGCATTTGTAATGATTAGTCAAATTGTTGTTTGTATTTCCACCTTCAAGCATCAGTCAAGTATGATTCTCAATGGGAGGCACGTGTCGGAGCGCGTTTTGTATTTACTAAAGGAGCATGATGCCGACCGACCGCGCTCGGAATCCGCGGATAACCGCTCTCTGAAGTCTCCCGGTGAGAATCGTACAATACCACTAAAGTGTTGCCTTTTTATGGTTGATTTTTCCATCTATCTCAGTTCGATATTTAAGAACTTTATTTCAAACTAGAATAAATTACACTCCCTATTCATAAAAAAACTATGTAGGTATGTGAAATTAGTTGTAAGATAGAACTATAAGTTATGACTAGGAAATTATAATTATATTTTTCACTTTGCCTCTCGCGTAGAATAAGATTGTAAATATATTTTTTATTGTTCTGATAATATAAAATTGTGACAAAATTACAGTGGTTTTTAGTCTACTAACACATCTAAGTTCAAATACCCTTACTTAATTATTTAAGCCTTTATTTACCCTGCAACTTTTTTACAACCAATTAGTATTATTTCTGGGAATTATCTACCCTTGAAGTGTAAACAAACGAGTTTACTCACATTTCACGGGGTGGGGAATTCCTGTTCAAACGCTCTGGCTTATAGGCTAGGTATAAAGAAAATTAAGTCCTGTCTAAGTAAACCTCAACTACGAAGATTTTATTTATAAGTACAGTTGCCGGCAAACATCTTGAAAACAACTGAAGTGGAAGGAGTGGGTTCGCGCAGTACATTTACGTGCGACTTTTATGAAAAATCGACTTCTGCGCATCCGCCATTTATTTCAAGATTTTTGCCAGCACTTGTAAACACGTTTTTAACGTATATCGCATAATCGCTATAGGCCAACGTTGGAAAGTATAAATACGTAGCGTAGGTTGTCCAATTCCGAAGCACACTCCCGGAAATACAGCCGGTAAAGAGCACATCACCGCTGATAAGCCTCCGTAAATAGCTCTCAATAGACTCCAGTACCTCAAGTTGGTACTTGGCTGCTCCATCTCTTAGGTGAGAACTCCATGAAAGACCGTTCTTGGAAGGCTCATCAACAGTTCAGTTACTGTATTACCTTCGCCTGCACACCAAGCTTTCTAGAGGCATGTTGGGCATTAGCCTCTATGTAAGAGCCAATAATATTGAGAAAGGGTGTTCAAAGTCGTGCCAAGAACCTCAACCATCGGGACAGACACATCATATATTTTAGAGATTGGTTAAAAAGGCATACCTATGTGCTATTCTGGAACTATACTTCATAGCTCCGATGCAGACGCCAGTCAACTTTCCTAAAACTATTTGAATTTATTTCGCTATTCCAGAAAACAACAATGACATACAAATTACCACACGTGGTAATTTGTACCGAAATTACGCGCGAAATTAATTTTATTCATAGTGACCAACATGGTTTTAGAAACAACTGGCGTCTGCATGCATCGCAGCTACGAAGATTTAGTTCCAGAATAACACAACTGGACCTGAACCCATCGCCCTATTCAGAATTCACCGGATTTGTAATTCTTGCACTGGCTGTTTAGTTCTTCACAAATAGTGCTGGCTGTCGTCTATACCGGGCCATTTATAATGTTGCAGAGGAGAGTACAGATCCTTAAGGGATTAATTTTAGCCAGCATTAATAGCAATTTGGTCAAACGAACAGCCATCAATGAATGTAAATAAAACGAAGTATATACCATGTTTAAATTTATTACTGTACGTAATTAAAACAGATTATCACAACGCTCTAAGACATACATTGCACCATAAAATAAAAGTACCATAAAATCAGTCTGGTACAAAAGAGCTAAAATCAAATAAATTGGAATGAATATAAAAATACTATGAAATAATTTCGCAATATAAATCTACGTCAATTTGTTTTTCAAATACATGAAATCCAGTAAAAGACAGCCGTAATGAAAGACAAATGAATGTAATTTTTTTTCATAAATATTTTAATCTAGTGAACACTTATTTCATAGGGCGTTTTCTAAAATTATCGAATTATTTTTAAAATTGAACCTTACATCACACTGCATGAGTAATTCTAAAATCCACGTTATGTTTTGAACTTCATTTTAAATCACACTTTATTACCAAAAAACTACTAAAAATCCATGAAATGTAAAATTGGAAGATATCTGTTATGGCAGTTAATACAGCAATATAATTTGTGCGTAGTAAACATAGGCCTTTAAAAATATGACTAGGTAGTATATAAAACCAATCTCTTGTCCCCCCTCGCTTTCTTCGAAACGAAAATTTCGGACGTTCGTTTTCAGTCTTCTTTTCGTGTAGTGGTGTGGCTCACCAGGTGTTAGTTTTCAGGTCGCCCTAAGGCCTCTAACTTGACCTAGCGACTGATATCTAAGATAACAACCGGGACCAACTGCTTAACGTGCCTTCCGAAGCACGGAGGAGCTCGAGAAAATGATTTTTGCCACACATATTATCAGTCACCCATCCAAGTAATGAAAAATAGTGCAATATACGATCGTCTACAATGTTCGTTTCGAGGAAAGCGAGTAGGCCCCTGTCAAATGTCGTCTTTCGTGGTCTATTCTATTATTCCTCAAAAGATTCCACACTTTACTTTACATCACTGGACCTCATAAGAACGAATGCATCTATTTCATTCAATTCCATTACGAATTAAGCGAAACCTACTTCGAGATTAAAATTGAACTCGTCAAGTGTTTTAATATTATCATTAGAAATTCATTAAATAATCAAACTGACAAATAAAAATTAAATTCATTTAAAAACTGCTCTGTGGCAAGTGCTATGGCAACGTCCAACAAAGTAAGATAGAGAATAAATTAGCCAACGTATGTTTTAGGCCCGATACAACCCTACATAAAGTTAAAATACATGTGGTTAAATAAAAAAGAAAAACAATAATTAATGACTATACCAATAACATAGGTAAGGTAATATAATAATACTAACTCAATCACAGTAAATACAAAATAAATATAATTGTTTATCTCTAAATAGCTTACTCCGTATTTATTATGACTGCTTACAGACTCATAACTTTAAATTCTTAAATACAATTCATTCGATCGAAAATGAAACGAGGTTGAAGTAATTATGTTAGAATGCTAGTCGGTAAGTTTAGCGTGTAAACGTGGCACAATCGTGAGCATCATCTCCGGAACTTGACGTTTACTTGTCTCGTGGCTGTGAAGGGTTACATTACTTTTATCGACGACAGACACACTGTAATATACTGGCCACGTATTCTATAACATAAGCGTTTCCACAGTGTCTCAGCATTGTTAGATTTTTCTTGAAAACGGTTAAAAAAATTCTGTAAATTTTGCAATGTTTCGCTAAATCTTTTGAAGTGTTTTAGCGGATTTCTTACAAAAATACGTTTTAGTTATAGAATACATGTCCAAGGGGCCGATTGATTGATACAATTTCTTTCGGTCTACGACGACGGTCTTTAAACTTATTTGTTTTTTTTTTTAATTATCGATCGTAAAAAGCTAGTAGGCCCCTGTGTTACGATTAATTCTGTCTTGTTTTTTTGATACTTCCTACCCAAGGTAATAGACTGTGGTAATAGTTAACAATAGATTTCACTATATAACATACTATTTTATAGCCTTTCTAGTTATGTGAAGAATTATTGTTTTACATATTAGGTAGACAGAATTACAATACTTTGCCATCTTATATACAACTAGCTGCGCCTGCGCTCCGCGGTTTCTGCGTGTAGGAGTAACAAACAACTCGTTTACTTACTTTCATACACACAAACTTTCACCTTTATAATATTATTAGTAGTTAAACTAACTTGGTTGTTTTCACTACGAATATTTTTATACCCCTTCGGGGGTTAAAACGGGATATACACCATGTTTTTTTAATTACTTTATTTGTGGCTCAATAAAAGAAAATTCTTTGAAACATCATTTCTTAACCACACTTAGGATAATACTGCATTCAAAAGTTTTAGTATCCGGCTGGACTCGAACCCGCGACTACTGGTATTCCGTTCCGGCCAAGCCGAAAATAAGAAAGCACCTACTCGCAACACCTACTTGCGAGTAAGGCCTCATAGTGACATCTACCGGCGAACTTTGCAGTTCAACTCGGCTTGTAATAACATTTTTCAAAAGTAAAAACCTCAATTATTTCGCCAGTATTGCAACTGGTTTAACTCAGTTGCAATGGCTGGCGAAATAGGTATCACGGTCCGTAATAAAGAAATAAAAAAACATGGTAAATAACCCGGTTTTAAACTTAGATTAAACCAAAAAACTAAAGATACGGTACGTAGTCACGGAAAATGAGACAGTAAAACTGCGTCTAGCTGACGCACTAGCCTCAGTCGTATGTCGAACCGTTGCCGCGTGAGCACGTGCTGTCACACTGCGATTATCATTTTGACAGCCATAAGAATGCCATTTTGCTTATTTACAAAGCCTGAATCATTCTTAAAGACAAATGTTTTTAAATTACAATAATTTTATGAAAATGCATGTAGGTGTTTCTAGCTCATGTTTCGAATACGCAATGTTAGAACATACCGTATCTACCTTTGTTTGGTTTTATCTAAGGTTTTAAATAATATGTTTTTCATAGTATGTTTAGTCTGTAAAAAGTAAAGAGCCGCGCGACAAGAAAACGTTCCTTCTGCTATGTCAGTAATTTGTGCACTCTGTAATCACAGAGCTTGTGTTTCGACAGGAGCACCTTAAGTTTCACCACCTTCTGGAAACAAACAACATCATTTTAATAAGACAGAGTTGTAGGAGCCACATGAAACTCATGGGGTTAGATATTTTAGTCGTTAATACCTGGAGTTAAAGGATGATCTCGCAACATTGAGCCTGAAAATTGATTATTCCCGTTTTAATTATGTTTTGCAGTAATTATTATTTATTATGCATGCATTTTACTCAATTAAAAAAAAAAGGATGCTCTAACTAAAAACTCAATTGGAAAATATACAAGACTGGATATTCAAAAATCAAAAGCTTAAATCTATTTTTGCTGTCTATACCTACGCTATAAATACAATCGATTTTCTTAACTATCTACATGACATGCTTTAACTGGCACATATCCTCTATCTATACTTTAAATTATTGAAACTAAAAGAAAACGAGCTAAAAAAATCTATTCACAGTAAAGTAAATGTTTATCTCCAAAACTATAAGGAATCGCATTTTTTGCAGAAGAAA
The DNA here is from genome assembly GCA_958496205.1 of Idaea biselata. NCBI lineage: Eukaryota > Metazoa > Arthropoda > Insecta > Lepidoptera > Geometridae > Idaea > Idaea biselata. Next base: position 6,879,318 of record OY292399.1, read on the forward strand.
CATTTCAATGAAAATACTACACAATCAATACTGGTCCATAAAATAAAATTAATATCATCACTTACGCTTAACAAATAACGGCAAGACTCAAAGAGTAATATTGTTAATCAGAAATTCTTAAAGGGGGTTAACACACGTGCAAAATCATTAATAAATAGTTTAGAGCACAAAGCCTTTTCGTCCTTCGGGAGGCACGTTAAGCAGGTAACGTGGTACCGGTTTTATGATATCTGATAGCTAGCACTCGTTAGGTCAAGTTAGAGGCATTACGGCGACCTGAATACTCTAACAATAGGTGAGCCATATCACTGTATGAAGAGAAAAAGACAACTATTCAACAAGACAGTCAACAGCGCAGACTGTGTTAAAACTTGAGGCCTAGAGTCCAGTAGACCTCTAGACAGGATTACTGTACAGTCAGCATCAAAAGTCGGAGACCACATTCACATTTTCAATATCGCTAGACATCATAATTATGGGGTGTCAAAACAGGACAGACATTCTGAAATTAACTCTCTATCTCTTCTTTTATTTTCGTTAGAATGTTTCGTCGTATATTGACACCCCACAATTATGAGGTAGTGATTTTGAAAATCTGAATGTGCTTTTTGAAAAAATGCTTTCAAAACTTTTAGTACCTGGTGAAAATCGAACCCGCAACTACTGGTATTCCGTTCTAGCGCGATAGTCGCTACACCACGGGGAAGTCATGATCCCGCCAAGAAAAATCTAAGAAAGCATCTCCATGTTCTTGCGAGTAAAAATCACTAATAAGAGCGAGACAGGGCATTTCTTAGCCAAAGTAATCACGCAGATTCGTCTATAAAACGGGTATAAGACTTTGTGCCCTAATTAGCAATCAAATCTCACACAAAAAGCAGCGAAAGCATTACCTATACAGCGCCGGCAACATTGACCGTCAGTAAAATGAGCAAAGTACTCAGTATAGTATAGCGTCAGAAAGTTGGTTACTGGTTAGTGCTGCGCCGGGCGTGATGCCTACGATGCTGCCGCCGACGCACGCCTCCACGCCTTCTGTTGACCACCACCGTAACCGTTATACCGAGGTTGGAAATACTCAGCTTGTAATGCAGCTGAATTGGATATCGATTAGTCATTGCAACTCTTGTTTTATTACCCCCTTTATAAACGATGGGTAAATTTATGTAGCGTTTTTCTGTCTGTTAATATAGTTACATTTTTCCGGGTCTCGGGTATTATTATTTATTAAGCTATTGCATAGCTTTTATCGCGGGCTTTGAGCGCGGCCACCGAATCAAGAAATTCCGTAACGAAAATAAAACCTAACACCCCCCACTCCGCCTACCATGTAGCCCGGCCGAGCGCTAGCTTGGTCGAGCTACATGGTAACCATGGCAACATAGCTTTACCGCGGCAGTCCCCGAGTGTTTTTTTACCTCGACGTACCCTCACGACCAAGACCACTGTAACATGGTGAAACGTCGAGGTAAAAAAAATAATAATAATACGCGATTAAGACCCGGGAAAATGTAATTATGTTAACAATCGCGTTAATTTAAAAAGTTTACTGTCTGGTCTGCTAACTTTGAAACTTCATGTCACAGTAAACGATACATAAACTTAGGCATCGTTTATAAGTAAGGGGGTTAATCTTTATTCAAATCAAACAAACATGATGGAATGGATAGGTTTTTAGATATGATTTAGGTGACAATCTAGTAGGAAATTTAATGATGGTGTTGTGTGTGTAAGATTGTGAATGCATGCATGTACGTAAACAACTAATCAATCATCATGATTTGGTAATTAAGATGGAAGTTTTTTTGTCATCTAATTTAAAAACAACATCTATAAAATTGATTTACTACCTATACTACTAAAATTATAAAAATACTCCTATGTGTGAAAAACAAAGAATAGTTTCTTAAATGCATGATACTAAAATTTAGTATCATGCATTTAAGAAACTATTCTTTGTTTTTATTTAAATCAATTTCTATAAAATCAAATACTACTAAAATAATTATTTGAATACTATTTAAAATAGATACCGGTTGAATTAAAATCAAATGTGTAAAATAAAGAAAGACTTCTTTGGTTTATCTGAAATTAAAATTATTAGAAATTGAAATATTTATTTAACCTATTTTTCTACCCTCTTAGGAATAAGCTATATAGGAACCATTTTCAGCCGAGACGAAAATATGGTATTTTTCCATTTACGACCAAGGCTTTAAACATTGTGTTAATTTAAATTTAGTTTAGAATGTTATAAGTAGAAAATATCAGTAAAAATAAATATTTAAGATGCCAGTCTTTGATTTTTTTATTCAATGTTTTAAACCTATTTTATTCGGTACGGTTTTGAACATACTGTACCCAGCAATCGGGGACTGGCGCCTTAAGAGAAGAAATTATTAGAAGTGTTTTAAAACAATCAATCAGCATTCGCATTCAAACCGTAGCATTTGATTGGACACTTCGAAAACGAACAGAAACAAACGATAGGTAACCGAATTATAAATTAAAAAATAAACTGATAAAAATTCTATTCGTCTCGAAATTCCTTTCGAGTACCCTCCTTATTACGTGTCTAAGGAAGACTTTTCATGGGTAGTAAATTGCACGCATGCATGCAATGCCGTTGCCGCTTCGTGGATAGATTTTTTCTGCATGCATGCAAACTACATTTGGTAGATAAGTAAGATGATGATATCGTGCGTATAACGTGCGCGTACGCCGACACTTGGCAGCTAGGCTAAATTCTCTATGTGTTAATAGGTCTGTCACCTTAACTCGCAAGAAGGATGGTACGTAAAGGCAATTTTACACGGTTCAACCATATTGATTGAAAGGCGCCGAATTGATCGTGCAGTGACGTTAAATCTTTTGAAAGTTTTCAATTCAATTTGGTTGTTTTATTCAAATGAGGAGGAACACTAACTTTTTATCCCGGCAGAGGGCGTTTCTCGACTGATCTTAGGTTTGAATTAAGAACTGTCAAACGGGTGTTTTTTACAACTCTCGGCGCCAAATTGGCCATATCGGTCTCAGACCAAAAAAAAAGAAAAAAAACTCGGCGTTTTCATTTTTGGGGGACCATCATCAAAAAAAAAAAAAGATCATGCGACGCCAGCGCCATCTGCTTACAGCTTTGCGTGTGGCACCCCATTGAACGATAGAAGTAAACAGAGTATTTATTATAACCTTAAAGCTGATAGTGATAATACACGGTTCCTTGAAGCTAATAATTAAACGCGTTCTTGATTTCTTATAGGAGTGAAAGAGATTTGCAGAGATTTAAGATAAACGAGACAGAGAAACAAAAATAGGAAATAGACATAACGGCTTGGACACAGGAAGGTGTGATCGACCCTTGAAGCTTCACTTCTGCAGTTCAATTTGAATGGAGCAACCAAAATGAATCGTGAAAACTTAAAATTGATAAATTATGTAACTGTACAATCACTTCTTTCAACTAAAGTGAATCAATAGGTTGAACAGTGTGTTATTGGCTAAGTGATGGTGGTGTCGCGTGCGCGTGGTTTCTGCGCATCTCACCTGTAGTGCAGGCGGCGGCGCGCGCCGCGTTGTCCGCGTTGACGCCGGCCACGGACCAGGGCCGCGCCTTGCCGGCGCCGGCGCCGCGCGCGCACCCGTTGCCTACACGCACATACACGCTACACTCTAGAGGCTCACACGCAACATATGCACGCACATACCGGTACAATACTATACTATCTATCTGGTTCCCGTTGTTTTGTTTCACACCCTAAGTCCCGATCTCATGGGAATTTTGAAAAAGCTTTTTTATCTTTTCTTCATCACATGAAGAACACTCTTTCTAAATTTCAGCTCTCTACTATCAGCGGCTTAAGCTGTGCGTTGATCAGTAAGTCAGTCAGGATAAAGCATTTTATAGATATAGATTATATTATACTCATCAGTTAAGTATGTCATTTACGTCGAATTACTAGTCAATTATACTTGGAGCAGCAGTAATTAGAAACCGACCTACTCGAAAACTTACATACATAGTTCACACAATATAGAAGCAGTAAAATATTGTGAATAATCCCATAATCTAAATATTTGATAAAAAAATCAGTCACTTCCGATTGTTTAGTAAACAATCTAACAAACAAAACCTTGTTTGTGTGTGCATCAATTCACAGTTATCATGGTTTTTGCAATTGTGGAAAATAAAAAACATGTATAAAAGCATTATGTATCGTCATTTATCTTCGAATACATTTCAATATTTAGCAAAATAACGCCTTAATTATTATCAAAATTTATATCTACCCAGGTTAGATTGTATTGATGATGGATAGGTATTGTTAAAATATGAATTGTTACTATGGTAAGGTATTAAATAAAATGTTCTCATGACTCCAAGACTCACAATAAGCTTTGAAAGCGGACGAATCCCACAGAAGCGAATCCATATCGAGGCTCTATATCTAAGTCACTTATACATTGTGCTTTTAAAGCTAGTGCCGGTACACACTGTCTTAAGTGATTCGGTATTATACAGGTTGAACCATTTAAACGGGCGTTCAGGGGGATATCCTAAACTATAAGAAATAGCGAAAAATGCTGAAAGGAATTGCGTCACCGATTTTGACAAAAACTAAAATAGCATTTTAGATTTTAGAAAAATTCGTTACCCTAGCCAGGAACCGAACCCTGTCTTTTTGCAAAAAAATAAACACACTACATTATTTTATTGTACCGATCGATAGTGTTGCCGATAAAGATCAAATCCTCGAAACAAACATAGTATGGTAAATCAAGACAAATGCCTAATTTTTAATAAAAATATGGAATAATCACGTATACGTACATGTTTATTTTTTGCAAAAAGACAAGGTTCGATTCCTGGCTAGGGTAAAGAATTTTTCAAAAACCTAAATATGCCATTTTAGTTTTTGTCAAAATCGGGGACGCAACTCCTTTCAGCATTTTTCGCTATCTTTTATAGTTTAGGAAATCCCCTTGAAAGCCCGTTTAAATGGTTCAGCCTGTATACACGATAATGTAGGAGTATTTTATACATACCCATAGTATTGACGTTATCAGATGACCTCGACGGCGGCGGTGTATTCGGCGGTTTCGTCCCGACGTTATCGGAGGATTTGCAACGTGACACTTCTGGAAAATTAATATTAAATCCATTGTGATATCTAGATATAAAATTAGGTAATATTGATTTTGTTTTCGCGATGTTGGATTGAAATTAAACTTGAAACAATCCTGAGGAAGAGACCTGTAAAGGTCTCGAAACGTTGGGTATTGAAACAATGCTAAAAGCAATAAACACGACGCGATTAAAACCGAAAAATGAGTCTAATTTACGTTTTACGCCACTGATTAGATTGCAAAGGGTGTGGCTTGTTTAGTGTTTAGTAAAGTCGCTTACCACATTCTAATAATACAGGCGTGCTTTCTCCGGATGTGACGCTGTACCTGAAACGAAATCAAACATTCTAGTGCGGTAGAAATAATAAATATTGCAGGTCATAAATAATGCCGTTGCACACTGTAAAATAAAGCCGCAAACTAAGGCTTGTACTATGGATACTTTATGTGATAGCTAACGAACGACATACATCGCGAGTGAGTTGATCAGACGGCTCTTTCGCTCGCTTAAGAACGTGGCGACTGTTACCATTTCCATACAAACTTAATACCAAAATAAATTATGAAAAATTTAGTTTTCTACCTTAATATCGATATTATTCGGATTAAGATTTTACTTTTAAAGGGTCCCCACCGCAAGGTTTTCCAAAATATTCATATGAAATGAAATAAAACGGAGAAACATTTTTTTAATTGAAAAATGTTTCTCCGTTTTATTTGATTGTGAATGAATATTTTGGAAATATTCATTCACATTCAATCGGTCTGGAGTTTGGTTCCTGTCTCCCCCCTTCGTCTTTTAAGGTTTTTTATACCTATTTCACATGTACATACGAGGTTGTGTGTATTTCTAAAGGGAAGATCTTTAACGGACCATGGCTTACCGGCTATTTTTCCGGTACTTGTCAGCGCTAGTTTTCGGAATAATTACGTAAGCGCGATTTAGGGCCACATACCAGTGGCGCCATCTAGTAGCAGATGACCGTAACACCCAGTAGTATAACACCGTAACTCACATGGTATCATCTCGGAGCAACGTAGGGGAGTGTCGGTGCGGCGAGGGCGAGGGCGAGGCGAGGGACGACAGCGAGTGTAGCGAGCGGGAAGTGAGCGGCGTCCGCGTCGACAGCGACGCCTCTTCGCTGCCGGGGGGAGTGCGGCAAGTGCGCCAGAACTCTTCCAAACCTGGAAATACCACCACAATACTTAGCGGCTGAACGAGCCAGAGGTCGTAAGTGCTCATCGGGACTGTGAAGAGCGTGTTCGGAGAGAATGGCTGACTAAATTAGTCACAGAGTGTACATAATTGTAATTTGAATCTAAAAGTAATCTTACCTTCATCCATTTCTTGTGTCTGATCCGTTATGGGTCTTGTGGGAGCTCTCGTTTTAGTCCTTCTAGGCCGACCTGGGAACGTAAAAACAACAGTCAGTACAGCAGAATACGTACTTGCAGTTGCAAACAGACAAACAAACTATTGCAGGAGCCTAAGGACCGAAAGTTGTTCATGAGATAATCTTCGGAAAAGCATCGTTAGCGCGATTTAGGGTATAGTACGGTGTACCTTTGACTAGGTGTCGGAGCGTGTGCGCGGGTAACTCCGCGAGCGCGTCAGCGGCCTCGGCGTGTAGCGGCGGCAGCGACAGTGTACGGTGTACGGTGTACCTTTGACTAGGTGTCGGAGCGTGTGCGCGGGTAACTCCGCGAGCGCGTCAGCGGCCTCGGCGTGTAGCGGCGGCAGCGACAGTGTACGGTGTACGGTGTACCTTTGACTAGGTGTCGGAGCGTGTGCGCGGGTAACTCCGCGAGCGCGTCAGCGGCCTCGGCGTGTAGCGGCGGCAGGGACAGCATCTCGTTGGAGCTGCACTGCTGCTCGGCCACGGACTTGGGCCGCACGCGCCGGCAGCCGCGCTCGCGTCGCCGGCAACCCAGCGGCGTCGCCTGACACATTACGATGATAGTTAGAATAAACAGTGATAATGTCTGCTTAATCGACTTTCATTAATTAAGAATTGCTTACCAAATTAAGATATTCCAATTTCTAGGTAGCGTGAAAACATTTGAAATGGGTTTAGTTGTGCAAGAAATACACGATTTTAAACTAACGTGGTTGTTTTCACTACAAATATTTATACCCCGGGGTATTTACCAAGTTTTAACTTGTTTTTTGACGGCGCTCGATATGTTGCTAGTTGTTGTTGTTGTATGCTAGTTAAAACATGGTAAATACCCCGTTATGTAATAATATTTGTTGTGCAAGAAATGTTTCAAAGGTACCACTTTGTATATAAAGGGCTAAACAAACACACACACAACACAGCTACCTCTTCGGTATCCAGTACTGCATACTTATAGTCTATTTAATATTCTCTGAACCAATCTGACGTTTTCGGTGTTGCCGGCTTTTAATGAAACAAAAATAGTGATGTAGTAAAAGTGTTCATTCAATCAGAATAGAATCAGAATCAGAATTCTTTATTGCAAAAATGATAAAATACCCTAAAGTTATAGTTTCAAGACTCTCCACAACTTCCTTATTTCTAATAAGTTAGCTACAAATGCTACAATACACTCCGAATTAATATTAACTACAATTAAAAGTTTGATCAAAGATTTAATTGATTTAATTTAATTTAATTTAATTTGCTTGATCTATTTGGATAAAAAAATCGTATATGAAGGCAAAAAGTGATCTCGAAATTCCCATAGAATTAGGATTCAGACCTCGGCCACAACTGCACGAACATAGTGTCGTCGCCGCCGTTTGGCATTCCGGCGCCGGTCATTCATCAGTAGATGTTGAAGTTGTTGCGTTTGCAGAGCACTGGGCACGCGCTGTACCACGCGACGTCGTGCTAATGCTAATTTTCAAGATTCCTGCCATTTTGTTCTCACATTCAGACTGAGTCGGAAATTCTGTTGGCACAGCAACCTCTTTTGATTTTTCGTCAAATACAAATTTGTATACATTGCAAATCATTTGCTTTTCAGTTGCTGTAAAAGCCTGACGACTCTTCTTTTTCTTCGGCGACAAAGATTCATTGCTAATATGCTTAATATTATTTTACACACCGATATAAAATAACAATTAATAAAACAAAGGGATACTTGGCAACGACTGACAACCATTTATTTCTCTAAAGAAAATGTAGGTAGGAAAACGTAGGTTGATTTTAATCATGAAAAATTGGGTAGGTTAAAAACAAATTTACCTTACGTCCTAAATATAAAAAATTCGTTGTAATCACTCTATTACCACCCAGCGAGTCAGTTCGTATTCGGCCCTGAGGCCTGATTATGTACATAGTGAATTTAACTATTGTGAGTGGTTTACGCTTGATTTAGCAACTTTGAAACGTCAAACACCTACTTTCGTATTACCTAAGCTATGAACTTCACTGGGCTAAATTCATAGTCACTATGACGTCACTTTCATAACTTTTGACATTTGTTTTTGTATCGAAACTCTCAAATCGCGATTCCCTATTGAGTGAATTTGAGGGTCAATGACTTTTGAAAATCATTATAAACGATAGAACAACACTACAGCCAGTTTGAACTGTCAAAATTTCCAAATTAACTTTTGAAAAACGCTATGAATTGTAGTTACGTAATCGCGTTTTTACAAAAGTCACTGAGGAGAGTGAATTTCACTGAAGTGAATGGAACCACTCACAACAGTTAAATTCACTATTTACATAATAGGCCTGCTGGTGTTTCTTTTAAACACTTCAGAAAGATACCTTTTTTCGTGAACTAATTTATTTCATTTACTACTGTTTTTCAAAAAGTTCAGTGATCCTAATATAACTTTGCTTAGTTGCGTTTCGTTCGCAAAGCAAATCAACCACAAAAGAATTGCGAAGGAAAAGTGAAAACCTTTCTTTTTCGTGTCTTGCCTGGCCGAACACGTACGTATTCCGTATACGTATTCGGAATACGGAATATCGACTCGGAATTTCGTGATCCTAGAGCAGACGATCGTTTTTTTTAAGCTTTTATTTATTTGAAATGTTTACAGTCAGTAGGTACCTATGTTTTCCGTTCGGAAATAAAACGAACGTGTGCGTTCAGGCTTACGAAAATTCGTGCACGCAACACTGCAGAACTGGTGTGTGTATGGGCTTAAAATAATAAAAAAAATTGTTTTATGCTATAAAAGATGACATTTTACATTTTCCTAACACAAGAACTTGCTTTTTCGGCAATCCCATAATTTAGAATTAGATTTCGATATTGTATTGTCAATTTTCAATATTTAATTCAAAAAGTTCATTTATACTTCAGAATTGTTCACTTTTGAACGGTATTTTCAGAATATACCCATCACTACCATCTTGAGGGTGACAACATTATCTCAAGTTTTGACATTTCGAAATGTCAGATTTGTTCAGAGATTAAGAAATAGACTATAGATAAGACAATTTTATGAGGTAAGTACCTGACTTCAATTCATACAAATAACGTATTAGAATCGTCCTGCGGTTCTTCTGCGTATGTGGCAAAATTATCAGAATACAAATTTTAAAACTCTTTTACGATTACGATTATTTATCGTCAGAAATAGATCACAGAACTCACCCCAGAATGTGAAATAGGCGTCAATAAATCCGGAATGTCGCCGTCAAGACTCGGCATCGGTTCACTGTCGATGTTGTCTATATTCTCGCACGCTAACAAAGCGAGGTTCTCCACAGCTTGGCTAAAACATGATGGTATCTTCGTGATTTTTTTTTCAATCAAAGTAAAACTAGTTTATTTCTTTTCAATTTTATGAACATCACACAGCGCCATCTATCCCCATTTATTATTAAATATACAGGATGGTCCAACTAGTGACGTCAATAAACTTTTTTTAGATTCCTCACACCTGGGGGTATCCGAAAATACCCATGTATGTTCAGCGATTTTTTGTAGTTTAGGAGTTATGGCCTTTTTTCTCATTTTCTACTAAAATGCGACCACTGACACCTATTTCCTCATACTGACTGCAATAATTGAGATAATTGGCTGATTTCTTTTCAAATGTGGAGCTGAATAATTGGGTCATGTTTCATGTTACAAAAAAAACGCGTAACACCAACCAAACTGTTACAAATAAAAAAAGTATTTCATAAAGTGAGCGTAGACAAAACGCTATAAACACTTTAAAGAGCAATTAAAAGAAAAACTCGCCTATTATTTTTTTTCCAAACCAACTTCAAAAACTTCCTTACTTCATTAGCTATCTACCCTATCATTTTTATTGGTCTATCATTAGAGGATCATAGCAAAAATTTTATTTAAAAATTCCTTGGTCGAAAATTCTCTCACTCATCTTACTTAAACCTGAAGGGAAACTCCCGGCCTAATCTAATAACATAAAAAACATATTTGTTCTTATTTTACTTAATACATTTATTTGAACAAATCTTAATTCAGATTTGTGCGGAAGTTTTTTTGCGGAAGACAAAAACCATCACTAGATGGGGCTAGTGGTAAAATACATCGTGGTATTGTTGCGTTTTTATGTCAAAAATCACGTTAGTTGTATGGGAGTTCCCTTAAATATTTGCGGCTACAGTAATACATCCTCTGTAAAAAATTCAACTGTCTAGCTATCACGGTTTATGAGATATAGCCCGGTGCCAGACGGTCAGACAGCGAAGTCTTAGTAATAGGGATGAGTGAGAGAATTTTCGACCAAAGAATTTTTAAATAAAATTTTTGCTATGATCCTCTAATGATAGACCAATAAAAATGATAGGGTAAATA